>OX419611.1:1351962-1782681 GCA_948473455.1 Teleiodes luculella | reverse complement strand
CCAAAAATGCAGCACTACATCGTGCTTTGCGAATTTAGGGTTTTTTAGTGTCGATTTCTACTGGCCTAAAAGTCGGAAAACAACGCGGGCGTAGCCGCCGCGGGCAGTCAGCTAGTTGAATAATATTAGGATATTGTTTTCCAGTGTTTTTTTCACTAATAAACGTTATAGAATGGTTATGACTAACTAAAATACGGAGCTGAAATTCTAGTCCTCACAGAAACTTGTTACGTTAAGTGACGCTAGATGGCGTTAGTTGTATTTTAGAACTCGGTATCGGGTGGTCGCGGCGTTTCAACGACCCTCAAATAATAATTTGCTTCGAGTGTTTTGTTTCCTGGCGTGGGTGTAAGAAATTTTTGGCAACCGTTTTCGAATTAACATGATTTAATCATGTTAAGAAACGGCTAATATCATTACATTAACCAATTAAGTTGACGTGTCTGTCTGTGGCATCGTAGCTCCTAAACCTTATGCTACGGTCACACGCGCGCCGTGCAGCCCGGCGGGCTGGCTGGCGGGCTGGCTGGCGGGCTGGCTGGCGGGCTGCGCGGCATGCAGCCCGTCCCGGGCCGGCGGACATTCAAGCTGTTCACACGCACGCCGTCGTGTCAGTCAGTGCCAGAATGGCGAGCAGCGAGGATCTCGGTGTTGTTGCTGCCATATCCTTTGTTTTTATTGGAAAAAGAAACAAAATTATGAACGACGGAGAAAAAGAAAAAGACCATTGCCATTCCGCCATGTTGTAATCTCCGATCGTAGCGACTTTCTTAGCAACGTTGAATGAAGATCCACTCGTCGCGAAAGCGCGGGGTAGACTGACTGCCCGCGCGCGTGTAAACAGTCACCGGGCGCCCGCACATTCATCCTTTGAACTTTGCCAAAAAACCGCCACTTGCCCGATTCGCGGCATTCACGTTCACAGGCGCGTTCACGGGCTCGGGCGTACCGTTTACACGCTCGTGAATGTGAATGTGCACGTTGAATGTAGAGTTGAACGCGCGCGTGTGAACCTACCATTACCAAATGCCACAGACAGACACAGTCACGTCAAACTTGTTTTCGTCAGGCTTTAGGAGCTACGATGCAACAGACAGATAGACACGTCAAACTTATAACACCCCTCTTTTTCGTCGGGGGTTAACAAGAAAATAATAGTATTGTAACGAAGTGCCTAACATGCCACCTCGTTCTCATCGCATTTACCATTTCTTTTTTGTCTAAATTTTAATATTTAATTTGAAATGAAAATGAAATATGTTTTATTCGAAGTAAGATTTTACAAATCACTTTTCGACGTCGAGGCGGGTTCACAATTTGGCTGTCTTCTGTGGAGAAGAACCCGCCGGAAGAAACTCCACAGGCGTTGCATCTTTTCAAACTATTTTACAAAAATTATTATTTTGTACAATTTCATTCATATAACAAAGAGTGCAAACGAAGTATGCAATTAGAGGAAGGCAACCAATTTTGGAATTCATTCGTCATTTATATGTCATTTTCAAAGTGTTTAAGTTCAAAGTTGAAAAAGATTTTATTTGAAGTAAAATTTTACAAATCACTTTTCGACATCGAGGCGAGTTCACACAGTTTCTCCATAGTTCTGTGGAGAAGAACGTTCCGGAAGAAACTCCACAGGCGTTGCATTTTCATTCATTATTCCTTCACTTTTTCTCTGAGCCTAGTCCGATGGGCCCATCTTTATGTGATTTCTATGTTTTTACTAAGTATTGTCTAACCAACTTAAAATTATACGTGTCCTAACAAGCAAACAGTGTTTTCCTCTAGTTCATTTATTACTCGTCTGTTCCTGATTCAAAATAATAGCCCGATATAGCGCCCCACGCCCCGCACCCCGCAGGCGCCGCGTGACTCTACTGGGGTGTTCGGGGGTGTTTTTGTTTAACTTGTAGTTGATATTCAGTTGTTATTAAAAAAAAAAAGTACATTGTCAAAACGCGTTTGCTGTATGGAGTGACCGACTTGTGCCTATCTATATACTCGCAAAGCCTGACCAAAGGAATAAGAAACCTGCTCTGGGGGCGCCACGTGTATATTTTTACGACTATGGCAACAATCCCTTAAACGCTGCTTAAGGTGGTGGAGAACCTCACTTCTATGTCGACCGTTAATTCTGCAAGGATTAATGGCCCGCCTTTTTTTTGCAAGGTTTTGCAAGAACCACACTAACTCTGCAAAATTATAGGTTATTCTTGATGAAATATGAGAATATTGCAGATAATTGATTGAATTGTTTTTTGTTTGCTTTTTAGGTAAATTACGGTATTTATCCGTAATTTTTCATACTAAAAATCGAACAATGGAAAAACTTACCATGATGCCGAAGTATTTTTTTTTTCTAATTGGAAAACACATAATTCTTATTAGAAATCCTTTTGGCACATCACTAAAACACAACACATATTAGTCGAGTTTAGTTAGACCTCATTTGGGATTACACGCTTTATGTCAGATACGCAAAATGTCAGACACGCAGATTGTCAGAATTCGCAAAATGCCAGAAACTCAAAAAGTCAGATTCGCAAAAAGTCAGACACGCAAAATGTCAGAAACGCATAATGTCACATACTCAAAAAGTCAAATACGCAGAATGTCATACTCAGAATGTCAGATACGCAAAAAGTCATCTATACGTTTACGAAAGATTTGATTGTTTTTATTGTATAGGCTGGAAATTCAGTAGAATGGTAGCCCACAGTTGATTACAATAATAATAATAGTTAGTAATACTTTATGCATAGGTGTTGATGTTAAGTGTCGATAATGGGGCTAAATTGTAAGTCTACTATTTACGTCATTTTTATTTTTGTTTCCTTTCTTTGGTAGCTTAAATTAATAATAATAATATGTAGGGACATCTATGGGTGTCAGACAGCTTATATACATACATATATAAATAAATATACAACATCCAGACACAAGGCAAACACAAGTGCCCATTACAAGAATGTTTGCCCTGGGCGGGATTCGAACCTGCGACTGTGTGCTTCGAAGGCAGGCGTACTACCTACCAACTTATTAGGCTACGCTATGAGGCCGTCAGATACGTAAAGTGCCATAGGCAGAGATCCTACTATATTATTATTTTTATAAGAATAGCATAGACTCTATGAGATACAGGATATATTATTAGCTCATTCATGTTCTAAACGTAGTCGCAAACAACTTTAGTCACAAACAAAGCATCAAATAATTTTATCTATAATAATGCACTTTTTGCATATCGACGTTGAATTTATCTTATATATACTTGACAATTTCCACTTATTAAATAATAACTCCAGTCAGAAATATTCTTGCATTGTTTATCATGGCAACTTCTGTTTATAATATTCGTCCCAAAAATGTTGATGATTATTTATACCTATTTGATCGTGTTTTTAAATGAAATTATAATTAATGTGAACAGAAAATGTTTTATTAATTTCTTCCTGCCTATATCGTTCATTTCATGACATTTTTCGTATTTGACATTCTGAGTTTCTGACATTCTGCGTTTTTGACTTTCTGCGTATTTGTCATTTTGCGTTTGTGACATTTAGCGTATATGACATTTTGCGTACAATTTCACTAACCTGACAATCTGCGTGTCTGACATTTTGCGTATCTGACATAAAGCGTGTAATCCCTCATTTGTGGTAAATTCTTACTATAAATTGTAAATAAACAAAACACCTTCTCTCGACTTTCACTACCTTTCATAGAAAGTGACAGTTCCGATTTTTTTTATATTTTTTTTGTACTGGACCATAGACAACTAAAGGTCCTATTATACAGTATCAATAGTTCCCTACCATTCACCCATAGACCGTACAAGCGTTTTTTGCATAGTTTAGCCGCAAAACGCCGATTTCGAACTCGAGAATGTGGGCATACATGTATGCGTTGAATAGTTTAAGGTTACACCCTTAAACTATTCAAATTCAAATGTAATGTAATTGTGTTGTTCCCCAGGTGATGACGCTGTCAGTGGCGGAGCCGTTCGTGGCTCCCGTGGACCTGCAGCTATACCCCTCGTACGCCATGGTGGTGCCCTACCCCATCGACCTGGCCACCATTCGCGCCAGGTTCGAGAACCTGGTCAGTATACCATCACTTCACTATCACTACATAGTATAAAACAAAGTCGCTTTCTCTGTCCCTATGTCCCTCCCTTTGTACGCTTTAATCTTTAAAACTACGCAACGGATTTTGATGCAGTTTTTTTTAATAGATAGAGGGATTCAAGAGGAAGGTTTATATGTATAATACATGCATAATATGCTTAAGGATAACCCACAATAACCATTTTCCCGTGCGGAGCCGGGGCGGGTCGCTAGTCATAGTATAAAACAACTACATGGTCAGTAGACCAACATTTATTTCACAAACATACGGAAAACATTCAATTCAATGTATCATAAAAGTCATAGCTCTATTTTGTATCCCACTTCTGATGTCACATATACATATTGTACTAGCGACCCCTTACTAATATTATATAACCTACTAACACAGTAAAACCAGTAAGTTATCTTCATACAAACGTGCCGCTGTCGTTTTGAATGTCGCTAGTACAATATATGTGACATCAGAAGTGGGATACAAAATAGAGCTATGACTTTTATGATACATTGAATTGAATGTTTTCTGTATGTTTGTGAAATAAATGTTGGTCGCTAGTTGTTTTATAATATGAGTAAGGGGTCGCTAGTACAATATATGTGACATCAGAAGTGGGATACAAAATAGAGCTATGACTTTTACGATACATTAAATTGAATGTTTTCTGTATGTTTGTGAAATAAATGTTGGTCGCTAGTTGTTTTATATTATTAGTAAGGGTTCGCTAGTACAATATATGTGACATCAGAAGTGGGATACAACATAGTGCAATGACTTTTATGATACATTGAATTGAATGTTTTCTTGTTTGTGAAATAAATGTCGGTCGTTAGTAGCACAGTAGACTCAGAACAGTAAGTTATCTCCGTACCAACTGGCCGCATCGGTTTGAATGTGAGCGCGCCGTGTACGCACGCGCTGTCACGCACACATTAGCATAAAATAAGGGGGAATAAGGGGGCGGCAGTATGGGCTCAATGCATAAGGAAAACCCGACTTATTTTTACACGCTTTATATTAGCTTCACTTGTAAGTAACTATATATGTAAGAAAATCTTGGAATCTTAATTTGACCCACTTCCCGGTCTTCGATTAGGATGAAATTTTGCACACGCTCTGAGTTCTGATGACAATACATGACTAGCTAAGAAACGTCATTACAAATCTAATATGGCGGCCTCCCTAAGATGGCAAACTGGCTGTTTGAAATCCACCCCCATGATATGGGTATCAAATGAAAGGGTTTGCTGTCAGGAATACGAAAAAACAGTCACGGGACTTAAATCCAATATGGCGGACGTCCAAGGTGGCGGACAGAAAGCGTGTTTTTTAGTTTTTTAAACTATGTATTATTATTATTTAGTAGATGTCGTTTAGTGCAGCTTCTGTAGGGACTACTATTTGGGATTCTGTGGTACAGGCTCTGCCTAGGCAGGGGTCAGATGTGTGTGTGACAAGTCCCACATGTTTATTTATCTATTTTATTTATTCCAGTTCTACCGCCGCACGGTGGCGGCACAGTGGGACGTGCGTTACCTGGCGTCCAACGCGGAACAGTTCAACCAACCACACTCACCCATCGTGCGGCAAGCGAGGCTCGTCACAGACCTACTGCTGCACATCATCAGGTACTAATACTATATTGTTTTGACCTGCCCCTCTAACATGCACGGTCCACGCGTGACAGACATAATTTTGTCGTGCGTATTCTCTTATCCTATTGGAGGATATTTCAATATGGCGGGTTCTTTGGCAGTTAAATGTGCGACAAACTTTTGTCATTGCATGTTACGGCACAGAATGGGGCATTCCACGGAAATATCTACTTTTGTCGGGCACGTGACGCATATTTATGCCAAAAATCGTCATTCTATTATCATTTGATGTCTGCTACATAGACAAACGACCCCCTCTTAGTAACAGCAACTAAGAAAAGGGGGTCAATTGTCCCTGCAAACGACCGTACAATACCAAAACAAATGCACCGAATACCAAATAGTCCCTACAGAAGCTGCACTAGGCGACATAATTCATATAAATTGCAACCCTAGCTCCGTTATAATAAAGTACAATTCAGAGCGCAACGCGGAACAGTTCAACCAACCGCACTCGCCCATCGTGAGACAAGCGAGGCTCGTCACAGACTTACTACTGCATATCATCAGGTACTAATGCTATATTGTTTTCACCACAGAACATTTAAAAGAGTGTGGGCGGGGCCGGCGCGCCAAGACTATGAGCAAACGCTCATACTCCACGCAAAGACGCGATCGCGCTGTCTAACTCACACATAGCTATAACAATGTACATCGGTATGCGTGCATGCGTATGATTCGTTTCCATTTGAAATCGCGTGATTGAGCGGCGCTATGATTGGCTAGATTTGAAATTGCAAATATGTGCGTAAACTTCATCTTTATTGAAGGATGTAGTGGAGGTGAAAGGTGGGGTGGAATCGGCGACACCGGATTTCATACGGACGGCGCATTATCGCCATTCTAAGCTCTTTTAAATGTTCTGTGGTTTTCACCAACCCCTCTAACATGCCCGGTCCACGCGTGACAGACAAAATTTTGTCGTGCGTATTCAGTTGTTATTCAAAAAGCAGTAGGTTGTCAAAACGCGTTTGCTGTATGGAGTGTCCGACCTGTGGTTAAGACTGAAGACATCATCTATGAAGACCTGAACCTGGGACTTTTTTGAAAATGGATGAAGAAAATAATTTAATATATGATTAGCCTGAAGAATCGTTAAACTTAGGTGGCAATGGGCTGGGCACATTGCGTGTAGAACCGACGGCCGTTGGGGCAGAAAGATTCTTGAATGGCGACCGCGCACCGGAAAACGTAGTGTGGGCAGGCCCCCCACGAGGTGCACCGACGATCTGGTGAGGGTCGCGGTTTGCCGCTGGATGCGGGCATCGCAGGACCGATAATTGTGGAGATCCTTGGGGGTGGCCTTTGTCTAGCAGTGGACGTCTACAGGCTGAGATGATGATTATGATGATGATGATGATTAGCCTGTATGGCTTATAGTACCATTGCCTTTTCCTTAGAGAAAAAAAATTAAAACAACTATTAACCGTGTTTATGCATATTGTTTAAATTAAACTCAAAACATACAAGTGAAGCGTGTTAACCACAGAACATTTAAAAGAGGTTAGAATGGCGATAATGCGCCGTCCGTATGAAATCCGGTGTCGCCGATTCCACCCCACCTTTCACCTCCACTACATCTGGGGGCCTAAAAGCGCCGTTATTGACGAATCATATCGCAATTCGCGCACCACTTTCGTAAAACGGCGACTTGTGGTGATTCATATTCCAATTCATTAAAAGCGTAAAATGGTCGAATAACAGATTAATTTCATATTGTTACAATTGCCATACAAATTCGTAAAATGGTCACTGTTGGTCATTGATATACAATAAACATAGATACACAAACGCCGCTCAAAAAACGGCACCGGCAAAGGAAGGCCATAATCTAACGTGTGGCCTTGGGTGGCCTTGCTTCTGCCTCAGTCGCTTAATGGCCGCGCACCGGCGCAAACGTCTGACTATTCATCTAGAATATTCGATACTATAGTGGCCAGCACATGCGGTTGGACACTCGCACTACGAAATTCACATCTACCGCTACGGAATACGCTCTCAAGGTCATAAAGTCCAGCCGCATGGGCTGGCTACTGTACATAATTTCTGCTAAACGCCATCTAATGTCAAATAGAAATACTTCTTACAAAGAAAATACAGGACCGTATTAGGACAACAATAAAATTAACGCGGGTGATAGATAAAGCTTTTTGAAACTGATAATAATAGTAATATAGTAGGTATGTAAACCGTTTTAGTATGTAAACCAATGGTAATTCAAATGAAAAACGTTTTCTTAATCATACAGCCTGTTAGTTTTTTAAAGATTTCACATTCAATTTGCATGAGTCCAAATACGGCCGATTTATTATTACAATCACGTCGTGTGGCCCTTAGTAGTTAGCCTTCCTCAGGTCCTTAGTCCTTTAGTGACGCAAAAAACATTATTTTCTTATTTTGATATCTAAACCATAAGTGACGCTACTTTGTAAGAATGATTGGCATTTGAACATGGTAAAAATGGAAATGGAAAAATATGGAAAAATAAATAATAATTTCAGCTAATATACCATAGATACCTTAGCAATAAGGCCGCCTTTTGACTCCTGTATGTATTTTTAATTTGTTATTTTGTGTTTTTTTGGTGTCAATAAAGTATTTTGTATTGTATTGTATTGTATAGATCAAAGATCAACTGAAGCGCGACTTTCTCCCACCTCTCTGGCTAGATCAACTGATCAAAGAAAAAATATTAAAAAAAAACTAGTAATATACAGGCACAAAAACGTTAAATATATAGAAATACAAAAAGTCTGTTGTTTGGTTTCAGATAAAGTAATGCTGCCAAAATAAATAATAACCTGCTCTATTATTATTTTAATTGTAAAACTTAAATCTTTACTTAAATATAAAAGCCTTGACCAGAAAAAAGAAGGCCTGCGATGGGGGCGGGCGACCATTTCCTAACCACTTATGGTTTAGATATCAAAATAAGAAATGTTTTTTGCGTCACTAAAGGCCTAAGGAGGAAGGCTGACAGTTAAGGGCCACACGACGTGATTGTAATTATTTATTAGGCCATCTAGTGAAGAATTGCAAAACTTTTTCCGATTACAGATCAGGTGAACTTCAATAGGTTGCCTTTAAAATTCAACTACTCGCTACTAGAGGGCTGGCATGCAAAAAACACTCGCTTGTGTGGCAAAATCATACTTTATTGTAATGTGCTAGAGTCCATATTGATATAATTTATTATTCAAATTATGTTCTTTCATTACTGGAAACCGTACATGTTGATATCTTTAGCGGAAGAAGGTAATTTGTCAGTAATTTGCACAAATAGATTTGTTCAATATTATCTAAGCATTAAAGTCTAAATTGAAAATTAAGTCAACAACTCAAAGGCTATTTTGCACATAGTTTCAACGGTACAATATCTGTATAGGCATGTATATGTCGATAGTTGACGCGGTGCCGTGTTTGGCGTTAGATTTTGTATGAGATCGTGTATCTGTCGCAGGCTTTTTGTACGATTCCGCCGTTTACATAAAGCGTCGGCAATTTATAAACGCTCGCTGTAATGTAAAATGCCGAAGGCAAAATGTATAGGGTTGGCACAAAAATCAACTTTGAAAAATGTAATTCTCCGGCGGTCGCCGACCGCTGCCGCGGTACGCTCGCTCCGCTCGCTCGGCTCCCTCCGCTCTGTTATTGACATCAGTCTAACCTAACCTAACCAATCGATTTAATTCTGTGTAGAGATTTGTTTTTTTTTAGCGGGCCCCCCCGTCCCCGAGCCCCCCCCGTCCCCCCGCTTCGGTTGACGCCCTGGCTACTATTATCAATGCCAGTAACCTTTTTGTAATCGGGTTGAAAAATCTATAAGGGCTTAGAATACCACTTCAGAAATGGGGGGGCTTCGCCCCATTATATACAGGTGCATCATTATTTTTCAGCTAGCAATACGGACTTAGCTAAAACCTGAGTGCGGACTTATTCAAAACCTTTTTGTGCCAACCCTATACATTTTGCCTTCGGCATTTTACATTACAGCGAGCGTTTATAAATTGCCGACGCCGTATGTAAACGGCGAAATCATACAAAATGCCGACGACATATCTATGTTTATTGTATATCAATGCTGTTGGTGATTCGTGTAATGAATTCTAAAATGTTAGTCTAAACTAACATTTTGGAGTTCAAATTTGGCTAAAAATAACTTTATGCGTTATATAAAGATTTTTAGGTGACGAATATTCCAGACATTTATAAAAACTACAAAGTGGACTAATAAATGACCTAATTGAGCGACAATAAAAAAAATGGTGACTGAAAGTGATTCGGATTTTTTTGTAAAATGGCCATTTCATTTAGTTCTCTGTCAGTGATATTGCTGTCCTGTCACGTGCTGTCACTCAATCACTAGGAAACAAAATCTTCTTTGAGGTTGTTGTTGTTGACAAGTGACAACCCTGATAACTGACAACAAAACAAAAACAAACGTTTTCATTTAGTTTTTTTAAATTGAGTTGCCATTACAAAAGAAACATTATCAATTTTGAAAGAAACATTTTCTATTTCAAGGCCAATAACTCGTTCAAAAGCTAGAGTAAACTTATGTAAATGAAATATTTCCTCTATTCTATGCAAAGTGATGCTTTTAATACAAATCTAAATGTTATTTATCTATATAATACAATAGTAGACTGAATGAATGAAATATCTTTTTTTATACTGGTCACACTTCTTCAAAGTAAGATTGACTTTCGGTCCAAAAAATCAGGGAGCCAGAACCAGTTTTTTTTTTTTATTGAAGAAAAGTGAATCACTTGCCGAATTGAATTGTAAGTGAATCGTATCATGAATTGACCATTTTACGTTAAATACGAATCGGCTCGCGGTTCTCTTATAATTCAATTTATGAATCCTTTCGCAGTTCACTTTTCTTAAATGGCGCTTTTAGGCCCCCTGTACTTAAATAAAGATGAAGTTTACGCACATATTTGCAATTTCAAATCTAGCCAATCATAGCGCCGCTCCATCACGCGATTTCAAATGGAAACGAATCATACGCATGCACGCATACCGATGTACATTGTTAGCTATGTGTGAGTTAGACAGCGCGATCGCGTCTTTGCGTGGAGTATGAGCGTTTGCTCATAGTCTTGGCGCGCCGGCCCCGCCCACAGCGCCGCCCTAACCTCTTTTAAATGTTCTGTGGTGTTAACATCCGTCACACAATTTTGTATCGTATTCGGCATATGACTAACAGAATCTGTTGAATAAAAAAGTTCGTAGATTTATAACATACCTACATCCGCCTAGAGATGGCGCTGTTAGTTTTTAAAACTCGGTATCGTTGTGTTTTCTTCATTTGGTGGGATCGCGACTGAAAGATTCTAACCTTTTGTACCTCACGCCGCACCTAGAAAAAAAAATGCGAATTTTTGAAAGCCTGTTATTAATACCAATAGCAGACTCTGATTGAATTAACACAACACAACTTTACATAGAATACACGCCTGAGATAATCAGCTGAAAATTGCGATCGACATGCGCAAAACACGTTTAAATGCCATATCACATTACTCATTACCTTCAAAAAGGTGATATCACCCCGTAACATTATACATCACCCTAAACATTACCTGAAATTTTGAATTAAAAACACTTTGTAGGAAGAAATTATCTGTAGTATTCTGTACCGTAGCAGCACACATTACTTTATTATAACAACACTAGCGACCCGCCCCGGCTCCGCACGGGAAAATGGTTATTGTGGGTTATCCTTAAGTATATTATGCATGTGTTATACATATAAACCTTCCTCTTGAATTACTCTATCTATAAAAAAAACGCATCAAAATCCGTTGCGTAGTTTTATAAAATTTAAGCATACATAGGGACAGAGAGAGCGACTTTGTTTTATACTATGTAGTGATTACCCGCGCTAGCGACTTTGTTTTATACTATGTAGTGATTACTATGTAGTGATCACTCGGAGATGGATTGCACACATAAAAAAGTATGTTTTGTGTTAATTTTTTACTAACTGACCCGACAAAAGTTGTTTTTCCTTCATAGTAGCTAATGTGTACTGGTGTACTGGTTACAATACTCGCGTAATGTGTGATACTTTTTTAGACTTTTAGGGTGATATTACTTTTGTGATATCTTAAGCATTACCTACAAATGTGATCAGTGGCGGACTAAGCCCGTCAGAGGCCCAGGGCGGCAAAGCTGAATGAGGCCCCCCAAAAAAATTTTATGAAGTAAATAAAAATAGTTTCTTAAGCAAGAAAAATCAAAAAGACTTTTTAATGAAATTACTTTGAACGGCTAAGATCGCGTTTATTATTTTACAATTTAAAAAAAGGCTTTTTGTTCGCGAAAATATTTGTACACACTAATAAACTATTAAATATCAACGTAATGAAATTTAATATATTTTAAATGAGGCCAATGTTTATTTTTCGACGTAAATAAAATGTAGTGAATGTAAATGTAGGCGTACAAGACGGAATTATTTGCACTTCATTCATTCAGGAGTTCCTGGGGAAGTACCTGCTATAAAGACGGGAATTCCCCCAGCGTATTGGACGCGTTTAGCAAAGTTAAAAGAATATTAGTACCGCGTAAAAAGTCTAGATGGCTTGATCTTGATAAAATTATATAGGTACTAAGCACATTTTTAAAGTCTTGTTTAGGATTTGATCAGGGGAACGCGGGGAGGCTTTTGGGGGCCCCCCAAGACCGGAGGCCCGGGGCGGGCCGCCCTTTCCGCCCCACTGTTAGTCCGCCACTGCATGTGATCTGTAGAGATCAGACTGATGAATGGACAAGGTGACATACGAATACGAAAGTAAGCATGTGCAATTTGAAACGAAGATGAATCACGTTCGCATATATCTATTCCGAACCTGACGACGAAATCAATGACGCAGTTAAAGCAGCCAAAGAATTTAAATTACACCTAACAGAATGCCCTTCTGGTAGCGAATACCCTTCAGGTAACAGTGCCTTGGCGGGGGCGCGGCCTACGCCAAAATCAAAATTGTTAATCAGAGACGGAGCCCCTCAGGCGTCGTCTCCTTCACGATGTTTTTCAATATCAACGCGCTAGGCCGTGGTCCGAGGCTCCCTCGAGCCGCCCCTAGTCGCGTTGGTACATGACTACTCTGGGGTAGAGTCTTCCGCTCCCCGCAAGTCCGGTGAAGCTTGATCCGTCGTACTTTTTCGACTCAAGCATAGGTCAATAAAAAAAAAAAAAAAGAATTACGTTCTCTCGGTGAATTACAGAAACTATATTCATATTCATTTATTAGCATTCAAATGGTACATAATAGGTCTTATAAAATCAAAAGTTTCACATTTGATACCTTAAAAGGTGTATAAAGCCGAAGGTCCCTAGGGAACATCACAAATGCATACTTAAACAACATTCAACAGATTTTCTTACGTAAAAAAAGCGGCCAAGTGCGAGTCGGAATCGCCCATGAAGGGTTCCATAGCAGCCAGTAACATAATATAAAAGTTTTTGTAGTTCGTTGTGACTTTGATCGATGTTTTAATAATAGTGAAAGGTAAATTGCGGTTTACGATTTATGACGTATTAAAAAAAACTACTTACTAGATCTCGTTCAAACCAATTTTCGTTGGAAGTTTTCATGGTAATGCATATCATATATTTTTTTAGTTTTATCATTCTCTTATTTTAGAAGTTAGAGGGGGGGGGCACACATTTTTCCACTTTGGAAGCGTCTCTCGCGCAAACTATTTAGTTAAGAAAAAAATGTTATTAGGAACCTAAATATCATTTTTAAAGACCTATCCATAGATACCCCACACTAATGGGTATGATGAAAAATTTTTTTTTTTAGTTTCAGTTCTATGTATGGGACCCCCTAAATTTATTGTTTTTTTTTTTCTATTTTTGTAAGAAAATTTTAATGCAGTTCACAGAATACATCTACTTACCAAGTTTCAACAGTATAGGTATTATAGTTTCGGAATAAAGTGGCTGTGACATACGGACGGACGGACGGACAGACAGACAGACAGACATGACGAATCTATAAGGGTTCCGTTTTTTGCCATTTGGCTACGGAACCCTAAAAAAAAATGCAGAACAAAAGTTGTTCAGTTTCATGAGTTCAGTCATCACCCGAGAGTTATTGTTATAATCACGTACCTATATGGTAGTGTTACATAATTTTCTTAGTTTATTATACTTTTTTGTTTATTATTATTAGTTAGAGAGACCTTGTATTCTTAGGCGTTGTCCTAATAGAACGCGATTACGCGATCATCAAATGTATGAAGAAATCGTTCAATCGCGCGATCGTCTATTAGGACACATATTCGACTTGGGAGCCTGTTGTATTTCCTAATGTTTATAGTCCTAAAGTCGATTATCCGAACATCATTTTCCTAATATTCGATTGTCCTAATGTTCGATCATCCTAAATATTGATTATCCTACCGTAATACTTGTCCTAATATTCTTTAGTCCTAATATTAATGTCACTAAAGTTTGAAATTCCTAATTTTGATTCTCCTCTCTTATATATCTAAAAAATCCTCGGTATGTTTGAATAGTAGGTAAGAAAAATCTTATTATATCTCAGTTCACACGCCCAGTAGACATTACCGTTATGTATGAGTTCTATTTTTACACGCTTTATATTAGCTTCACTTGTAAGTAACTATGTATGTAAGAAAATCTTGGAATCTTAATTTGACCCACTTCCCGGTCTTCGATTAGGATGAAATTTTGCACACGCTCTGAGTTCTGATGACAATACATGACTACCTAAGAAACGTCATTACAAATCCAATATGGCGGCCTCCCCATTACATGTACGTAAAAAATTTTGGAATCTTAATTTGACCCACTTCCCGATCTTCGATTAGGATGAAATTTTGCACACGCTCTGAGTTTTGATGACAATACATGACTAGCTAAGACACGTCATTACAAATCTAATATGGCGGCCTCTCTAAGATGGCGAACTGGCTGTTTGAAATCCACACCCATGATATGGGCATAGTAGAAAGACTGTTAAGTAAGTTATCTTCATACTAAAGCACCGAGCGCGGCTTATATGTGTGCGTCATAGTATCTATGCGTCGCCGCACGCACACTCAAACCAAATCTCGACTGGCGCACTGAGAAACGGGTCGAGATTTTGTTTGAGTGTGCGTGCGGCGACGCATAGATACTATGACGCACACATATAAGCCGCGCTCGGTGCGTTAGTATGAAGATAACTTACTTAACAGTCTTTCTACTATGGTATGGGTATCAAATGAAAGGGTTTGCTGTCAGGAATACGAAAAAACCGTCACGGGACTTAAATCCAATATGGCGGACGTCCAAGATGGCGGACAGAAAGCGTGTTTTTTAGTTTTCTAAACTATGTATTATTCTCGTATAGGTAGTAGGTACATTACCGTTCACATTGAACTATAATTATAATTGTCCTTTAATTGTTTTGAACACTTGATAATAGTTATTATTCGACATTATGAGCAACCAACGAAAATTTTAACAGCGATACCTGCGAGCGATACTGACACGACTGACTGACACATACTATTTTGTAATTTTGTATTTTAGTAAAACAATTATTTCTTCCTACAATACAGTTTTATCTTTGTGGCTGGCCAAAATAACGCCAAAAGTTGTCGTGTATAATTTGCTAACCTGTTTTTGCTAAGTTTTTTTTTATTTATTTATTTAGGACTATACATTTTAGGAATATAAAGGATTATAACTATGGACATTAGGACTTACCATCATTAGGATGAAAAAAAATAGGGCAATGAACAGTAGGAGTTAAAAAAATAGGACTAGGATCA
This sequence comes from Teleiodes luculella, assembly GCA_948473455.1. Classification (NCBI taxonomy): domain Eukaryota; kingdom Metazoa; phylum Arthropoda; class Insecta; order Lepidoptera; family Gelechiidae; genus Teleiodes; species Teleiodes luculella. The sequence continues at coordinate 1,767,100 of OX419611.1, read as the reverse complement.
TTAGGACAATCGATATTTAGAACTAAAATGCTAAGGAAAATAAAAAGTAGGATAACAAATTTTAGGGAATACAATAGAGAACCATTCGACTTCAATATGTTTGATCGCGCGTTCGTACGAGTAAAATTCGCGCGAACTTGCGATGATCGCGTAATCGCGTTCTATTGGGACAACGCCTTAGACCATGCAGTAATAGTGTTGTTATATTGTTTGCAGCGAGTGGCAGAGCGTGGACGTGTTGGCTAAATACCACTCTTTGGCGGCCGCTTACCACTCCTCCGACGACGAGCCGCTCGCGAACCACGCGTCAGAGGTAACGGACACACACAGACACACACACATCATACACGCCCACCTGATCACAAACACACACACACATATAATCACATATACACGCATACACATACACACACACACACACAAACATATCATACACCCCCACCTGATTACAAACACACACACACATAATATTAATAATATGTGGGGCATCTCACACACGGCCACCCCTGCCTAGGCAAAGCCTGTACTATGGGTGTCAGACAGCTGATATACATACATATATGATACAAAATTCAGACACAGGGCAAACACAAGTGCTCATCACACGAATGTTTGCCCTGGGCGGGATACGAACCCGCGACCCTGTGCTCAGTAGGCAGACGTACTACCAACTAGGCTACGAGGCCGTCGACCATATAAACAGACACACACACATATAAATACACAGAAACACATATACAGACATACACACACACATATATATAATCACAGATACACGCATACACATTTGACAAGGATGAATAGGCAAAATGACGTAGGCTCGTGTCTGTCACGTGGTCTAATGGGAAGACCTTGTTTTCTTAGAGCATGGTACACAGTCAGTATCGTTACTAATTCACATGAGACGAAAAAAAAATTTTTTTTTATATACAAATTATGACACGATTTATAACCCGTTCAGGGAACGAATTTGTCCAATTAATTATGCCAATGTGCGTTTATACGAAGTATCAAGAAAATTGGCGCGTATTAAATTTCTTCCCATACAAGATATTTCGATTTTTTTTGTATGAAACGTGATAAAATAAAAATATACAGGTATTTTTATTTTCTTTAATCTATGCCTACCTACAATTTGTGCACTGATAAAAAAATAACTCTATATAGAAATATATATTAATATTTCCTGTATTATGACAACATAATCACTGATGCAGTTAAAGCAGCCAAAGAATTTAGATTACTTACACCTAACAAAATGCCCTTCTGGTAGCGAATACACTTCAGGTAACAACGCCCGCACCCGCCGGCGGGGGCGCGGCCATAACCAAAATCAGAATTGATAATCAGAGACGGAGCCCCTCAGGCGTCGTCTCCTTCACGATGTTTTTCAATATCAACGCGCTAGGCCGTGGTCCGAGGCTCCCTTGAGCCGCCCCTAGACGCGTTGGTATATGACTTTTTTTGGGGTAGAGTCTTCCGCTCCCCCGCAAGTCCGGTGAAGCTTGATCGTCGTACGTTTTCGACTCAAGCATAGGCCAATTATATTAAAAAATAAAAAAAAAACCGGCCAAGTGCGAGTCGGACTCGCGCACCGAGGGTTCCGTACAAACCTGCAAGGTTTACAAAGTTCTTTCATTACGACAATCGAGTCATAACTATGGTAATCTTATTGCAAAATGAAATTCATAACATTACAATGGGGAAAGATGGAGGAGCATAAATTTAAGACAAAGATCTCTTTATCGTTTAAGTAACTAAGTACTAAGTAAGTATTTCAACTTGATAGCTCTACGCGTTCATGAGGAAAAAAGTAATAAGTTTATATTTATTAAAAAATATATATTTTGTAATGTAACTAAAAATTTAAGGTTTTCGGAATTTTTCCTTTATGTGTGCTATAAAACGTTGCTTCATGCCAAATTTCAAGATTCTAGGTCGACTGGAAGTACCCTTTAGGTTTTGATTCCCTTGCGAGTACTTGCGAGTTTCAAAATATGCAGCTTAAATTGCTGTTTCTTTTGATTGCGTTGACATAGAAGTTTGATTTTGTTACAGCTTAAAGGTATTATAGACCTGAGTATTTGGTATGAATTTCAATTTAATACCTCTACGCGTTTATGAGGAAATGGGTAGTAAGGTTAAAATTATTAAAAAAATATATATTATGTGATGTAACTAAAAATTTATGGATTTCGTAATTTTTCCTTTATCTATGCTATAAGACGTTGCTTCGTACCAAATTTCAAGATTCTGAGTTCACGGGAAGCACCCTGTAGGTTTTGATTCCCTTGCAAGTGTCGAAAATTTGCGGCATAAACGGCTGTATCTTTTGATTGCGTTGGCTTAGAAGTTTGATTTTTTCACAGCTTCAAGGGACAGTAGACCTGAGTAATTGATATAAATTTCAGCTTCATACCTCCACGCGTTCCTGAGAAAAAGGGTCTTGACAGACGGACAGACGGACAACAAAGTGATCCTATAAGGGTTCCGTTTTTTCCTTTTGAGGTACGGAACCCTAAAAAAACACATACACACATTCACATTTTGTAGTATGGGCCAGATCAGACCGCCAATAATATCATAGTTACGTTAACCAATAATAAATGATTCTCTATCTATTCTATCTGTACAATAGTTTAACGAATAGAACATTATATTTAATTAGCTTTTTAGCAGTTTTTCCCGCGGGAATGAGGCAGTTTCCCGCGCTAAAAGGTAGCCTGTGTTAATCAGGGTGAATGTAGCTTTCTAATGGTGCAAGAATTTTTGAAATCGGTTCATAATTTTTGAAATCGTTTCATAATTTTTGAGTTTATTCATGGTCCAAGAAAACAAGGTCTAACCGTTAGACCACGTGACTGACACAAGCCTACGTCATTTTGCGCTGTTCATCCTTGTCTATTACACGCATTCGACAAGATGAATAGGCAAAATGACGTAGGCTCGTGTCAGTCACGTGGTCTAATGGTTAGACCTTGTTTTCTTAGACCATGAGTTTATTCATTACAAACATAAAGCCCAATCAAAGAAATATGACACCTCGCCAATATTCCTTCACGATGTTTTTCAATATCAACGCGCTAGGTAGTGGTCCGAGGCTCCCTTGAGCCGCCCCTAGACGCGTTGGTATGACTTTTTTGGGGTTGAGTCTTCCACTACCCCGCAAATCCGGTGAAGCTTGATTGGTCGTACCTTTTCGTCACAAGCATAGGTCAATAAAAAAAAAGACACCTCGCCATATTGCGGAATTTCAATGGAACTAATTTTATAAGGGAAATTGTTGCCATAGTCGTAAAAATATACACGTGGCGCCCCCAGAGCAGGTTTCTTATTTCTTTGGTCAGGCTTAACATACACACACACACAAAAATACTTCTTCTTTATAACATTAGTATGATGTGTTTCAGTCACGCCGCCGCGCTCGCAAGCCAGCTTTGGACTGGCGTAGCAAGTGTAGCGACGTGCTAACAGAGCTGATGCGGTCCCCCGACGCAGCGCCATTCAAAGACCCCGTGTCGCTGGAACAGGCGCCCGACTACACCATGGTCGTAGCTGAACCCATAGACCTCAACACCGTCACCGATAAACTGAGAAACGGTAAGATTACAACTATATAATCCAAAAATAGAATTATTATCCCACTTCTGATGTCACGAGTGCGTCTTCTTCTTCATATTTAAGAGCCTCGCTCTTGTCGGTGGAGTGCGTGCGCTACTGAAATTCTACAGACAGACAGAAAGCTTACAGAAGAACGAAAGCAAACAAATTAAAGATTCCAGCCCCTCTGCGTATTCTCTTATCCTATTGGAGGATATTTCAATATGGCGGGTTTCTCATAATCATAATCAATCATTTATTGCAAACTTTTGTCATAGCACTGCATGTTAAGCCCTTAGATTGAATAAATTCGAGGCGTTTTTGTAGATTATTCGGTCGCCCGTCGTAATCTATGTTGAAGACTATCCACAACCCTATTCTGTGTATCACGCTTAAAGTTTTTAAAGTATGTACGTCCTTTTCACACTTTTAAGAACAAAAAGAGACAGGAGATAGTAAATTTATCGCACTAGTTAAGCAAACAAGTGTAGCGACGTGCTGACAGAGCTGATGCGGTCCCCCGACGCAGCCCCATTTAAAGACCCCGTGTCGCTGGAACAGGCGCCCGACTACACCATGGTCGTAGCTGAACCCATAGACCTCAACACCGTCACCGATAAACTACGAAACGGTAAGCTTCTGTAGTATTTACACACATAAAGACATCATTTACTAGCGGGGCGAGGTTTTAGAAAGCTAAGGGATGAAGGTAAGATTTTAAGTTTAGAAAGAATAAAGTAAAACATGGAAATATGATGATCATCCCACTTCTGATGTCACGAGTGCGCTACTGAATGTCTACAAACGGTAAAATGATGAAAGCTAGATCAATAATACACATTTATTGAAATTAAAACAAATGCAGCAACATTCCGTCCCAATCTGTCAAATCTAAGAGGTATGTTTTATTTTTTGTCGCTCTAAACCATAACCCTCCTATTTTGCTTAGCGCAATCGGGTAAAAATAATTTTGAGATAAACAAATTTCTAACAACCATAAAACCAAAAGATTAACATCCCTATTCTAATCATTACGCTCAAACTTTGATGTCTGTACGTCCTTTTAACACTTTTAAGAACAAAAAGAGACAGGAGATAGTAAATTTATCGCACTAGTTAAGCATACAAGTGTAGCGACGTGCTAACAGAGCTGATGCGGTCCCCCGACGCAGCCCCATTTAAAGACCCCGTGTCGCTGGAACAGGCGCCCGACTACACCATGGTCGTAGCTGAACCCATAGACCTCAACACCGTCACCGATAAACTGAGAAACGGTAAGATTTTTTTTTTTTTTAATATATTGTTTATTAAGAAAAATATTAATATTACATTTTACATGTTTTTCGCCAAACGTAAAGAGTTTGTTGGCAGATTATTTAGCTCTCAACATTCTATAAACTAAATCTATTCTATTCATTTTATTTGCTATGCTATTACAACAATATAATCCAAAAATAGAATTATTATCCCACTTCTGATGTCACGAATGTCGACAGACGGTATAATGACAAGAGATAATTGGGTATGTCTTACTTTTGGTCGTTCGTCGTAGCTAAACCTATAGACCTCAACACAGTCACTGATAAACTGCGAAACGGTAAGATTACAATTATATTGTAGACAATCCACAACTCTATTCTGAGTATCACACTCAAACTTAAATTTCTACGTCCCTTTCACACTTTTAAGAACAAAAAGAGACAGGAGATAGTAAATTTATCGCACTAACAGAGCTGATGCGGTCCCCCGACGCAGCCCCATTCAAAGACCCCGTGTCGCTGGAACAGGCGCCCGACTACACCATGGTCGTAGCTGAACCCATAGACCTCAACACCGTCACCGATAAACTACGAAACGGTAACATTACAACAAAAATAGAATTATTATCCCACTTCTGATGTCACGAATGCGCTACTGAATGTCTACAAAAGGTAAAATGACGAAAGCTAGATTAACATTAAAAACAAATGTAGCAACATTCCGTCCCAATCTGTTAAACCTAAGGGGCATGTTTTATTTTTTGTCGCTCTAAACCATAACCCTCCTATTTTTTTCCCTCTTATTTACGCCGAATCAACAACATGCGACGGTTTTGCATGCCACATAGTTGATAAACTACGCAATTGTAATCCTCTTATCCTAGATAGAATGAAATATAACCCAAAAATTTAATTACAATCCCACTTCTGATGTCACGAGTGCGCTACTGAATGTCAACAGACAGTAAAACTGTCGCTGATACTATGCAATGGTAAGTTTCTATAGTACTAGCTTCTGTCCCGCGGCTCCGCCTGCTTTAATAGTTTTTTTCTGGGGAATGAGGTATTTTCCCGTGGTAAAAAGTAGCATAATATTATGTCTTTGGAACGAATGCGGCCCCCCGACTAGGAGCCCGTGTCGCTGGAACAAGCGCCCGACTACACTCTTGTTGTTGCTAAATCCATAGACCTCAACCGTCACTGGTAAACTGACAAACGGTAAGCTTCTGTACCATCTAATACGATACAAACATTCTTAATCTTTTAACCGCCATGGTCTGATTTACGAAATCGAGCTCTTAACGCCGCCGTCTCATAAATAAGACTTATGTTTTGACTGATTGATACAGATTCTGTTTATATGGCTGGCGGTGGGAGCAAGTTCTTAGAAAATATGCTTGGCGGTTAAAAGGTTAATTAACACCTAAAAACAAAAAAATAGGTCCAATCGATGTAATTTTAGATAGAACAGGATATAATCCAGAAACAGAATTACAATCCCACTTCTGATGTTAACAGTTAACAGTGTTTTGTATTAGTAGTGATTGACACCCAATACAGAAAGATTTACAATTTACGAATTACTAAGTTATTCTACAATAGCAGATTTTGTTTCAGGTCGCTACGCGCGAGCTTCTCGGTTCGTGGCGGACGTGAGAAGAGTGTTCTCCAATTCACGGCTATACAACACCAACAAGCGGAGCCGGGTGAGTTTATAAAGTCTATTCTTTAACGCAGTTCCTCTTCACTACATAGTATAAAACAAAGTCGCTTTTTCTGTCCCTATGTCCCTTTGTATGCTTAAATCTTTAAAACTACGCAACGGATTGTGATGCGGTTTTTTTTATAGATAGAGTGATTCAAGAGGAAGGTTTATATGTATAATACATGCATAACATGCTTAAGGATAACCCACAATAATCATTTTCCCGTGCGGAGCCGGGGCGGGTCGCTAGTAGAGTATAAATAGAAAAATTTCTGGGAGGGATAGAGTACGCCTAATCGAGTAGGAACCGTAAGCACGGATATGAACAGTCAGAATATCTTCAGCGCGTTCGTTTAGTATCAAATGGTTATCGGAGCTGATTATTTTTCCCGGTGAAAATAAGGAATTTAATAGGAGAACATTTTGAAATGTGCAGTGATAAGTTGCAAACATGACTCGAGGAACAAATCAAAAAAGAAAAATGTTATTGATTTCACCGCTCATACAAAATCTGCCAAAATTTGCTTATGCTTGACATAAAGGCAGCGGAGCGATGCGCGTGCTCTATGTATATTTATTCTCTAAGGCAGTTCTTATAATGTAAGTCAGCGTCAAAGTCAAGTTTCTTTACCCAGGATCGGGCAATATGGGTGTCACACAGCTGATATACATACATATATAAATATACAACATCCAGACACAAGGCTAACACAAGTGCTCATCACACGAATGTCTGCCCTGGGCGGGATTCGAACCAACACCCTGTGCTTCGTGTGTCCATGAGACATTCTTTTGTATTGCATGCTGTGGCTCCTACAGTTTATAGTGTCTTCCTATAATAATTGTGATTTTGACTGTTTCACCATAAGTTGTCCTAAATCAGTGATTCTTAACCTTTTAGTGATGAGGGACCATTTTACCAAATTTCTGTCTAGCCAGGAACCACCTAGATCGTTTTTTAATAATGTACGGTAACTAAATGTAAATAAATGAAGGGTGGTTTGAAATATTAGTGAATTAAACACGCATAATTTCACGACTATCACTCATTTAATTATTATTTAGCAAAAATCTAAAATAAAGCGGTTTGCGTTGTGTCGTCTGACTAACCTCATCACGTCTTTTTTTTTTTTTTTTTGAATTGACCTATGCTTGTGTCGAAAAGGTACGACAAATCAAGCTTCACCGGACTGGTAACCTCATCACGTCACTTCACTTGTTTACGATCGTTTCGCGGACCACTTGGAATACCTCTTGGGACCACCAGTGGTTCGCGGACCACCGGTTACGAACCACTTTCCTAAATAAATAAATAAATGATGCTTCTTTACAGATATATTCGATGACGGTCCGCCTGTCAGCTCTATTCGAGTCGCTGTGGTCGCGGTCGGGGCTCGCGGGGGGGGAGCGGCGGCCGAGGAGGCGCGCGGGGAGGGAGCCCTACACATACAACACAGGTATACAACACACATGTATAACGTCCGTGACGCGACCAATAGGACCCACGGAAGACCAGCGCCGTAGTCCAGCCGGGCTGCGGCTTTTGCTGAGTGGGGGCCTTTTTGTGTGGGTGTCGCAACACAGGGAAATGTTTGCACGTAGTTTTATGCTTAGGTTCTAGGGTGTAAATTTTATAATGTAGTTTTCTTTTCTTTTTGTCGAATTTTGTATTCTGTGTTGTGATGTCCAGCAAATAAACGTATATTATTATTATTATTATTATTATTATTATATTATTATAAACACATGTAGGTACCACACAGGTACTTAATCACTACACAGGTATACAACACACATGTATAACACAGATACATGTAATTACCACACAAGTACTAAATCACAACACAGGTATACAACACACGTGTATAACACAGATACATGTATAACACAGATACATGTAGGTACCTAACCACTCATGTATAACACACACAGGTACCTACCAAACTGGTATACAACACACATGTATTACAAAAATACATGTAGTATACTACTAAGAAAATCTCGTAAAGGACAGCTTTTGTCAAATTTCTTTTTTTACAAATTGGGACACAAGTACAATACAGATAACTATCTTAACCACACACGTTATTAATGTATATTGCAACTGTTCTGATTATAAAATTTGTTCCATTGAAATTCCGCAATATGGCTAGATTTTTTTTCTAGTCAGACTTTACTCTTGTTTTCTTGTGTGGTTTTTTGTTTATTGGTATTGTACATACTCTAAATCTTATCGTGACTTTTAATGCAGCCGATAATGAGGGAGTTTCATTTTGACAGTTCTAAAAACAAAAAAGGTTTCATTATGGAAATAAGAGATGGCGCTGCACTAACTCTTACGTCAATTAAAAATACGCGCTTGAAGGTAGGTAAAGACGTCACAAAATTTAGTCGCAAAAAGGTCACTGGTAAAACGAATCAAAAATTTAAACGCAAATAAGGGTCGTTGGGTTCCCTCTAATATGGTTGAGCCCGGCGATGGCTGTCCCATACGTCAAACCCGTGAACGTGGTGCTGCTTGGGGGGACTGGTCTGCTCTAGTCGATTGCCGGTTGTTTTATTGTTTATATACTTAGTTTAGTTTTTCTACTTTGACTGGTTGCCTTCCTTTAATTTCATATATCGTCTACACTCTTTGTTATATTAATCAAATTGTATAAAATAATAATTACCTATGTAAAAATATTTTGAAAAGATGCAACGCCTGTGGAGTTTCTTCCGGCGGGTTCTTCTCCACTAGGGCTGCCATCCGTCCGGGTTTCCCCGGATTTGTCCTAGTTTGGAGGGCGTCCGGGGAGCGTCCGGGCGGGGTTGAAATCATAGTCCGGGTAAAAACCGGACTACAATAAAATTCTGGGTTTTTCATCAAAGCCCGACCCCATCAATTTAAATAAAAGTTAATAGGTATTATCACACGTGCACAGATTATCTAATAAACTGCGCAATATTTCATGCAAAAAATACTTAAAATTTATGTTTTCTTTTAACAAGTACGGTGTAAAATGTATTTTTTTTATTTAGATGTAGGTAAGTAAAAAAATTAGTGTCCGGGGTGACAGCTCCAAAATCCGGGGAACTTACGCTTTCGGTCCTGGGGGGCAAGTTTTAGAAATGGCAACCCTATTCTCCACAGAAGACAGCCAAATTGTGAACCCGCCTCGACGTCGAAAAATGATTTTGTGAAGTCTTACTTCGAATAAACACTATTTGACTTTGCACGCAAAAACACGAAACGAAATTAAAACACAATAAAATGCGTGACGATTGACGTGACAACAACAGTGTTGCCAGTTTTTTAGCTGCCCTCATTGGTTTGAAAAGCTCGTTTTTGACATTTTATCCGACTTGCACGCCATCTATTTGAGTCATTAGAACCTTTTTTTTCTTAAATGCCATCTTGAAAAGTCCCTCATTCAACTGACTGTGACTCACGCACACACAAACACAATCACACACACACACACACACACGCTCGATCAACAATTTGTATTTTTAATAATAAAAATTTATAAGACTACAAAATTGCTCTAATCACTACTGACGGGAGGGGCCTGGAGTCCTATAGCACAGGCTTAGGCTTAGTATAGGCTCCAGGCTCTTTCAGATATGATTGTAAGCTTCATGTAGTTATAAGACCCAAAGTATAAGCACTGTATGTATCTGAAAGAGCGAATAAATACATTTTTATTTTATTTTATTTTATTGTGTGTGCAGGCTCCCCCGTCAACGGCGCGCACTCGTCGAGCTCTGACTCCGAGACCCTCGCCGCGTACAGCCGGCTGAGACACGAGGCCGCCAACACTGGGAAAGGTAATAGTAATAATAAAAATTGTCTTTATTAATAATGGGCTCAATTCTGCGTGAAAATGAAAATGAAATGAAAATGAAATATGTTTTATTCGAAGTAAGATTTTACAAATCACTTTCCGACGTCGAGGCCGTTAAAATAATTCGGAATTTCCGGCGTGGCCGCTAAAATATTTAAATTTAAGTTGTTATGTCTCTTTCACGTTCTTAAGAACGAAAAGGGACAGGTGATTGCCAACCTATATTTAGACACGTCAAACTTAGTTTTTGTACGTAATTTAGCAGAAATAAAAAAAAAACTCGACTAAATAAAGCTGAATTTGACAGCTGTGGTGCTTAGTGCGCAGTGCGGGAAGGTTTTTTGACGTAGCTTCGATTTGGCTTAGTTATTTTGACTATTTTATCTGTGTGTATACTGTGATATTTATATTTAAGACAATAAATAAATTTAAATATCATTCATTCAAATTTAAATTCATCATCATTCCCCATCCTTTTCGATTCCCATAATAATAATAATAATAATAATAATATCATTTATTCCAGGTTCGTGGACCCATATTTCATAATTTTACAATAATAATTTAATTTAATACTAATATATACATTTAATAACAATTCAAATTTATTATAATTCACGTCATGCCACTTAACCAGCCCCCTGCAGCCTTCTCCACGCCCCATAATAAACGAAAGATACCCACGAACTAAAATTTAGATATTTTAGCGGCCACGCTGAATTGAGCCCAATATAAATACGGCCCCCGTAACATAATGTTGCAAACAGTTTATCTGTCACATCAAATATTTAGCAATATAGGAATATTGTGTTTGTTCGTAGGCAAGGGTGTGGGCAAGAAGAGTGCGAGCAGCGCGGCCAGCGAGCCCACGCCTGGGCCGAGCACGAGCCGGCAACCAGGTACTGCCCACACTATTATTAACACTACACACTTGAATTTTTATGTTTGGACATTTCCCGACCATTGGTAATTTTTCATGTTTGGTTTGGAAAATATGAGAAGGTTACTGAAAGACCTATAGAAAATTTATCACTACATAGTATAAAACAAAGTCGCTTTTTCTGTCCCTATGTCCCTCCCTTTGTACGCTTAAATCTTTAAAACTACGCAACGGATTTTGATGCGGTTTTTTTTAGTAGATAGAGTGATTCAAGAGGAAGGTTTATATGTATAATATATTAACCATTTTCCCGTGCGGAGCCGGGGCGGGTCGCTAGTATGGAAAATTTGGGGAATACCATGGTCCAAGAAAACAAGGTCTTGCAATTAGACCACGTGACTGACACAAGCCTACGTCATTTTGCGCTGTACATCCTTCCTTGTCTATTACACGCATTCGACAAGGATGAATAGGCAAAATGACGTGGAAATGACGTAGGCTCGTGTCAGTCACGTGGTCTATTTGCAAGACCTTGTTTTCTTGGACCATGAGGGAATACTAACTTAAGACGTCATAGTTTTTTGCTTTTTAACAGATACCGTCCGTTCTTAGTTGTTCACATAACTGGCGCTTAACTCACGAACTAACAACTTAATAGTTCGCGAAATGTGGAGAACAACACTAACAACAAAGTACACAGGAGCACATCTTTTGCATTTTCCTCTTCAAAGTTCAAAGTATTGGTTTTTAACTTTAGGATCACTTAGTTTAGTCAGTTACATATTCTTTTGTGGCAAGTTCAGAAATTACGCTTCACGCTATATTGTAAACTTTCGTGCTAACTGTTTTTTGTCCGGTGAAGCTTGATCCGTCGTACTTTTTCGACTCAAGCATAGGTCAATTAAAAAAAACTGTTTTGTTTATTATTGTTATTTAATTTAATGACTGGTAGAGGCATTTATGTAGATATTTATTGGTAAAGCTGCCACTGCGTTGGTGTTTAAAATATTATTCTCCACCACAGAGCCGGAAGAGGAAGAACCTGATGAAGAAGAATATGTGCCGGAAGCGAACGGAGCGGCGTCATCGTCCGACGACGAGGCGCTAGCGAAGATACGAGCCAACCACACCAGCCAACACGACTCCGAGACACAGGTGAGACGTTAATCACTACATAGTATAAAACAAAGTCGCTATCTCTGTCCCTATGTCCCTATGTATGCTTAAATCTTTAAAACTACGCAACGAATTTTGATGCGGTTTTTTTTTAATAGATAGAGTGATTCAAGAGGAAGGTTTATATGTATAATACATACATAATATACTTAAGGATAACCCACAATAACCATTTTCCCCTGCGGAGCCGGGGAGGGGTCGCTAGTAATTTTATAATGATTGAAATATTGTCGAAATTGAAAATACTAAAATAAAATACAACATTCCTGGTTTTGCCCCTGTACCCTTCATTTAATATAAATACAATCTTGTTCCACCCTATTGGAAAGGTGTTAAAGTTGATAATGGTTTGTTACAGTACACGGATATAGAAGTGTTGGAGGAGGAGATAGATGACACGGTGGAAATGAACTATTCCAACCATTCACAGGTGAGTTACATTCCAATTGCGGTGGAGACCAAAGACAGCTAGTCTAACACTACCAACTGTCACGCCCGCGGCGCGCCCTGGACAACTGGTAGTGTAGACAAGAAGATAACATTACGATATTTACATTAATATCAAATTTATTAAAAACTGAGAACTGTACATTAAGGGGCTCCCCTATGCTAAGTGGCGCCGCCATCCGTTAAAAAATAATAACTCGCGAAGTATACATTTTTTATAAAATCCGGACAGTCATTTTAAAGATTTGGTGCTATAGTATATATAGCGGCCATAAACTGTATTTATTATAGTCCGCTGTAGTTACAGATAGAAAATTTGCTAAAAACGGCCACTTTTGGCAAATTTTCTATCTGTAACTTCATCGAACTCAAACTAACGGAGTTGATGGCTTCTATATATCCTAAAACACCAAATCTTTAAAATGACCTACCGGATTTTATAAAAAATGTATACTTCGCGAGTTATTATTTTTTAACGGATGGCGGCGCCACTTAGCATAGGGGAGCCCCTTAAACTGAGAACTGGAATTTAGGGACTCAGCTTGGCCGAGAGGTAAACAAAAAGTGAATAAAAAAATGAATGAAGTGACGGGTGATTGTTGACTGAATTCCAAAATTGAATATATTCGAATTTAGACGAAAATGGTAAATGAGATGAGAATGAGGCAACGAGGTGGCATGGTAATGCACCACGTTGCACAACTAGGCTACGGGGCCGTCACAGAGGTCACGCTAGGCGGGTGTCACAGTGTCCATCAAGGACGTTATGTACGACAGAGATAGGTAGTATGAAGGCCTTGTGTCCCTTTCTAACAACGAGCGTATATGGACGGAAGCCATGACACGACGCTTTAAAGGGTTACCATGAGAAATAAAAAGTAAGGCAGACAAAAATTTAGGTTTTCTTTTTATTTAAGAAAATATATACAATGCAATTATTACAGTTATTATATAATACGCTGACATAAAATTTATAAAATAAAATAAAATACAAGCGTTTGAACTGAGTTTTTTAAACCAAAATGTATGATCGAAAACATTTTTTTGAGGCTGGTAAGATGAAAGAACGAGACACAAGGCCACCGTTATTACTATCCCTCTCGGCTCGGATTAGCCTCTGTGTAAGGTGCAACAGAAAATATACTTTACTACTTTGTTATATGGTTCATTTCCGTAAATACAAACTATCAGAGTTATCAGTCCTGTTTGTATATAAATAAGGTCCTTGGTGTTCATTGATTCGATTGTTTTTTTTTTGTTTTAGAGCACTCGCAAGCGGCGTCGTATGACGTCATCGGGCAGCAGCCAGTCTGATAAGATGGAGCGAGCGAGGCGGAAACGACCTCCGCACAAGAGGTAATTACTAAAATGTACTCCAACTACACATGTGCCGTTGCCGGGAACATTTCCACCATTCCCGGGATTTTTCCCACCATTCCCGGGAAATTTCCGTTTCCAGGAATATTCCCAACGAAATTTGCTGTTGAATTTGGCTAGATGTGGCAGACCGGGTTGGTCTCTTCTTCTTTGCGAGTCGATGACAAATCGAACTATATGTTTGCCGCCCAGAATCCGGCCATCTGTACTGCACCATCCGTGGCGTCCATCAGGTCCTGCTGAGAACAGGTGACAGGACAGGCAGGACAGGACACCAAGTGGGCCATAGACTGAACTGCTGCTCCGCACATACACTCCAAGTTTGGATCATTAGAGTCCCCACCTGAACATGTTTTCTTTGCTTCGGCCAACCTGGGTCCGAAGTCTGTTTAAAGACTTCCAGATTGGCCACGGAAGTCGATGTCCGGCCGGGAGACTCTCAGAGAGCGGGACAAAAGGATCCGGAAGCGAGGTACGCGCACGCCACATGTTGCATCTCGCTTGTGAGGGTTCGGCTGTGAGGGGGTCGACACACTTTAAAAAGCTTTTTCGGCTTTCCAACCTTTGCGGCGGTAACTCGTGCCCATGAAGGGGGTGCCGCATGTCGACGTCCATTTTAGCCCTCTCCTGCAGGCCTGCCACAGTTCTGCGAACATCTGGAGGCGCTATGCCAGCCAATGGATACAGCAGCTTGACCGGAGTTGGCTTCAAACATCCAGTGATAAGCCGGCAAGTTTCATTTAAGGCTGTATCCACCAGCTTGGCGTGAGCAGAGCGGCCCCATACGGGGCACGCGAATTCGCCGGCAGAAAAAGCTAGCGCCAGTCCAGAAGTCCGCATCACTTGTGGCGAAGCTCCCCACTCAGTCCTCACAAGACGCTGCAGTATATTGTTGCGAGAGTGCACCTTTCGCTTAAATGCCTCACAGTTCTTTCTGTAGGTTAAGGTTGGTGTTTTCCGGTTAGGTACCTAACGACCCGACCGACCCTACAGATCACACTGACTCGTCCTCATCATCATCATCATCATCATCATCTCAGCGTGTAGCCGTCCACTGCTGGCCTGCTGCCTCCTCCTGTGATCTCCACAACGATCGGTCCTGCTTGGCATCCAGCGGCTTCCCGCGACCCTCACCAGATCGTCGGTCCACCTAGTGGGGCGCCTGCCCACACTACGTCTTCCGGCGCGCGGTCGCCATTCAAGAACCTTTCTGCCCCAACGGCCGTCGGTTCTACGCGCAATGTGCCCAGTCCATTGCCACTAAGTTTAGCGATTCTTCGGCCTCGTCGCTGACTCGTTCTAGTTGGCCTCAAACGGAAAGTAGCATTCTTAGTGTGGGAATATTCCTGGGAACGACATACACTTACTATAACTCATTTGCTGTATAAGCCATTCCTTTATGAAATGATCTTCCTGAGTTGGTTAGAAGTGCCCATCACCCAAGTCCTTTAAAATGAGCGTCATAATACTTTATTTTTAATTGACCTATGCTTGGGTCGAAAAAGTACGACCAATCAAGCTTCACCGGACTTGCAGGGGAGCGGAAGACTCTACCCCAAAAAAGTCATATACCAACGTGTCTAGGGGCGGCTCGAGGGAGCCTCGGACCACGGCCTAGCGCGTTGATATTGAACAACATCGTGAAGGAGACGACGCCTGAGGGGCTCCGTCTTTGATTATCAATTTTGATTTTGGTTATGGCCGCGCCCCCACCGGCGGGTACGGGCGTTGTTACCTGAAGAGTATTCGCTACCAGAAGGGCATTTTGTTAGGTGTAAGTAATCTAAATTCTTTGGCTGCTTTAACTGCATCAGTAATTATGTTGTCATAATACTTATATCCAGGAAATATTAATAAATTATTTATAGGGTTATTTTTTAACCATTGCATAAATTTTAGGTAGGCATAGCTGATGAAAGAAAATAAAAATACCTGTATATTTTTATTTTATCACGTTGCATACAAAAAAAATCGAAATATCGCCATTTTATGCATAAAATTGGTATCAAATTTTGTATGGGAAGAAATTTAATACGCGCCAATTTTCTTGATACTTCGTATAAACGCTCATTGGCATAATTGGACAAATTCGTTCCCTGAACGGGTTATAAATAGTGTCATAATTTGTATAAAAAAAAAATTTTTTTTTCGTCTCATTTGATCTAGTAACGATACTGACTGTGTACCATGCTCTAAGAAAACAAGGTCTTCCCATTAGACCACGTGACAGACACGAGCCTACGTAATTTCTACGTCATTTTGCCTATTCATCCTTGTCAAATGCGTGTAATAGACAAGGATGAACATCGCAAAATGACGTAGACTCGTGTCAGTCACGTGGTCTAACGGTTACACCTTGTTTTCTTGGACCATGCTGGCATCGGTTATGCCGTCTCTTTTACTTTTGATACTGGCCGCATGTTTGTTCGAAATTTAAATCATTTTAGAATTGATTGATTTTGATAGTTTCAGTCAGTTTTTATCCGATTCTTCCCTGGAGCTGTTATAAAACGCTCCAGGAATCGTCCCTCAGAGTATTAGAAAGTAAATTACTTCTTAAATGGTGTAGTGTAGGCGTCTTTTTTTTTTATTATTATTCTTTTTTTTTTATTGGACACACCAACAGCCTACATATTTAAACATTCAAAGTAAATATGTCTGAAGTACGCTAACTGATACATATGCCAATTACAGGTGCGTACAGCATTTGTGTACAGTGGCCTATTCGCAAAATAGACAATTTAGAATTTAATATCAGAACTCTAACAATAGTAAGTAACAATATATCTTATATATAAAATTCTCGTGTCACAGTTTTCGTTCCCATACTCCTCCGAAACGGCTAGACCGATTCTCATGAAATTTTGTGAGCGTATTCAGTAGGTCTGAGAATCGGCCAACATCTACTTTTCATACCCTTGAGAGCGGGATATAATAACTAATGAATTGCGTTAAAAATAGTGCGAAATAAATGTTTTAGTATATTATACGTGACTTTAAATTCATACTAGACCGCGTCGGTCTTACATCTGGTGGAGACAAAATTTGTGCACTGATTAAAAAGTAACCGTGTATTGTTTTGTTTGAGGACGCGCGAGCGGTTTACCGAAGGCGATTCGTCTTCGTCGTCGTCGTCTTCTGGCGCGAGCGCGGGCGGAGTGCGGTACGAGTCGGACCGCTCATACAAGCCCAGATACAGCACCGACGACGACGCACCGTTACTGTTATACAGGTCAGAAGTAAAAAAAGACAAGGTTTTATTCGAAGTTACATTTTAGAAATCACTTTTTTTTTAACCCCCTACAAAAAAGAGGGGTGTTATAAGTTTGACGTGTGTGTGTGTCTGTCTGTCTGTCTGTCTGTCTGTCTGTGGCATCGTAGCTCCTAAACTGATGCGCCGATTTTGATCTATTTTTTTTTGTTTGCAAGGTGTCAATCGAGAGTGTTCTTAGCTATGATCCAAGAAAATATCTTCAGCCATTTGAAGATTATCAGCTCTTTTCTAGTTTTTGAAAGGATCAAGTAACGGTTTCATGTCGGGGGTTATTATTTTTTTTAATTTAGTGTTATTTCTATATGGCACTAGATTTATTCTTGGTGCCAGTGTCGAGTATTACAATCTTTTTATTTTGTTTAAAGTCTGACCAAAGAAATAAGAAACCTCGCCATATTGCGGAATTTCAATGGAACTAATTTTATAAGGGAAATTGTTGCCATAATCGTAAAAATATACACGTGTCGCTTCTAGAGCAGGTTTCTTATTTCTTTGATCAGGCTTTAACCGTGTCTGTCTGTTTGTCCAACTTTCACGCCAAAACCACTTAATATATATTGATGAAAATTGGTACAGAGAGAGAATAGACCATGAGTAAAATACCTCTTTTCCACGAGGAAAGCTCGGAACAGCGGGTTTTGATTTTTTTATTGAACTAGCGACCCGCCCCGGCTACGCACGGGAAAATGGTTATTGTGGGTTATCCTTAAGTATATTATGCATGTACTATACATATAAACCTCCCTCTTGAATCACTCTATCTATTAAAAAAAACCGCATCAAATTCGTTGCGTAGTTTTAAAGATTTAAGCATACATAGGGACATAGGGACAGAGAAAGCGACTTTGTTTTATACTATGTAGTGATGTTAATGGTCAATGGTTGGTGTTACAGACAGCGGCAGGAGGGGGCGGGGGCGGCGGGCGTGGGGGAGGCAGGCCCCTCCACCAGCCGGCGGGGGCATCGCAAACAGGTCAGTAACTTAGTAACTATGGTACCACATTAATTTGAACTTTGTACCCTCAATGGGTTGAAGTGGCAGTGGGCAGGACACATAGCCCGAAAACATGGGTCGTGGGGTAAAGCGGTCTTGGAGCGGAGACCCTGGGGTGAAAAAAGACCCAGAGGAAGACCGCAGATGCGTTGGAAGGATGACGTGCGGAAGACTGCGGGAGAGAATTGGATGGACGTGGCACAGAATAGAAATAGATGGCGTATTTTGAAGGAGGCCTACACCGAAATGGTTGAACACGGCTGAGAAGAAGAGAAGAAGAAGAAGACTCTCAAACATAAAGTTGGAAAACAATGTTTTTTTTAAATGCTATGTCTTATAATTCGATTGAGACGGCTGCACGCACGAAAAAACATGACGCAATGCGGCGTTACCGCGCGGCTGAGGCGTTCCATTGGCTTGAAGTGCAAGCGAGAGCGCGGAAAGAGCGACAAAGAGGCACAATCGTTGTCACGTTCAACTATCGTCAGTAAACCGACCGCTTTTTTGTGTCGAAAAAGTACTACAAATCAAGTTTCACCGGCCTTGCGGGGGCGGAAGACTCTACCTCAAAGTAGTCATATACCAACGCGTCTAGGGGCGGCTCAAGGGAGCCTCGGACCACGACCTAGCGCGTTGATACTGAACAACATCGTGAAGGAAGCTATGCTGCTAGTGCTAATATGACGGCCCCGTAGCCTAGTTGGTAGTACGTCTGCCTACGAAGCACAAGGTCGCGGGTTTGAATCCTACCCAGGGCAAACATTCGTTTCCGTTTGTACGGGCTAATCTCCGAAAATGTATACTAATTTCACTATTACAATAGTCTTACAGGTTAGTACAGGTAGTAGGTAAAGAACTATTGGCTCTTTTCAAAACTGAAATGGCAATGATAAGTTCGGGTCGAGTGCGATACTGGATGTCCGCCTGCTATGTCAGCAAAAATATATTATGAGATCCCATAGGAATTATAAATAGAAGAAAATATAAACAAGTTTAAAACTGGCTTGAAAAATTATCTTGTTGAAAAGTGTTTTTATTCACTGCAGGAGTTTTTTGATGACATTAATTAGCATTACTTTTAACTGACATAATTTTTTTCTTATTCTTTTTTTGTTTTTTAAATTTTTGAGATAGGTATTTTATAATTGATTAATTTTTGTTAATAATTTAAAATGACTAATAATAAAATTATGACTAATAATGTATGAAGAATTTGTAGGTAATATTTGTAAGAATTGGTATTAAATTGCTGTGCCCGCCCGGTTACATATGTGGCTTAATTTTTTGTGTAACATCTTTTATTACCATGTGGATTGCAATAAATATCTTATCTTATCTTATCTAGTACCTAAATTGACAATATACAATATTTCCTTATACCTAAATTGATATTATAATGATCAGACGCGCGGCGTGTCCCTGCGCGCGCGCCGCTCCCCGCGCCGCTACAACGAGGACAGCGAGGAAGACAGCGTGGCCTGCATCAGCAAGCGACTGCCGCACCACCAGCACCGGAGAGCGAGACAGCTGCAGCTCACCACGCGGCGCACGCAGCACGCCACGCAGGTAAATTATAACATGTCATTTACTGGTATATTCATATTTAATTATACTTAGGAAAACACAAAATGCTACACTTAGCTCAACACGCAGCAAACGTGACACACACTTGTTATTTATAAACATGTTTTTTACGTACTTAACAATAAACAACACAAAAGCTAGACGCTTAGCTGAACATGTCACAAACTTGCCACACATTCATCACAACACGCTACACATTCACCACAATACGCTACACATTCGACACATGTTTTAAAACTACTTGTTTTATTAATGCCAACCCTGACCACAACACGCTACACATTCACCACAACAAGCTACACATTCATCAAAAAACGCTACACATTCATCACAAAACGCTATACTTTAATCACAACACGGTACACATTCGACACAAATACACCACAAATTCACCAAAATACGCTACACATTCAACACAATAAGCTACACGTTCACCACAATACGCATCACAAGCTACACATTTACCACAACACGCTACACATTTAACACAATACGCTACACATTTAACACAACACGCTACACATTTACCACAACACGCTACACATTCACCACAACACATTACACATTCACCATAATACGTATAAATGAATTAGTTTGTCAATCCGGCCATATGTTATCCTTTACTATTTGTAAAGCCCGACTAGAAAAATAATATCCTCGCCATATTCGGAGTTTTAATGTAACAAATTTTATAATTGAAATTGCTGCCATAAACATTAAATGAAAATATTCAAGTGGCGCCACTAGAAAAGGATTTTTATATTTTTGGCCAGGCTTTAGTATTTTTAGTTAAAACGAGAAAACAGGGTACTTACCTTTATTTTTTAACAATGTATCAATGCCTCATTACCAGTTGACAATAATTGATGAAAAATTAGTGCAAAAGCTCATTGATAGCAATAAATGGGAGAATACTAATCACTCCCTATTTTCTCTGTTGTCATCATCCATCGCCATTATTTATTATTTTTATTTATTTATTTGAACAAAATCAAAATTTTCTTTATTTTTTTTTCGATTTAATATGCGTTGCTTATATCTTTTTAAAATCGAAAGCAAATACACAAATATGAACTTTTATTCATGATCTTTTTAAATTTAAAAAACACAAAAAATATTTTATCTACACTCATGTCGTAAATCCTTCATTTACTTATCAGAAACGCTAAGCAAATGATATACCTTTCGATGGAGCCGTGACTAAGGATCCATACAAATTTCATTTCGTTATCGCAAAGTTGTAACAAAATGAAGTTTTCTTTTTTTAATTTTTACGCAGATGCTTGCTATTTGAGCACACTAGCGTGTTTCGGAACGCAACTTTGGCGGCGCGCATGCGCGGTGCGATATTACTGCAAATTTATTTTCGCGCCATTAACGTTTGTTTAATAATTGTACATACCATACAAAATGTCAATAATTATTACAATATACAATGATTACTTTATTTTGTCTTTAATTTAAATTTGTTGTATGAGTGTAGATAAACTATTGTATGCAACTGTACATAATTAGTATTTAACACTCGTGTATACTTTTATGAAACTCGCTGCGCTCGTTTCATAAACCACACTCGTGTTAAATACCCCTCATTATGCAACAGTTGCATAAATAGCTATTATCTTAATAAGAGTGTAAATTAATTTCTGATCTTTATCATTTATTACATGCACGTGCGCTGATTTTGATTTAGTTTTTTTTGTTTGCAAGGTGTCACAATCGAGAGTGTTCTTAGCTATGATCCAAGAAAATATCTTCAGCCAGTTGAAGATTCAACTCATTTCTAGTTGTTGAAAGGATCAAGTAGCAAGTTATATATTTTTTATGTATTTAATGTTATTTTGTACTGTATCTTTGAATAAACAAGTTATCTATCTGTCGCAGCCACCTGGTTAAATTAACCAACTAATTGGACGCCTAGTCCGTTCATTAAACACCGGCACCCAATTGGATTCCTAGGCCGATAGTTAACTGAACTAGAATCACTCAAAGTTTAACAACTTGACGTATTGAAAGTTAGCACTTTCAAGATGACTGACCAAGTCTCAGCCAAGTGATTCAAATTTAGTTCAGTTTTTTACCACTGCGGGGCTAGTAGTCACCAAAACAAATATGGCGTCAGTAGCGTAAACCGAAGCGCGATTTTCCTTGCTCTTGGGAGTAAATCGTGAATGTTATATACTACTTTGTTTGATAAAGACGCATATTATAGTGTCTTGGAGTGTTGGAGTTAGTTGGCTAATTTAACCGGATGACTGCGACATATCTATCTATATCTCCGCTATGTATATACTTATCTATGTGTATAATGTATGTTCACCGCCATACTACGACATAACTAACGTGTCTCGCTCCAAAGCTGTTGAATGTTCAGAGTGGGAGCGGGACGGCACGAGGCGCTCATAACGACCACGATTACTACAACGGAGCTGAAACCAGGCAGAACGGTGAGACATCTATACTATTATTATTTGCATTAATCATTTAATTTGTTAAATTATTTTTATTTAATTGTACTTCATATTTCTGTTTTCTTTCCTGTCGATTGGTTTTCTCTTTTCTATTTTTCTGCTCACTCTAGAAGTTATGTCATGTGTAACTGTGGAAACTTTGCTGGTTTTTGTTTAGTTATATTTACTTTTTTTTAATTGTTAAATTTTACTGTTTGTTTCCCAAATAAAATAAAATAAAAATAAAATAAAATTATATACTGTACCTTATGAACATCATTAACAGCTCATATATGTCCCCACCGAGGGGCAGGGTGAACAGGCCTTAGTCGACCACGCTGGCCCAGTGCGGGTTGGTCACGAAGTCAAAGTCAAAGTATTTATTTTTAACTTTAGGATATTTACATCACTAAGGGCCGATTTTTAACATGCATAATATATTGAAGGATAACCCACAATAACCATTTTCTCGTGCGGAGCCGGGGCGGGTCGATAGTTTATAATAATGTTGCAAAATATTCAAAACGTCAAAGTAAACTGTCAGATAAATCCTTACCCGGCCGAAAAACGAGCAGATAAATTTATTCGCCAGATAAAGACTTTATTCTGAGAATAACACCTATCCAGCTATTGAAAAATCGAAAATCTTGTTATTCGTCGTATAACTGCTATCTGGCTCTTTATCTGAGCATTGAAAAATCGGCCCTTAGTTATGTCAGTTACATATTTTTTTGTGGCAAGTTCAGAAATTTAGAGAGAACACACCACCTTTGAATTACTTCGCAGGTGTGTGCAGGTTTCCTCACGATGTTTTCCTTCACCGCAAGAGCGTCGAATAAACGTACATATGAACTCGAAAATCTATAATTTAATCGACTTATTATAACGGCCCCGTAGCCTAGTTGGTAGTGCGTCTGCCTTCGAAGCACAGGGTCTTGGTTCGAATCCCGCCCAGGGCAAACATTCGTGTGATGAGCACTTGTGTTAGCCTTGTGTCTGGATGTTGTATGTTTATATATGTATGTATATCAGCTGTCTGACACCCATAGTACAGATTCTGCCTAGTTTGAGGTCAGATGGCCGTGTGTGATTGAAGATTATTTAAAAATGTAATTTAATCAATACAATATTGCTCAGAATGTCATAATTTATACTAATTTATTGTTATTTTTTATTAATTTATTATTATTCTAAGTTATTTTATTTTGTACCTTATAAATTTGCACACCATTTGAACTTTGGTTAAATGTGTGATACGATTTAAAATTATTGTAACAACTTATAATACCACATTTACAGCAAATAAAGATTTGATTGATTGATTGTGAGATGTCCCAACATATTATTATTATTTTTTAATAAACACTAAATCATCGACAGGTAACCGCAGCTCAAACGCAGGAGAAGAAGAGGAAGAAAGATTACCCGTCTCTATCTCTTCTCGCGGCCGAGTGAGAAAACTGACAGCGAAAGCGAGAGGGCTGCTTCACTGACACTAACTCACACAAACACAAACACTGCCACAGAACATAGAGCAAAGAGCTTTGAACACTATTATATACACAGTGAAATTTAACTGGTTATTTATGCGCAACACAGTGGTAGTACCACAGAACATTTAAAAGAGGTTAGGGCGGCGCTGTGGGCGGGGCCGGCGCGCCAAGACTATGAGCAAACGCTCATACTCCACGCAAAGACGCGATCGCGCTGTCTAACTCACACATAGCTATAAAAATGTACATCGGTATGCGTGCATGCGTATGATTCGTTTCCATTTGAAATCGCGTGATTGAGCGGCGCTATGATTGGCTAGATTTGAAATTGCAAATATGTGCGTAAACTTCATCTTTATTGAAGTACAGATGTAGTAGAGGTGAAAGGTGGGGTGGAATCGGCGACACCGGATTTCATACGGACGGCGCATTATCGCCATTCTAACCTCTTTTAAATGTTCTGTGGTGAAATATCAAAAATATAATTCAACTTATCATATAAACTTCATCCGGCCACTTTGTTATAAAAGTTGAATTTTATTTTTGTGATTTCCCCCTATGTTCCTTATGGAAAGTTGTTCAGTTTCATGGGTACTACCACTGTGTTGCGGATAAACAACCAGTTAAATTTCACTGCAGAAAAACGTAATACATGCTGCATCTTAAAGAAACAAATAGCTAGCTGTGAATAGCTGTGATTGCATGTGAAGGGCATGCAGCTTTCTATTGGTCCAAACTGACGGAAAACTAAAATATATCAGTAAGAAAACAAGGTTGCATTTTGCCTATAGTACTACCACTACCGCTGTGCACTCTCTGAGGTATGAGGTATGAGGTGGGAGCCGGGGAAAAAAGTGCATGAGTATGGACATGACGGACAGAAACAAATGACAATACCTGCCGCCACGAGCGTTGACGGCGGGCTGACAGAGCGCGTCCCCCCCCTCTCGCCGCGCGCATACCTAAGGGAGTGCACAGCGGTAGTGGTAGTACTATAATCATCCTTGTCGAATGCGTGTAATAGACAAGGATGAACAGCGCAAAACGACGTAGGCTCGTGTCAGTCACGTGGTCTAACGGTTAGGCCTTGTTTTCTTAGACCATGTATCATAATATATGTGTTGAGAGGATCAGGTCACTTTATATTACGTCCCTATACAAAAAAAAATATTTCTTACTCTATGGTACAGGGTTTAATCAAACCCACATTTACGATGAAACAACATGCAATAGTGTTGTATAGTATCTGGATAGAATAAAAAGAAAAAAAAAATTTTATTTGTATTTTGTATCTGGCCATGTTGCCTCGGTATTGTATGGGATGCCGCATGCCGCAAATGTTTTTTTTTATTTGTAGCATACAACAAGATGTAGCATGCAACGTTTGATGTTGTTTCCACGGCGTACATAAGGCACAAAAGAGCTAATTGTCACTCCTAAAAGCCGTTAGCATGTTTTTTTTTTCTATTTTCTAATATCATTTCATGAAATTGATTACAAAGAATTTTTTTTTTTATTATAGTTTGTGTAACAAATTAGTAATTAATATTATTTCTGTATTTCAACTTACTTAACGTCTTGTATATAAATTTTAATAAAAAAGACTGAATACTTATTGAATACAATCTATGATTCAATAGATTTAGTTGTCCAATAGATAAATTTTCAAGTTGTACTTTTTTTTTGTTGAGATTGGGGTGTCGATTCTCTAATATACCTATATTACAACAAGTTTTAGATAAAACAAGAACTCTTCAAAAATTAGATAATGAAAATACGACCGTAATAACGAACAATAAGGTTGTGATTAGTAAAAACCACATATTACATTTTAAATTCTAGCGCGCTACGCTACCGCAATGAAAATGCGACCGTAATGCGAGAGGATAAGGTTGAAACTAGTTGTTTACACAGTCAAGTCTTGCGTTATTGTACGGCGCATTAAATCTAAATCCTGTTATATATTAATGTTTTAAATAATAAATCTGTTTTTTAAGTTATAATTCGCTTGTTAATTGGATTTAAGATAATTTTTTTTTTCAGTAGTCACAATTTTTTTTATAAGCAATAATGAAGTGCTAATATTTCGGTCATTTTATTATGAACCTTATTTTAACTGCATATAAGGTACGCAATCATATTTTTCTATAATAAAGTTGAGAATCGACCCCAAACTCGGAGAGTATTTAACCTTTGTATTAGTTTATACTAAACCGATTTTGATGAGTGAGGTGTAATTGTTACTTAGGCTAAACTAGTTTTAAGTAGTTAATTATTTTATTCAATTGTATTTTAAATAATTTTTGATGGTTTAATGAATAGTGTTTGTGTCAATTTTTTATTTCATTATTCCACAAGCAATTATTTTATTTCACTATAATACTTAATGTGTTGCATAAAATGAACTGAAATCATTCATTTTATTAAAATGTGTTGTTTTTTAATAGGCTTGGAACTTAAATCTTTCATCCTATTCTTTCATATGGGAATCGAAAAAGACAGGATATGAACGGATGACATTTAGAATGAATGAATAAAATATATCAACTTATAACAAAAAATCTAAAATATTTTTTCCGTGTGTGGCGCAATAATATAATTATTTAGCACAAGAAAACATCATCCATAGATAAATTTTATACAATAAATATGTGGGACATCTCACACACGACCATCTGACCCCAAACTGGGCAGAGCCTGTACTATGGGTGTCAGACAGCTGATATACATACATATATAAATATACAACATCCAGACACAAGTGCTCATCACACGAATGTTTGCCCTGGGCGGGATTCGAACCAAGACCCTGTGTGCTTCGAAGCGAGACGTACTACCAACTAGGCCACGGATCTGTCTTAAGTTATTCGACGTTAAATTTATGAAATTTAAAATGATCCTTTTTTGTTCTTTGACAGCTCAAATATAAAGTTCGGATTATTCCACCGAAAGTCTAGTTCTGTCATTATTTAAGTATTTTTTTTATTTAATTTGTGTATATTGAGATTAGTTACCATTAAAACATGTTATCAATTTTAAGTTTACTTTAAGTATTCTTATGCAGTTGAAGAATTTCATTTTTTATAAAAAACTGTGAAAGTAATAATTTTAAATATATATTTTTTTAAAGATTTCATACCAATTTGCCGTACATGTAAAGTCAACAACACGTCAAGTGTAACAATTTGACATTTCTAATGGCGCACGATATAAGAGCCGTTTTATTAAAACAACTGTTATGTTAAGCTTCATGTGCCGTTGGCTGTACTTAATAGTGAACAATGTAAAGTTATCCAGGGGAATTACTTCCTATATGTATACCTCGTACTTGATTTCTTTGATATAACTCTCGAGTATTTATACGACTTAGCAATAAGATTTCAATTAAAAAAAAACCCGCGGAATACATTAATTTTGATACAAATATGTGTATGTAGAACTTAATTCTTACTGCAAATTTAATTTCCTCTGGTGGCGGAATTGTGTATTAAATCATACATTCAGAACAAAATAGTTGAATTAGATCTCTATAACAACTAGCGCCGACACGACACGGTGTGAATTTGTGGTACTAATTACTATTTATGTAAATATTGTTAAGAAATACTATTGTAAGGATTCTTGGTGTGATAGTAGACTTAAGGTCATCTCAAACCAATCAAAATAAATCGATATTTTGTAAGTACTTACAGGTTGTTTTATTTTTATATTTATCAGTTCAATCATCCCAGGCACAGAATACCAAATTCCCAGGTGTCAAAAAGCTCTCTTGAGATAAAGCTAATAAACGCTGTGAACTAAAGGCTGCTACAAAGGGTATCATTCATTTTGGACCAAAAAAGTAGAAGTGCCGGCCAGCAGAAAAAAGTATAACTTTCGGGTAGAACACACAATTCCTGTATTATTTTACTATGACACTAATCCTGTGCACCCCATGGTTGTATTGTTAGAAGCTATTGATTAAATAATAAAAATGTTGTTATAAAAGTATTATTTTGACGCATTTTACAGCGCATGTAGTCATATTGTATTGAATATATTATATTCCTTTTTTTATTATTATAATAGGGGCCCACATGGATTAAGTATGTATTTGTTTAATATAATTAAAAAATATATTATGAAAGTATTATTATGATGCATAAGAATGATCATTTATCGACTTTTTTTGTTTATTAAGAAAAAAAAGTAAAAAAAAATAAAAAAATAAAAAGAAAAAGTAAAGAAATATAAAAACTACGACGTGTTCTATCCAAAAAATACACTTTTTTTCCTTGGCCGGCATTTTCACTTTTTTGGTCCAACATTGTATGAAACGTGAATTATGTCCTTTATATGTGAGTGTGACGCCCGTTGATATGAAAATGTCGGAAATCACTTCCGTTACTGATATTGAGAGACCAGCGAAAAGTGGTTTTTCAAGTTGGCTGGATACGGTTTCTATCGATTATCTGAGATTGTGTAGCGTCACAAAAATTGAAACAAGGGAGTTTAGGCGTCACATAAAGTGCCCTATTGCCCGACCAAAGAAATAAGAAACCTCGCCATATTGCGGAATTTCAATGCAACTAATTTTGGGAAATTGTTGCCATAGTCGTAAAAATATACACGTGGCGCCCCCAGCAGGCTTTTTATTTCTTTGGTCATGTTGAAGTGCGTGTTCAGCTCAGCTCAGCAGTCAGTTCAGTCAGAGGGACTACTAACTATTTGCATGGACTTAGTAACATAGTTACACTATAACAGTACATACTATATTTATACTGTGCTATAACTATGGTAATTCGTCCAAGGGTATCTGTCTGTGGTTCGGTCAGTTCAATTCAATTCAATTCATTCAAGTATGTTTTAGTGAGTCGGGGAGGTACTCGTCAGTTTCGTTGATTCGTCATTTTCCCTAACTCGTCAGTTGCCTCACTCGACAGTTTCAAAGTAATCTTTAAGTGGTCAGTTTCCCTAACTCGTCAGTTTTCTTAATTCGTCATTTTACTTAATTCGGCAGTTTTAGCAACTCGCCAGTTCGGTACAGTTATGTTGATGATTATTATGAGTTAATTTTATCAGCAAAAATATTACCTGTACAATATAATCTCTTTGGCTATCCGCTTGAAACTTCCTTTGAAAATAAAGAGGTTTAATAACACTGGTCACTTTATGTATAGTGCACAGGGCTTGAAACCGGTATTTTGAAGAGCGCTAAAAATCGGTATTTAACCTGATATTTCCATTCCGCTCTTTGAATTCCGCTCGGAGTGAAATGTCGTTGCGAACGGATCAAAAACCGAAATAAAACCGGTTAATTCCACACGCATTGCGAGCGTAGAGTAAGCGAGACGGACGCGCCGCTCGCACATGTTGTCTCATTCAACTCGACCTTCAGTTGCATTGCATTAAAATTAGATTCAAATTCAATTTTATTACTGTAAATCGAACACCTAAATAATTATTTTGTCTTGTTTTAAGGAAAATGATTATTTAAAGGGTAGGTAGTATTTATTAAACCAATGACTGTAAATTAAAGATTTAATAGACAAAAATAATTAATTTACGTTACAGTATTACTAAGTGAGCGATATACAAAAAATTAAATTACATTATTTATGGGTCGGTTAGGTAATTAAATGAAAATGTATTCCGAAAAAGTAAAGCAATACGCATTTACTTAAATCAATTGTACGAAAAACCGGACTGATAAAAATTGGTAGGTACAGTAAGCAGCACTTGCGGCTGGACATTCGCACTACGAAACTCGCTTCTACCTAGTACGGAATAATGGCGCTCAAGGTCCACATGTCCAGCCGCATGTGCTGCTTACTGTACATATGTGAAAATCCGTGACCCAAAGACGTGTGACATTAAATACCTATATAAATTTGGAGATTTTAGAGATTTTATTCAAAACCTAATTTGATAAATTTGGTTTTGAAAAAATATATATTTGCAAAGTAGTACTGTGTGACATATCAAATGAAAAGGCTTGTAACGCTCTTGATATATTTTTTTACAATTTCACGTTAAAGATTTGAAGTTACCTATGTCAGAAATGACGTCGGCGCTCGAGTGGTTAAAAAACAGACGAAAAATTATCATGCCTATTTCCTCAGACCGATCGAGTTGAAAGTTGATGCACGTATGTAAATCCGTGACTTAAGACGTGTGACATTAAATAATTAATTTGATCACTAGCGCCAAATCCGGAAAAAAAAAACATGGATGCCAATTTTGGGTGAAAAATTATTACTATAATCATTTCGTGGGTTCCTTAAAAAGTTTGCTAGAAAATACGAATGAAATATATATTTTTAATTAAACAAAAAATAACAATATTAAAACTAGGTAGCAAAAGACAGGAAACAAAGGGAACGTTTAAAACTTATAACTACGTACAAAAAATAATGTTTTTTTTCGGATAAAGTGATAGCTGCTAAAATAAATAATATACATATTGCTGCCACAAAATTCGTTATCACATAATTATTTTTGCATATTTTAGGTTCAAAACAATTCTAGCGGTTAGGCACATATACATAAGTAATCCATTTTCATCGGCGTCCTCTAGTAAGATGATTAAAATTTTAGTATTTTATTCTTAAAATAGAAGTCCGTACTTAGAGATAGTGATTTTACTTTTTGAGTTAGTTCAGTAGATCATATCAAAATCGGCACTAAAGTCTACGCATAAAACTGCATATTTTAAGATCCAATAGGCATAGTATTTATCATGTTGATGTATATCAAATGTCCAAAAGACAAAATAAATAATTTCGTTTCTCATTCATCAGTAAGTAATCCATTAAAATCCGCGCGATCTTACAAGTTAATGAGTATTTTAGTGTTTTATTACTAAAATAAGCGTCCATACTACGAGACAATAATTTGATTTTTGAGGTACCTACTTCAACAGATCATGTCTAAATTAGCACAAAACTCATTAACACATATTTCTGCCACAAAATTCGTTATCACATAATTATTTTTGCATATTTTAAGTTCACAACAATTCTAGCGGTTAGGCACATTCATCATTTTCATCGGCGTCCTCTTGTAAGATAATTAAAATTTTAGTATTTTATTCCTAAAATAGAGGTCCGTACTTAGAGAAAGTGATTTTATTTTTTGAGTTAGTTCAGTAGATCATATCAAAATCGGCACAAAAGTCTACGCATAAAACTGCATATTTTAAGATCCAATAGGCATAGTATTTATCGTGTTGATGTATATAAAATTTCCAAAAGTCAAAATAAATAATTTCGTTTCTCATTCACCAGTAAGTAATCCCTTAAAATCCGCGTGATCTTACAAGTTAATGAGTATTTTAGTATTTTATTACTAAAATAAGCGTCCATACTACGAGAAAATAATTTGATTTTTGATGTACTTCAACAGATCATGTCTAAATTAGCACAAAACTCATTAACACATATTTCTGCCACAAAATTCGTTATCACATAATTATTTTTGCATATTTTAAGTTCAAAACAATTCTAGCGGTTAGGCACATTCATTAGTAATCCATTTTCATCGGCGTCCTCTTGTAAGATAATTAAAATTTTAGTATTTTATTCCTAAAATAGAGGTCCGTACTTAGAGAAAGTGATTTTATTTTTTGAGTTAGTTCAGTAGATCATATCAAAATCGGCACTAAAGTCTACGCATAAAACTGCATATTTTAAGATCCAATAGGCATATTATTTATCGTGTTGATGTATATAAAATTTCCAAAAGTCAAAATAAATAATTTCGTTTCTCATTCACCAGTAAGTAATCCCTTAAAATCCGCGTGATCTTACAAGTTAATGAGTATTTTAGTATTTTATTACTAAAATAAGCGTCCATACTACGAGAAAATAATTTGATTTTTGATGTACTTCAACAGATCATGTCTAAATTAGCACAAAACTCAGTAACACATATTTCTGCCACAAAATTCGTTATCACATAATTATTTTTGCATATTTTAAGTTCAAAACAATTCTAGCGGTTAGGCACATTCATTAGTAATCCATTTTCATCGGCGTGCTCTAGTTAGATAACTAAAATTTTAGTATTTTATTCCTAAAATAGAGGTCCGTACTTAGAGAAAGTGATTTTATTTTTTGAGTTAGTTCAGTAGATCATATCAAAATCGGCACTAAAGTCTACGCATAAAACCGCATATTTTAAGATCCAATAGGCATAGTTTTTGCCAGGTTGATGTATATAAAATATCCAATAGTCAAAATAAATAATTTCGTTTCACATTCATCAGTAATTAATCCATTATCATCCGCGCGATCTTACAAGTTAATGAGTATTTTAGTTTTTTATTTCTAAAATAAGCGTCCAAACTACGAGACAATAATTTGATTTTTCGAAGTACTTGAATAAATCATTTCAACAGTATCTCATCATCCATCAGTCGCTAAAATATTTTTAATAGATCGTTTTACCCACGTTTTACCTAACTATGGTAAGCAAAATTTGATCAACTGATAACTATGCCAAATAATACAATATAATACTACATGTAACAAAAATGCAAAAAAAATACACCTCTGTAAAATTTGTTCAGTAGCCAGCACATGCGGCTGGATATATTGTCCTTGAGATCGCCCGTATTCCGTAGTGGCAGGGGTGAATTTCGTAGTGCAAACCAACAAGTCAGCAAGTCCAACTGCATGTGTTGGCTTCTGTACATATTCATGAGAAAAAGAAGAATCAATCCATCACTGCAATCTTTTGTTTTAATTTTATTTTACAAATAATTAAATTTTTACATTTACTTTACTTCTTGTCCTGATGACTGTTACATAAAGAAACGTTTTGATATATTAAATCATACTACACAATAATACTTACTTACTACACAATTTGAATTTCGTAATCATAATCTTATATATAAAATTCTCGTGTCACAGTGTTCGATTCCATACTCCTCCGAAACGGCTAGACCGATTCTCATGAAATTTTGTGAGCGTATTCAGTAGGTCTGAGAATCGGCCAACATCTATTTTTCATCCCCAAAAAAAACAAAAAAAAACAAATAAAAAAAAAACAACGCGGGCGTAGCCGTGGGCGGACAGCTAGTAAATAAATAAATATGTGGGACATCTCACACACGGCTTTCTGACCCCAAACTAGGCAGAGCCTGTACTATGGGTGTCAGATAGCTGATATACATACATAATTATATAAATATACAACATCCAGACCCAAGGCAAACACAAGTGCTCATCACACGAATGTTTGCCCTGGGCGGGATTCGAACCCGCGACCTTGTGCTTCGTAGGCAGACGTACTACTGTGGCGTAGCCACTTAATTATATTTTAAATTTTATTGTTATTTTTGTTTTACAAACAGACAGTTTTTATATATATGCGGGCTAACCCGCCCTTGACCGAAAGCACAGAATAGGTACCAAATAGTAGTCCACAAAGGCAATGTTGACGAGCGCGACCGAGCGCAGCCGAACGCTTCCGAGCCGCGCGATTGGACCTTGGCCACAGAAGAAAATAATGGCGCCGGCGTTCAAATTGTATTGTTTTGCAGCTAAAAATCTCTTTCGAAATTTGGATTATAAGTTTGTCAGCCTTGTTAACCCTTCTAATTCTTTTAAGAAACGATATTGTAAGATTAAAACAGTGGACAGGAAATAAACGGTGTCGGAGTTATCGGAATTGTTTTTATCATCAATCTGCACTCACGCGCCATCTATCCGCCCGCTGTACTACCAACTAGGCTACGAGGCCGACAAATAGAAAGGAAAGACTCGAAGAGAGAAGGAGACAAATGATATTGGGCGGCGAGCGAGCGATATT
Organism: Teleiodes luculella; assembly: GCA_948473455.1. Taxonomy (NCBI): domain Eukaryota; kingdom Metazoa; phylum Arthropoda; class Insecta; order Lepidoptera; family Gelechiidae; genus Teleiodes; species Teleiodes luculella. The sequence continues at coordinate 1,733,239 of OX419611.1, read as the reverse complement.
TTCAGCTCTTAACCGGTTAATTGAACAGAAACCGAAATCATTTCGCTCTTTGAGCAAAACCAGAAAAATATGGGTTCCGGTAGAGCGAAACCGAAATGATAACGCTCTCTTGCGCAATGTATGGAGATGCAAAATAACTGGTTTTAAATTTTAACCAGGTTAACAAGCCCTGATAGTGCATAAATAAATGACAGTAGTCCTTTTTTTCCTGAAAGAAATCTGCGTAAAACGGAAAATACTTTGACAGCTGTCACAGAAAATGTCACATAGTACCGTTTTTCAAAAAACTACATCAACGCTAATACTTTGACGTTAGTCTACACACTACACACCACCGCTTTTCTAATATTAATTAATTGTGCGCTAGATAAATAATAGTGGCTGTGTGTTTGACATGTGTACTATTTATTTAGTTTGATGTTTGCAATTAAAAAAAACTGCACATCATACACGTCAGGTAATAAACACAGTTTCTAGAAAACAAATTCGATAAAAATCAAAGAATTTCGAGGTAATTACGTGAAAAATTCATTAGTCATTAATATATTTACTCGTATCCTCATTTACATACAATAACGCCTTTGTAAATATATCACAATTGTTCAATTTCGCAACATTATTCAGTGGAAGGAAGTTGATAAGGTTATCAGTTGTTTTTGTGATTATTTAAGGTTTTCGGAGCTGGAATGGACGAAATTTATGAAGAAATCATGGCTGAGGAGGAGCCCAAGAGCATGCTCTCGTACATATTCCAGCCAATCAGCTATGGTAAGGTTTATTCTCAATAAATAACCTTCTGTTTGTGTGGGTGTTAGAAAGTGTAATTTTATGTTAAAACCTCCACACTACGTTTCAAATGGAGCTGAGAGACCTGAAAATAATACATATGTCGCATCTCGCATTGTCAGGCGTCTGGATAATGCCAGACATAGACAGGCAAATTGCCTGTCTGACTAAAATAAACGGTATCCGGCTTGTCCGGCTTATGTTAGGCTTTTTACATATATTTCCACATACATTTTAGTATGGTCTATTTGTGTGCAGTTGTGCCACCTGTACACAAAAAGATTTTGTTAAGTTGTTTGTCAATAACTATACTATCTGTATTTACAATTGAAATAGAAACGCAACAACAACTTTGTGTACATTTACCTTCACTTTGTCAAAGTTAAAGGTATTTTATTCTCTCTCTGGTCTATTCTCTCTCTGTCTATTTTCATTAAAATCTGTTCAGTGGTTTTGGGGTGAAAGTTGCAACAAACAGACAGACAGGACAGACACAGTTACTTTCGCATTTACAATAGTAGTGGGGAATAGGGAAATGATATATACACCACATGCACCAAATACAATGAAAAATGAAAATTATATTATATATACAATAATATTATATATGTATTGCCCCACCATAGAGTTCCATTACCAGAGTTTTAATTTGTATTATAAAAGTAATTGACATCTGCAGTTAAAATTTAAAATAACCCCCACCACAAAGCAAAATTAAATACTTGATCCATTCAACAACTAGAAAAGAGCTGATAATCATCAAATGGCTGAAGATATTTTCTTGGATCATAGCTAAGAACACTCTCGATTGTGACACCTTGCAAACAAAAAGAAAACTAGAACTAGAAGCTACGATGCCACAGACAGACAGACAGACACACACGTCAAATTTATAACACCCCTAAAAATAAGCAAAAAACTTGGCGCCCCCGTAGCCTAAGTCAGCCTGCGAAGCACAAGATCGCAGGTTAGAATCCCGCCCAGGGCAAACAATCGTGTGACGAGCACTTGTGTTTGCCTTGTGTCTGGATGTTGTATATTTATATACAATTATGTATGTATATCAGCTGTCTGACACTCATAGTACAGGCTCTGCCAGATGGCCGTGTGTGAGATGTCTCACATATTTATTTATTTATCTATAACTATAACCTTCCAGCATTCCAATTCCTGGCCATGTACGGTTGGTACGTGGTAGCGGCGGTAGCAGCAGCGCTATATGCAGCCCACAAGCTCCGGCCGGTGTACAAACGGTGGCAGGATGCGAGGGAAGACGCTGAATATCATAAGAGTAAGTCATCATCACCATCATCATCATCATCATCATCATCATCATCATCATCATCATCATCATCATCATCATCATCATCATCATCACCATCATCATCATCATCACCATCATCATCATCATCACCATCATCTCAGCCTGTAGCCGTCTACTGCTGGACTGCTGCCTCCCCGGTTTAAGGACCGAACTCCGACAAGACTATTCCGACCAGATACTACTCCGACAAGTTCGCTTGGTTACGTTTTACGTTTTGTCGGAGTAGTGTCTCAAGTGTCGCAATTTATATGAATTATGTTGCCTAGTGCAGCTTCTGTAGGGACTACTAAAGGGCCCCACTCAGCGAAATGCCGCCGCTCAGCTGGGCCACGGCGCTGATCTTCCGTGAGACCTAAATGGCCGCGTCAAGACCACAACGTAACACGTTAGGCGTTGTACTAATAGAACGCGAATACGCGATCATCGCGCGAATTGTGAAATGTATGAAGAAATCGTTCAATCGCGCGATCGTCTATTAGGACACCTATTCGGCTTCAATACGTTTGATCGCGCGTTCGTACGGGTAAAATTCGCGCGAACTTGCGATGATCGCGTAATCGAGTTCTATTAGGCCAACGCTTTACCCGTTATCACTATGCTAAGCGGCGCCGCCTCCCGTTGATTTATATTATAACAGACCACATTTATTAATATTGTAATTTACGTTATACGTTTTTTGTGCAAGATGACGTCATTAATGGTGTCATACTGGCGTGGGAGTCAAATTACAGCGCTGCAGGTTCCTTCACGATGTTTTTCAATATCAACGCGCTAGGCCGTGGTCCGAGGCTCCCTTGAGCCGCCCCTACACGCGTTGGTATATGACTTTTTTAATAAGTAATGCTTTTTGAAGGTAATGAGTAATGTGATGTGGCATTAAAACGTACTGTTTTGCGCATGTCGATCGCAATTTTCAGCGGATTCTCTCAGGCGTGTATGTATTCTATGTAAAGTTGTGTTGTGTAAATTCTAGACATGGGTAAGTGATGCGAGTAATATCACGCAAGTAATATCACTTGGAGCAGTGATGCAACATTACTCATTACGTGACGTATCCGAACATCACTCATCACTTGACATCACTTGCATCAAAATGCTAACTACAGTTCCGTTTAGTGGTTCTGTTTAAAAATCTATGAGCCGTAGAAGTATTGTATGCAATTTTGGTGTTCATTTTAAAGGTCTAAAAGGCAACATTTTCCGTTATTATCATTTTTATGGACGGCGGAAATAAATTTTCATAAATATACAATCACTACACGAAATAAAATACACATAAAACACACACATACTAGTATACGCTCGGTCGAATGTGATCTAATATTACTTGAATGAAAGTGATGAGTGATGTTGCATTACTCCTTCGGGTACCGTTTTGCGCATCTCTAGTAAATTCAATCAGAGTCTGCTATTAGTATTAATAACAGGCTTTCAAAAACTTGTAGATTTCCCTCTTTGCAAGAATAAGACTAAAAGGTTAGAATCTTTCAGTCGCGGTCCCACCAAATGAAGAAAACACAACGATACCGAGTTTTAAAAACTAACAGCGCCATCTCTGGGCGGATGTAGGTATGTTATAAATCTACGAACTTTTCATTCAACAGATTCTGTTAGTCAAAAGCCGGATACGATACAAAATTATGTGTGACGTATGTTAACACGCTTCACTTGTAAGTAGGTATTGAGTTTAATTTAAACAATATGCATAAACACGGTTAATAGTTGTTTTATATTATTTGTTTCTCTAAGGAAAAGGCAATGGTACTATAAGCCTTACAGGCTAATCATCATCATCATCATCATCATCTCAGCCTGTAGCCGTCCACTGCTGGACAAAGGCCTCCCCCTGTGATCTCCACAACGATCGGTCCTGCTTGGCCCGCATCCAGCGGCAAACAAGACCCTCACCAGATCGTCGGTCCACCTCGTGGGGGGCCTGCCCACACAAATATCATTCCAACTGGAAACTGCACGGAAAAGTCAAAAGACAACGCAGGCGTAGCCGCGGGCGGGACGGCTAGATTGTTTATCTTTTTTTTTTAATCAAGCTTCAGTCAGACTTGCGGGGGAGAGGATGGCTCTACCCCAGAGTAGTCATATACCAACGCGTCTAGGGGCGGCTCGAGGGAGCCTCGGACCACGGCCTAGCGCGTTGATACTGAACAACATCGTGAAGGAGACGACGCCTGAGGGGCTCCGTCTCTGATTATCAGTTTTGACTTTGGTTTCGGTCGCGCCCCTCAGGCGGGTACGAGCATTGTTACCTGAAGGGTATTCGCTATCTGAAGGGCAATCTGTTAGGAGTAATCTTAATAACCCCAAAATCCCTAAAATAGGTTTGGAAATGAGCTCTCGACGCAAAATAAGAATTTTGCAGTTGGTGCACTTCTCACAATGTGCATTTCGCAAAATGAGCACTTTTCTAGGGTTACCTCCCAAAATAAAAACGATATGAATTGTATTTGCGAAATGCACATTATGAGAAACGCCCCTTGTGAAATGTGCACAAATTGCGAAATGCACATTTTGCGCCGAGTGCTCATTCTGCATCAAACCTATCTAGATTCTTTGGCGGCTATAACTGCATCGGTGACTTCAAAGTTCAAAAAGTTTTTATTCAAAGCAGGCCCGCCGCACTCCGCGCCAGAGCTCTAGAATGTACCTATATACGCCGCGCGGTCCCGATTTCGCGGCCATTTAATAGGAAAAACGCGCGCGCTTGTGAAGACGCTAATACGTAATACGTCTGTGGTAATACGGACTCTCGCGGCGCGGTCTTAAGGTTCATTTTGTTTTGATACGAGCGCAACGACAAACGGTAGGCTATTATAGCCAGGGTCACGTTCGACGCGTTCAATGCAATTTGAACGTTAGTGGCGTGGTAGCTAGAATTAAATTCGCACGTTTAGCTGTACCTAGTACTATTATTTATTCTGTGTTCAAAGTAAGATTTTACAAATCACTTTTCGACGTCGAGGCGGGTTCACAATTTGGCTGTCTTCTGCGGAGAAGAACTCGCCGGAAGAAACTTCGTCGTGAGGTTCGTTAAGGTAATGTCTATCTACATGTAAATATGTAATATTGCAGATCCGGACAAGGCGCTAGCACGAATGGAGGCCATCCAGCGAGCTCGCGAGAAGCAACAGCAGATGTTACTGGCCGAGTCGCAGCGAGCCGCGGAGCTACAGAAACAGGTTCTTTAACAGCTCATATATGTCCCCACCGAGGGGCTCGAGTCTACCCTGATACCAGGCCCTTAGTCGACCACGCTGGTCCAGTGCGGGTTGTTCACGAACACACAACCTTTGAATTACTTCGCAGGTGTGTGCAGGTTTCCTCACGATGTTTTCCTTCACCGTAAGAGCGTCGAATAAACGTACATATGAATTCGAAAATCGAAAACACATTGGTACGTGCCGAGGCTCGAACCCGCGAGCTTCCGAATGGAAGTCAACGGGCCTAGCCACTTGGCCACCGACGCTCTCACAGAAACAGGTGACAATAATAATTTATTTCGTTTAAACAACAAACATTTAAGTAACTATAATTACGCCATTCCATATAGGATTGGAAAGAAGTAAAAAGGGTACTTAAAAGTCAGACTTCGCGTAATACGTATTTTTAATATTCACGCAGTGTGCCCTAAAAAGACCCAAGAAGATAGTGGTCACAAACATTTATGTACTTAGTGTACTTTTATTACAATTATACTTCACTACATAGTATAAAACAAAGTCGCTTTCTCTGTCCCTATGTCCCTATATCCCTATATCCCTATGTATGCTTAAATCTTTAAAACTACGCAACGGATTTTGATGCGGTTTTTTTAAATAGATAAGAGTGATTCAAGAGGAAGATTTATATGTATAATACATGCATAATATACTTAAGAATAATCCACAATAACCATTTTCCCGTGCGGAGCCGGGGCGGGTCGCTAGTACTTAATATAAAAAAATTATAAACCCCCAGTGCATGCACTTATCTGGATGTCTAAGAACCACCACTAGAAAGCCCACTTTCAACAAAAAAAATCTATGGTGCTACATACGGATGGAAATGTGTGAAAATTGCGAGAGTTTAAAATGTTATAATACTCGTACCTAACTCTATGAGTACTCAAATTTTTGAACTATTGCAAAAATGTTCACTGTCCCATGCTTCTTTTTTACAATGTTATATGAAACTAGCTGTCTGCCCGAGGCTACGGTTCCGAGCTCTGAGTCTTTTAGCAAAGAGCTCGAGTCTTTTTTTTTTTTTTTTTTTTTTTTTTTTTTTTTTTTTTTTTTTTTTTTTTTGAATTGACCTATGCTTGTGTCGAAAAGGTACGACAAATCAAGCTTCACCGGACTTGCGGGGGAGTGGAAGACTCTACCCCAAAGCTCGAGTCGTTTAAGTTTTGAGCGAAACTCATACGACTCAAACCTTTTGAGGTTTGTAAAAAGCCTCGGTCGTTTATTTCGAGGCGAGTCGTCAAAGTTGATGCGAGTCGTATAAAAAGGGTTTAAAAGCCTCGAGCTGTGGCATCTCAACCCCGGGGTCTATTTTATCTCTGTACCAAGTTTCGTCATTTTTTTGACTCGCGCTGCCATTTTTCCCGTTGGAATGAGGAGTTTTCCCGCGGTAAAAGGTAGCTTATATGCATCTCCAAGGATACCAAGTTCCGTCAAGTTTCCGCCCCACGGCTCTACCCGCGCTTACAGTCATTCCCGTGGGAATGAGGTATTTTCCCGAGGTAAAAAGTAGCCTATGTCCGTCCCCAAGGTCTATTCTATCTCCATACCAAGTTTCATCAAAATCGGTTCAGTGGTTTTGGCGTGAAAACGTAACAGACAGACAGACAGAGTTACTTTCGCATTTATAATATTAGTAGGGATGAAGTATAGTTTATTGGAGCCTGCAATGAAGCTATGGCCTATGTTTGGAGACTCCACTCTTCCTTACAAAAGATACATTTTATTATTTAAGGTGCTTGCTTAGCGTGTGTGTTGCGAGGTTATCCTACCTCCCAAACCCTGGTGTCAGAATAATTTGAGCTGCCTATGGCACAAGACATGGCTTCTGTATCGACTACATCCGTAGATATTACAAGGAACTAGCAGCTTTATTTACGTTTCTTCTAAGACAATCAAGTGATTCTGCAATGTCCCCAATAGGATCACTCGGGTCAGCGCCTGTTTACCCCGAAAATACTGGACCGATTGAGTCGTTTGTATGTAAAGCCTGACCAAAGAAATAAGAAACCTCGCCATATTGCGGAATTTCAATGGAACTAATTTTATAAGGGAAATTGTTGCCATAGTCGTAAAAATATACACGTGGCTCCCCCAGAGCAGGCTTCTTATTTCTTTGGTCAGGCTTTAAATCTGTGATAGTGTTGCCCAATAATCGATTTTCAATTAATATACCCTTGATCAAAAATAATTGATCCTATCGATTATGTATCGATATCAATATTTTGACGATATAATCGTGTATCGCTGTGGAAAATGAAAAAAATGAAAAATGTTTTATTCGAAGTAAGATTTTACAAATCACTTTTCGACGTCGAGGCGAGTTCACAATTTGGCTGTCTTCTGTGGAGAAGAACCCGCCGGAAGAAACTCCACAGGCGTTGCATCTTTTCAAAAATATTTTACAATGATTATAAATTTATACAATTTGATTAATATATAACAAAGAGTGCAAACGAAAATATGCAATTTGAAGAAGGCAACCAGTCAAAGTAGAAAATCTAAACTATATAACCAATAAAACAACCGGCAATTGACTAGAGTGGCGTAGTTGGTCGATAATAATCGTCTATATCGTCTAGATGTTGTTATCGACTTTTTCGATAAAATCGATAGAATCGATGGTAGTGTAATCGATTTATACATTATTAAAAAATACTGTATCGTTTATTAATCGATACACCATCGATTATCGGGCAACACTAATCTGTGACCCGAACACGGATGACGAATTTTGCTTGCACGGAACCCTTTCCACGCGAATTCTACTCCCACTAGACCGGTTTTTTACACGCTTTATATTAGCTTCACTTGTAAGTAACTATGTATGTAAGAAAATCTTGGAATCTTAATTTGACCCACTTCCCGGTCTTCGATTAGGATGAAATTTTGCACACGCTCTGAGTTCTGATGACAATACATGACTAGCTAAGAAACGTCATTACAAATCCAATATGGCGGCCTCCCCAAGATGGCGGACTGGCTGTTTGAAATCCACCCCCATGATATGGGTATCAAATGAAAGGGTTTGCTGTCAGGAATACGAAAAAAAAAAGTCACGTGACTTAAATCCAATATGGCGGACGTCTAAGGTGGCGGACAGGAAGCGTGTTTTTTTAGTTTTTTAAACTATGTATTATTTTAAGCTATCTGAATACTTTTCAATGGATAAGTGATTATGTTTGTTTGTCCACAGCGCGAAGAGAAGAAACGTCAAGAGAATCTGGAGCGATTGGAGAAGTATGGGAGCGCAGCCGGGGGAAAGAAGCTAGGCACACCCGAGGACGGTCAGTAATTAAATGAAATAACTTGCTTGCTTATCGCGTGGGTAGTTGTAAATAAAATGGAACACTAAGAATCAGAATATAAAATGTCGATAAGTTACTGTGAATTGTGGCATTGGTCATGCCATCTCTTTTGCCTTTGGTACTGGCCGCATGTTTGTTCTAAATTTAAATTGTTTTCGAATAAACGGATTTTGAGAGTTCGAGTCAGTTTTAACGCGATTCTTCCCTGGAGCTGTTTAAAAACGCTCCAGGAACCCAGTTCCCTTAGGATTAGATGGTTGAAGTGTTTTTTTAGTTGTGATGTGATATTGAGTTTGTGATTTAATACAATACAGTGTTTAAATCGTTTTTCTGTGGTTCTTATTTCATAGCTCGGTGCACGCCCGTGCTATAGAATATTCAAATAATTTCATATTCGGTTATGATTATGAATGTTGATTTAAATTCACAATAACAAATGTAAAAAAAATAATACCGTAAGGTCGGGTTACTTTGACCCTAGAGTAGATAGTAACTTTAACCGACCTTCAGGGCGCTTTACAAACGCGCCAAAATATGCGAGCACACATAACGTATTTAACAATGCACTATCGTTAAATACGTTAATACATCGTGAAGCCCATATTTTTGAGTTCTAATACAGTAGCCCAAAGGGCGGACAAAGTTACCTCTAGCACTGGGCGGTCACTCCATAGAGAAAACGCATTTTGACAAGCTACTTCTTTTTGAATAACAACTGAATATCAAGTACTTGTGAATGGCGCTAGGCGCTATGTATGCACACCCCCTCCACCCCCTCCACAGTCCCTTGCGCCTGCGGGGTGCGGGGCGTGGGGCGCTATATCGGGCGGGGGGGGAGTGGCCTGCAGGGTAGGGTTAGTGCTATTATTTTCTTCTGTGCCTCTTGGGTAAAAAAAACCTGACCTTATTGGTATTTCCCATTATCGGCAAAATGCGAAGCAGAAATATGAAAAGTCAAAAATTCTACAAAATCATAACGAAATATATGAAAATAATAAAAGTCGGCAAACACTTAATAGATCATAATAACATTATTGTTTGTTATTTGCAGGTTATTTGCCACTAAGCGGCGGCGCGTCGACCTCTAGTTACCGCGCGCCGAAGAGATCCGCCTGCGGGGGGGGAGGCTGCGGCCGGTAGAGGGGGGGGAAACGGGAACACAAACAACAAACAACAACAATAAACATAAATAATAAACCTGCTCTGGGGGCGCCACTTGTATACTTTTATTTCTGTCAAAAATCGCCATTATAAAATCCGTCAGTTGCAGAAAGATCCATTAAAATTAAAGCTTCTTTAAATCTATTGCTGACCCTTTTTATCTTGTTGATAAAGAAAGAGTCAGCAGTAGATTTAAAGAAACTTTAACTTTAATGCACCTTTCTGCAACCGATTAAGGGTAATGAAAGTAGACAATCGATGAAATTGGAAAACATTGTACTGGCAAAAGTTACATAGAAAAAAAAAGTATCAAATTAGGTAAATCCATAATATCGGGGTAGCCAGTTAGCCACGATGTTTTTTTTTTATATTTGCCGCGTATTTTCACTGGCTTCTTTCAATAGCCAAGCTCTAACTCTTGGATTTAGGTATTTAAATTTAGATATCTTCACGGCCCCGTAGCCTAGTTGGTAGTACGCCTGCCTTCGAAGCACAGGGTCTTGGTTTGAATCCCGCCCAGGGCAAACATTCGTGTGATGAGCACTTGTGTTCGCCTTGTGTCTGGATGTTGTATATTTATATATGTATGTATATCAGCTGTCTGACACCCATAGTACAGGCAGGGGGCAGGTGGCCGTGTGTGAGGTGACCCATATTTTATTTTAATTTTATTTTTAACTAAATATTCATTGAATTATAACACGTTTTAGATTTAGCGCATTGAAGACTTAGGGCTGTCTGACACACATGTGTAAACTCCTAATTACAACCTTATTCTCTCTCATTACGGTTGCATTTTCATTGCGGTAGTAGTGCACTGGAATCAAAATGTTAGAAGTGATTTTTATTAACTTCAACCTTAGTCTTTCTTACTATGGTTCTATTCTATCTATAATAATAATAATAATAAAATAATTTATATGTCATTTTCTGTAACTATATTAATTTAGTTCCTTAAATTATCATTATGATCTGTACGACTTTCTTTTAAAAATGTTTTAAAATTACTTATATGTCTAAATGTTATTTTAGCAATAATGTTATATGTAATAAAATTACGTTTTACCTTCTATTTATCGTTTTATTCAATTCCTCACTTTATATTATGTAAAACTAGCGACCCGCCCCGGCTTCGCATGGGAAAATGGTTATTGTGGGTTATCCCTAAGTATATTATGCATGTAACATAAGTATAAACCTTCCTCTTGAATCACTCTATCTATTAAAAAAAACCGCATCAAAATGCGTTGCGTAATTTTAAAGATTTAAGCATACATAGGGACCGACAGACCGGAAGCGACTTTGTTTTATACTACTCAAAGAGAAAAATAACTATAATACGGAGATACTACTTATGTAGTGCAATTCCTTTAGTTCCTATATGGCGCTAACTTAAACTGAGAGCTACCGCCACTTTGCGATATGCCGAAGGCAAATTGTAAAATGCCTTATCATAATTCATAAAAGCCAAAAGAAGTCGAGCGCCGTCTGTGAAATGGCGCGGCATATTGTCTAATTATTTCCTAACCTGTCCTCTGTCCTGACAAAAAAAAAGATAATTTAAAAAATATATAAAACCGCCTTCAAGGTCCTAACCTGCACTAAAAAGTTACAAATAAAATATAAATCTAGCTGAAAGCATATCAATTTAATATGGCTATTAATATTCCTTATTTACATAAATTGTAACATCATATAAACATGTGTAGACATTGTTATACTCTTCACCTTGGAGTCGGTGCCAGTTGAGGCTAGCTATTTAATCGGAACCACATCTGATCTCAAAAGTTCAGATCGTTGAATATAAAAAATTTAAAGAACGCGGTCAGAGTACTAGATACTGAGCCCACTATAGATGACTGCTAGTAGTAGAAGTCTTTTGGTCGAAATGATGGTGATTAGCTGGCACCGACTCCAAGATAAAGTGTATAACAATGTCTACACATGTTTATATGATGTTACAATTTATGTAAATAAGGAATATTAATAGCCATATTAAATTGATATGCTTTCAGCTAGATTTATATTTTATTTGTAACTTTTTAGTGCAGGTTAGGACCTTGAAGGCGGTTTTATATATTTTTTAAATTATCTTTTTATTTTACCCTTTTTAGTGGAAATTTACCATGACAAGTTAGGTACTCACAAAACTTTAATTTGTTTTGTTTAGTACATAATTAAATGCAGATATTCTCACTGTGTTTCCTTTACAGTCTTACGTTTGATTTTTAAATTCTAAATCATTGCTATACTTGATTGGACTTTAACCTAAGTTTTCTGAATGGCAAACAACTGACCAAACCACTACGATACCGACGACGCTCGCCCGTTTAGTCCGCGGAAAAAATCTTAAGTTGTTATCTTAACTTGGGGTTTTCAAATCTTTAATTTGTCTGTCCCCATGCCTCTCTAGGTAGTTCGCTGCTCTCTAGGAAATAAAAGATATACCTAATATATGTATGGAAAAGCAAAAAGACAAAATACTAAATGCCCAAAGAGGTAACCAATTCCCAATATTATTGCAAGTTGCAAGTTGATCACCATTGTTTATGAGAAGTTCGATAAATAAGTCCAGTAGCCATGTGATAAAATGTACGAAAATAATCGATAAATATACGTTACGCTTCATACCACATCACATCACTATTTTCAAATTCAGTAACCATTAAGTTTCTTGTTTTTTACATGCCAAATAACGACAAATAAATGTCATACTTTATTGATATTTTGTTTTTAGTTGGGCATGTCATAACATGAATGTCTCTATCCTTTTCTAACGTACCGTATTCAAAGATGTGTGATAGAGACTGATAGAGTTAAAAAACAAACACCGTCTCCCGCTTCCCCCCACCCTCCCACCCCTCTGAGCGGCCGCATTGGTTTCGATACAAAATAGGCATGATACTCCATCTGGGCGCGTAAAATTTTTGCTTCCTTCATGGTTTTAGTCTTCTACTCCGCCATGAGATATAATCCAAATTAATATGAAACCATTTTGAGTACAACTTCTATCTATAAAACAAAAAAATATTGAAATCGATTGATAAGAAACCGAGATATTGCCAAAATAATTTACCGATCGGGTATAACGGCATCGTCAATTGAGGAGTTATTTCCTCATATCTTCAAATTTAATCATCCGATCTTAGCGAAATTTTTATGGGACCACCCTGCAAGTAAACCTGGTCGATTAAAAAAAGAATTTTGAAAATCGGTTCACTATTGGCGGAGATATCTTATAACAAACACACAAAAAAAAAAAAAAAACATACGCGTCGAATTGAGAACCTCCTCCTTTTTTGAAGTCGGTCAATAACAATATGGCGGCGTAACCTACAGCTGTTTCATCATCTCTTCGCGTAAACGTCCACTGCTGGGCTGCTGCCTCCCCCTGTGATCTCCACAACGATCTCCGATCAGTCCTGCTTGGCATCCAGCGGCAAACCAACACCTGAACCAGATCGTCGGTCCACCTCGTGGGGGGCTGCCCACACTACGTCTTCCGGCGCATGGCCGCCATTCGAGAACCTTTTTTCCCCAATTGTAGAGGTCGAAAATCTGTACTTACATAGAAAAAAATGCTAAAAAACTGATTCAGGGGGATTTAAGAAGCGATATAGAACATAGATTTTTTGTTTGTCTGTTTGTACGGGCTAATCTCCGACACTGTTGTTGGACAGATTTCAGTTTATGAATCCTTTTGCAGTTCACTTTTATGAAATGGCGCTTTTTGGCTCCCAGATAGGTAATTATAATTGTAGTTTCTTTTCATAATACTTTTTTGTTAACCTGCCAGCAGCGAGGTCGCACTATTCTACAAATATTATACCTACCTAAAAACAGTTTGTGAGCATGGATGTATATTTCGTAATCCTTCACGCAAAAACTACTGATTGAATTTTCATATAAATAAATAAAACTTTACAACAATATACCTACACATGAGACTAATACATCAGGCTACTTTTTACCTCGGGAAAATACTTAATTCCCACGGGAAAACCTGTTAACGCGGGGCGGAAAGCGAGTTCTTAAACATTGCTTATCCATGTATCTTCGTTGGACTATCTACCTCTCAATCAATGAAGTAAGCGAGGCGAAATACTCTAGGGGGTCTTTCGCAAAAACTCCGCTGGCTTGGCTGTTACGTGGGCGCTGCATTTTTTGCTGCTCCGCGTTCGAATACTGACGATTCTAATATGGTTGGCGTAGTGCGACTGATTTTTAATGTTCACTTTGGACAATAGTGGAATGGTTATGGTAACAAATTTAACCATCTTTTAAGGGTCGTACGTAGCGTAATGAAAATTGGAAGATGTAGGTACCTACCTATGTAAAGCCTAACGAAAGAAATAAGAAACCTCCCCATATTGCGGAATTTCAATAGAACTAATTTTATAATGCAAATTATTGCCATACATAAACATAAAAATATACACGTGGCGCCCCGATACGAGTAGGTTTCTTATTTCTTTGGTCAGGCTTTAGTTCTGATGACAATACAATAATATGGTACTGTCGAACTGATCTGATGATGGAGCCGGAAGATATGAACTGGAACTTCATTATGGAAAAGCGTGTTTTGTTTTTACGTGCATTTATAGAAGCGTGTCTTTCTAGTGTTTTTAAACTATTAATTTTTATGAATATAACATTTAAAACGGTCACAAATAAAAACAACAACCTATAGATTATTATATCTTTATAGTCTGTACCTACTTTAATAAGAAAATAAACAATTTTCTAAGTTAATTTGGTTATTTTATTCAATATTATTTCGTGGGAGTCCCTCATTTCCTATTTTTTTTAAAGTGGGGAATAACCGCAGTTGACAACACTGGCCTAGTGCGGGTTGGTCTACAGGCTTTCGTACGTCAACCCGGAGCAGAATCAGCCATCGACCGCGGACCGATTTTTCCTTTTATTCTAAATTCATTCGTGTCGCAAATCGGAGAGAGCGCAGCGTTCAGTGACTGGAGAACCCAGCATAACCTGATCTAGAGCTATAAACACTTCTTATGAAGTTGTAGCTCATCTTAAATTGGACTTGGGGTCTGTTGGTCGACCACAAACAAATATAAATTGATCTCAAGTTGTAAACATTTCATATGAACTAGTAGGTCATCTTACATTGGACCTTAGGTCGGCACAGCTAGTTTCAGAAAAGTGCAATTAATAAAATATAAGCACGCTTTGATTTACATTGCGTGGTCAATATGATACTTACTTAGATAATAAAATAATATAAACAAATCTGTAAAGGTATTTAGAAGTATCAGTTTAATGCAAATTAATTAAATTATTATTGTATTTTCCTTTCTATTTTTGTAATAATCCTACTAATATTATAAAGGCAAAAGTATGTAAGGATCGACAGCTGAATAGGTGGATGTATGCAAATTAATTAAATAAATTATTACTTTGGATTTTCCCGTGGGAATAAGATATTTTCCCGTGGTAAAAGAATCTAATATGTTGACCAGGAATGTAAAGAACCACCATGCAAAATATTATTCGAATCGGTCCAATAGTTTCGGAGATTCGCCCGTACAAACAGACAGAGAAACAAAAAAAAGAAAATTAACTGGATGTGTTCTATTTCACTCCTTACATCCCCCTGACTCGGTTTTATTTATATGTACCTACAGATATTTGACCTCTAAGTTTTATTATTATTGTAAACTAAATTTCCGCAGTAGCTTTTTTACTGTTACTCGTAGTAGTGTCCGTGTACCTTCTTTCATCCGTACTTTCTTTTAAAATTGTCTAATGGGTACATAATTTTTAACTAATAAATTAGTGGCAGAGTCAATGGACATCAAAATGCTATTTTCAAATTGTAACTTAGTGAATGAATAGGGTCCTGATTTCGATTCCCCAACAATATTCGATTGCGACCGATTGTCAGTTCGTCTCGGGTCAGATAAATTGCAAACAATAATGAAAGTGTGTCTGTTTGTAGTATCTACACTACTTTAAATTTAAAACATTTGCACCCAAACGTTGTTCTCAACCCTAAGTTAGGTCCCCACGGAGGGGATCGAGCTTACCCATTTAGGGTGATTGGGCCGTAGTCGAATACTAGACAAGGCAGTACAAAATAACATTTTTTCCGTGGGAATAATGGATTTTCCCGCGGTAAAAGGTAGCCTATGCGTTATTCTGATGTGTGCTATATCCTAGAGTAAAAATAAAAAAAATGTGGGAGGCATAGAGCGCGCCTAATCAAGTATGATGTATGAACCTTAAGCACGGGTATGAACAGTCCGAATATCTTCAGGCAGGATATATCATTGTAAAGTTCCGTTGAAAATGAAAGAGCAACAAACATCCATCGATCCTCACATACTTTCGCAATCTTACAAATCTTCTTTCGGGCAATCTTACAAAAGTATAATAGACAGCAGACACATAGAACTGAGGTGCGATTTGAACTTGAAATGGGGTCGGCAGTTGTAATGTAACTTAGCAAGGACACCTGTTACGAAACGAAAGTGCCGAAAATGGCCGACTTAATAAATAATTCCACCCCGTGAGGCGATGCGGACGCACCTGTTGTTGTTACCGGTGATGGTTGACCGGTATTATTATGATACCGGTTAAAGTGCTCCAAAAAGGTTTTAGGTAAGCTAGCTACTCAGCTGCTTAGCTGTTCTAGCTTTTCAGGTTTAGGTGAGCTAGTTATATTATTTTTTATGTTATGAGATAAAGTCCTTAAATGTAAGTATATTTACGATTTTAGATCTTACAGAATTAAATTTTAGACGTCTACGTTAAAACATGCGACCAAAGCGCTATCTAGCAATGAACTGTTTGTGAGTTTTGTGAGTTTGCCTACATAAAAGTAGGCAATGAGGAGACGCGGCAAATTTGAATAAAATCATCCTGGCAACCCCTATTCTATAGATTTACTTAATTCGATACTTTTTTTTCTTTTTTTTTCTATGTAACTTTGTTGCCAGTACAATGCTTTCCAATTTCATCGATTGTCTACTTTCATGTGCCAAACTCTACATATATATATATATATATATATAGGTACATCACCTTACATTAGTATAAACTTGTTTTAATTTTTTAGTCTGTCAGTAATAATAAAATATTACAATTTAAATATGACCCACATCTCAGATCCACTGAGCTGAAATTTTGCATAAATATGTAAATCAGACAAACATTTTGATATTACATATTAAAACATAGAGTATGATGATGTAGCCGGAAGGTTGGGATATATTTTTATTAATCTTATCAAAGACTTTGAATTTGACCCGCCGCCGTAAACCTAATTCACCTCAGCTAATTCACCTAGGTGATCTTTGATCTTTAAGGTGATCTTTATTCACTAGCTCATTGAAAGAGTTTATATAACTATTTAGTTCTTCTCTTAATTATCAAATCAACAGCATACAATATATATTTTTAAAACACTCTAATTTTAATATTTACCTACAAAATGGTAAATTTTTAAAAATAACTATAAACTTATCACATGAGCCGTCGAGCCCCATCAGAAATCATTTGATTAATCACAATTTACCCCTTGGAATTGTCATAGGCCTCTTTTCTAGCCGGGCAGCATATTAGGGGTGAAATTCATATTAGACTGGCTGTCTGGGTCTGGTTGTTTGTTATGATGAAATTGCTGCCTCATACTCGTAAGCTAGGTAAAACCTGTATCTCTAAAAGCCCCATGAAAATATTGAAAAACTAATAGTAATTATACAAAGTCTTGTTTAATATCGACGCACGTAAGCATATTACCCCAGTCAAGACTCGGGACTTATAAAATGCTGAGTGGATTAACCAGCCGAAGCCCTACAAAACGCAGGGGCTGCCTGCCGGGACCGACTCGCTCGCTGCCTTCGTACCCGTCCTTGTCCTTATGCCTACGAGCGAACGAGACAGAAGCGGATAGTTGACAGTGCGAGCTGCGGAAACAGTGCTGCCAGGCGTTGAGGGAAAAAAATGTAAGAATGGATGGATTTATGATTGGTATTTACATACGGGTTAAAATGTTGAACGGAATTTATTCCTCTAAAGCATCAGTAGGTAAGAACCGATGTGCATTGGATTTTCAAATTTAAAACTGTATGTTAATTTGTTGCGAAAAAAGGAAGATGCAATTTTAGTCATTTAAAAAAAGATGTTAATATTAAATTATTTTGTGTCAAATTTTTTAGTAAGATATTAATTATTTACACTTTATTATAATTTGTGCAGAAACACAACTCTAGCCTTTGATTAGTATTTCTTACTTATTATAAAATGCATTAAGAATAAATAGCAGTTATAAGACAATAAAATACAAAACCAAAGTGTTCATAAATGCCGCTCACATCTTCATCAAAACACATTGAAATTGTAAATACTGGCAACATTGCGCGGAACTGCGCGTGACGTCAGGGGTCGCGGGGTGTTGCGGCTCGGAGGGACGCGGGGGGAGCGCGCCGGTAGGTAAGTAAGTACTCTAGTCTAGTGTACGGCCGGCTGCCGAACTGATCGCACGCGCGCACGATGAATGTTCGGTAAAAAAAAATAGTCGCGATGCTTTTTGAAAACCCCAACGCGAAACTGTTCCCGGCTTTCAACATCCCACCGCCCGTCCGGCTCAGGTACGGTTACTAAATAAGTGTTCCCTGTGAAGGACCGAAGCTTGAAGTGATCCGAGACACGCTTGAGTACCGAATACGAAACGTCAATACTGTTTTTTGTGATTGGTACAGCAAAGAATGTCAAATAAGCAGTGAGACGCTCCAGTCGGCTATGAAATGAGCCTTTGTTTTGTACCCGAGTACTCCATTTGCTAGATTCCGATCGGTTGTCGCGTTCGCATCGAAGGATGCGTGGATCGACGCTCACCCAGAGCTGTAAACAAGGGTTTCCTGTTACAAGAAATCAGAAAATCAAACGAAGGTTTCTTGGAAAACAAACTGTCTCATCAGAAACATAAATCAAATTGGCAAAAGAAATGTAGAGCACACCATTAAAATCGCTAAAATTCGCTCCGTCCTTTTCTTATTTCCTGGAAAAGGGGGAGAGGAGACGACTAGTATTTCATTTTGAGAGCTGTCAAATATCGGATTGAAGCCACGAAAGGAATGAAAATCGCAAGGTTTTATGTCCAATATGAAGAACAATACTCTCTAAATTATAAAATGTCTCATTCATTTTAAAAACATTCGTACTCTCATTGACTCTATGCAAAAAGAAACAGCTTACGAACGGAAGAAGTTATTAATTTCTTATTGGATGGCGCAGAGTCAGACTAATGCCGTTCCAAATCAACAAAAGCAAATTGCTCTTAGCTAACCACTATACCATCTGAACCATTTGTCATTTCAAACGCTTTATAAGCCATTAGGTCCATTATGTTTACTACGTGTACGATTTGTTTGCCTAGAAATTGAAGTGCAGACTCAAAAATATATTACCTAATTACTTTAAGCTGAAATTTTCTCAACGTAAACCTAGTGGATGAGTGTAAATATGTGTATCTTGAATGTGTATAAACAAGGTGGCGATTGTATTTATGAATAACGAGCATGCCGTGAAGGAATGTTGTGATTATGAACAAAAACAGAGAGTATAAGTGAATGTGAATGCATCATGACTCTTATATTGATGATTTCTATGATAAAAATGTCTTTTTATGAGCTAGATTCTAACTGTGAGAACATTGTGATAGTGTCATTGTACGTACAGGCTAATAAGTAGGAGACTTGTAAATAGACCTCAAAATAAATCTTTATACTGTTTTGACTGCTCACTGTAAACAAAAGCTTAAAAAATATATTTCTGTGTGTGATACACGGGGTCAATTTAATAAGACTGATTCCCGAGATAATAACGCAAATATACGCAATTCATAACTAATTGCACTTAGGTTGTAACTTCGTGAAATGCCAACTATGCTTATGAAAGATATTTTTACCTAGCGTTATACAATACTGATCAATACCACCCAAGCCACTGCCAGTAAATAATGAACAAACTTTCGAGCATAGTGGTCGCTATCCAACGCCACACAATACATCCCCCTGATCCCCTGTTACAATACAGCAGATGATTATTTTCTGATGCAAATAGAGTAAAATGTGCTTTGATACAATTCTAAAAGAGTCATGGATCTGCTTGATTTGATTTAAGTTCGACCTGTTGTATTTTCTTAGCTATACCTACATTAATTTTACATACAATAATAGTTAAAATATAAGAAAAATATACTCATTATTATACTCTTCGCCCAAAATTTGTTCATTCTATTCTATGTATATGAAATCTACTGACTTGCTAAATTCATAAAAAATAAAACATTTATCACAATATCAAAACTTCGAAATATCTGTATGTTGTCAATAAACAAGAAGATATTTTTAATTCACTCTAGCATGTAACGCGAATTGAAACGATCTATTAACTTACAGAATATGAAATATCAACAATATTAATATATTTGTAGATGTGCACCTGCTAGCATCTTCAACGAAGATCCGGTATTAAAATAGTTCACTGGTACTGGCTGGGTCAGAATCATGCACAGATTGCGTTATTACATTAGTGGTTATCATTAATATCATTTCAGTATTTTGAGTTGCCCAGATGTTGAAGCGGAATACAATTGTGTTACTATATCTTAGATCTTGAGTGCCTATCTACACTAGCTCCTGACAATAGTTCCGACTGACTAAAAGCTAAAGATGTCTTGAAAGTGAAAAAATAAAAAGGTTTTTGAATAGCTGATGTCCATGGTTAGCCGTTTAAAAGAAGCGTTAGTCTGTGGAGGCCAAAATCTCCAGACGAAACCGGAAGAAAAATACATCCGTCCGTTAACAGTTCATGAGGATCCCCACCGAGGGGCTCGAGCCTACTCTGAAAAGGAAAATACATCATTACCTATCAATTTAATTGTGTACATCATCATTTTGATTCCATTTAGTTTGAGATTTTGGGATGTGACTATCCCAATAGATTCAAGTCGTTCAAGAAGCGGTACCTTTTCTAGTAGAATGGCTTGCGATAATTTTCATTTCTGGCAACAAAGCTTAGCAAAAAAGTTTGAGCTAGAATCAGTTCTATCTTTTATGAAAAACACAAAAATGATCCGATGAATAACTGTCTATAACCAGAAAAAAAACAATTTGAACCATTCCTTTGTCGCTTCGTGATAAAGAGATGTCACTGGCAAATACAACAAAAAGATACTTAAGTATTTTTAATAACGAAGTGCTAAAACAATGAGAAACTAGTGAATTAAGCTTCAACTTGACGATTATCTGAATTATATTTGACATTGGCACATAGTACACTAGTGCCATAAAAAAACAATATACGACTTTGCATTGTGCACGCGCTATGATGTTATTAAAACGTCTCAGACAAAAAATATAATAAGTGTACCCTATGTAGGGATTCCGTGATAAATCGTTAATATTATGCAATAAACCACACGTACGTTAAATGAAGAAAATGCTGCAAAACATTTAAATATTTCTTTTCCCCACTAAACTAAAAAAAACCTAATCGATTTTACAGTGCAGCTGATGTTTATTTTCATTAATAACCGGTATTTCAGTAAAATACCGGTTATGGTAGATAGTAATACTAAAACATGGAGTTTTGGACCTAGATTTAAGTCAACGATTATATCGTCGTCAGCCTATGACAGTCCACTGCTGGACAATGGACATAGACCTCATTATAATCCTATTATTCATTCTAATATTATAAAGAGGAAAGATTTGTATTTTTGTGTGTGTGTGGGGGTATGTTTGTAATGAATAAACTCAAAAAATACTGAACCGATTTCAAAAATTCTTTCAACATTAGAAACCTACATTCACCCTAAGTAACATAGGCTACCTTTTACTGCGGGAAAATACCTCATTCCCACGGGAAAAACTGTTAACGCGGGCGGAAAGCTAGTTATTAATAAAAAACTGCTTAAATACGTGAAAAAGTAAATATATTTCACTAAAATGAAAGTGTACAGTTTGGAGGCCTTATTGCTATAGTAATTTCTCTAGGCAACCTTAGCAGAATAAAAATAAAAAATGCAACAAAATTCAGATAAACTAAACGTGCTCAATGTTTTAGAACAGTATATATAGGTACCTACAATTTAATTATGTTCACGAATTTCATGCATGTGTTTTTAATTACAAATAAGAAAATAAGCCTTTGTTTAAGAACTTCGGTGGCCTAGTGGCTAGACAGGTGTCTTCCATTCGGAAGTTCGCGGGTTCGAACCTCGGCACGTACCAATGTGTTTTCAATTTTCGAATTCATATTTACGTTTATTCGACGCTCTTACGGTGAAGGAAAACATCGTGAGGAAACCTGCACACACCTGCGAAGTAATTCAAAGTGCAAAGTATTTATTTAACTTTAGGATATTTACATCTCATAATTAAGTCAGTTACATGTTCTTTTGTGGCGAGTTAAAAATTTGGTGTTAAGTAGACCAACCCGCACTGGACCAGCGTGGTCGACTAAAGCCTTTTACACTGATTTCAGGGTAGGCTCGAGCCCCTCGGTGGGGACTTTATAGGTTGTTCTCACACAGAACTTTACCAGTCCATGTCTAGAACAATGACATCTCCCTTTAAAGGTAGATGGTGCAACAATCCCCACACTTGAAAGGTGGGTTGGGGATAGCAATTGTTGTTGGTTACACACGTGAAAAAGGTTGTCTTCTGTGCAATCATCTCCTACACATTATTACAATTGTTTACGGGTCTTAGCGTGATAATTTTAAATAGGTAGGTATGTATTACGTACGAATAATAATAATAAAATAATTATAAAATAATAATAATTAAATAATAATAAAATAATAATAATATTGTAATAATGTGTACTTGTTGCCTTTGTCCAGCAGTGGACGTCTTTCGGCTGATGATGAATGTGTAGTAAGCGCGAAAGCCTCAAACAAATCATCTCCTATTTTATAAATGAGAATAGGGTATTTTTCACTTTAATAAACATGATAATTTTATCACTATCTGTTCAGTTGATAAGGCGTGAAAGCGCAACAGATTTTTTTGAAGCGTAAATTGATTCGGCAAGTTACGATTTGCACAAGACGTACAGTTTTCTTTTACATTTATGTGTTACGTGTAATACTAAAGATAACGTTTATAATCTCGCAATAAACCCGCCCAGCCGTGAACTGATGTAGAAAAAATAATACATACTTATTTACTGAGAATGTAGAGAACTGGCTGTATACGAAATAAATTTTCTATAACTTAAAATTGGCACAATGTTTTACTAGTGCCAAAAAAAAGAAACAATAATTGGACCATCTTTTTTTTGCTTGTTTATCTCAAAGAGAAAGGTAGGGAGATGGACTAGAATGCCACCGCCATTTATCCGATTTGTGCTAAATTACATAATGCTCGAATATAAAAATAAAATACTTTGCCACACAACAGCCCCGTAGCCTGGTTGGTAGTACGTCTGTCTTCGATGCACAGGGTCTTGGATCGAATCCCGCCCAGGGAAAAAAATTCGTGTTATGAGCACTTGTCTGGATGTTGTATATTTATATATGTATGTATTTCAGCTGTCTGATACCCATAGTACAGGCTCTGCCTAGTCTAGTTTGGGGTCAGATGACCGTGTGTGACATGTCCCCACATATTTATTGTTATTATTTTATGTTGGAAATTTAATGCAACTGATATAATGGCAATTGTTGCCAGAAACATAAAAAATACATGTAGTCGAGCGCTCTGAACAGGTTTTTTATATTTATGGTCAGGCTTTACAATTCTTAATTAGAAGCCTTACAGCCCTTTAAGTAAAAATTATATTTAATGTGGGATTAAATGAAAAAAATGAAATTGAAATTGGCTTAAATTCAAATTAAATTTCTTAAGTCTATTATTATTTTGTTCTTTAGCTTAGGTATACTTCCTGTTCTTACAGTCACAGAATTTATTTTAGTTTTATAGTTGAAGTGATGAATTAATGTTTTATAAACTAAACACATTAGATTAACAATCATAGGTGCGTATATTAATTACATTGTTAGTTATACTAGATAGTATATTATACGAGGAAAAAAAATTGAAGCCTTTTAACCCGTTTAGAAAACAAATTTTAAAAAACGCTTAAATATGTGTCCGTTTAGTGTGTACTGAGTTATTTTTCTGTCTGTCTTTTTGTGTAGGTACTTGTGTCTGTCTGTCTGACTGTCTGTGGCATCGTAGCTCCTAAACTGATGCGCCGATTTTGATCTAGATTATTGCAAGGTGTCACAATCGAGAGTGTTCTCAGCTTAGAGTATAAATAGAAAAATTTCTTTATTCTCTAAGGTTCTTAGCTATGATCCAAGAAAATATAGGCATTCAGCCGTTTGGAGATTATCTATAAAAGCTGATAATCTCCAAACGGCTGAATGCCTATATTTTCTTGGATCAAATTTAGGCGGCCTTTGGACAACCTCTAAGCATCAACCAGTGGAGTACACTGACTTATTTCATTGAATTCAAAACCAAAATAATATAGAAGCTTACATCTAGTTTAAGATTTTATCAGAAAACAAGGCCAAATTCGTTTAGTGTTCGTGACGCTATTCTGATTTACGACCGAACAATATTTCAATATTTGATTCATGTAATAAAATTATTGTAGTAATACTAGTATAACGTGAAAAGCGTACTATTAGCACTTGCAATTTCTTCCAGATAAGATTTGAATATTAAAAATATCTTGATCTTTATTTTTCGACAATTAGGTGATTCAGCCTGAAATATCTCCTAACCAAACTGGGGAAAGTCTCACAAAGTGATATTTGTTCCACGAGTCCCCACCGGGATTCGAACCCGGAACCTCCGCGATGCGAGGCGAACGTTTTACCACTGGACTACAGAGGTTTTCGAGGCAAGTAGTTAATTCATCTAGTCTCCATACCCTAAGGTTGCCTGGAAGAGATTGCAACCATAGCAAAACCCCCCCTTTGGCATATGTATTGTTATGTCAACATAATTTATGTTTCTATACTTTTTGCTGGGTATTTATAGTTCGCGGGTTCGAACCTCGGCACTTGTGTGTTTTCATTTTTCGAACTGGGCCAACTGATTTCAGGGTAGGCTCGAGCCCCTCGGTGGAGAAATATATTCATGAGCTGTTAATGATGAAAAACTGGTGTTTGGTACATCAGTCCTTGATAACCAGTTTTATACATGCATCTTATTTGGACGTCTTCCAATTTTGACGCAATTGCTTTCCTTGAATGTTGACGCTAAAATTTATTGATCGAATTAATAATTAGACACGTTTAGACGTGCTCCGCTAAATTAGTTAAAACTATTATGTAGACATCATATTGGCATAGGTACAACATGGATTAGTAAATCAAAACTTCGCAGCAGTTTAGCCTGTGCTAAGTTACTTTAGACAAACAAATTGCACAAGTTTTCAGAAATCTTGGACTTTTATAGTATTCTATTATAGGTAATAGAATGTTATTTCCTAGCGACCAACCGCTTTGCATGGGAAAACGGTTATTGTGGGTTCGTTGCGACTTTAAGATCTCCTATATGAGTCAAATTGTCACATAGTCGTAAGTCTCAACGATAAGATCTCCTATGTCACTTAGAACGTTTTAGAGTCGCTAGTAGGGCGTTTTATTACTAATTGACACCAAATGTAAGCAAAGAAAATTAAACTTAAAAAAATATAATCATGAAACCGCCATCAAAGTGTGGTGAGAATTATGGTAACGTGGTGGAGAGGTTTAGTCACTGTAAAATCTAACCATCACAATAGTTCGACCAACTGTATATTGACTTGTCGTACGCATATAGTAAAAACATTATAATATTCATAATAGAACCGACAAAACGCTTTGTTCTTAAGAAGAACATTTGTTCATATGTTTTAGAACATATTGTGTTTAAGATAATGCTCTTAAACCAACAATACAAGCCAAAGGCATTGTCAGTAAGAGCTCAGTCAGTGCACATAGCGTTTTTACTTTTTTACCCGATACCTACCGTTTGAAAAAAAAACACAAAAAATTGCTTGATTAAATCAATTTAGAGGAGAATTAAGTGTATTTTATAGGTAAAAACCTATTTCTTAAATTGCGGCAATCACGTGACCTAACTACGCCTAATACCAAAAACAAAAAAAAATATTTAAAAAATGTGACCTTTCATCAAATAGCGGCCGCCAACCGACAGTTTCCTAAAATTGACAATGATTGCACATATCAATGGAGAAAGCGTATCGAATCTGTATCGACATTTTAATAGAAAGTACAATTTGAATTGTTGACAAAAAACAAGTTGCATAAACTGTAAACGGAAGACGGAATAAACGACTAGTGCCATAAGCAGAAAAAAAATACGGAAAAAAAAAACAAAATCTGTTGTAATCATAGCTCTAATAATAAATGAGAAAGTGTAGGTAAGCGTTTGTTTTTCATTTAGACAAAATTGATAATTGAATGAATAAATTAAAACGAACATTCTTTATTACGTACCCGAAAAGTACTTACACAAAGGCAGACTTAATGCTTTAGTTAGAGCAATTTCTTTCAGCTGACCATGGTGATTTTAAAACAGGCTAGGGGGTAGTACTCGTACCGCTATCATTTACGTAAGTTCTTAAAAAAATCGATACAAAAATTGAGACAGGTTCAGGCTGGTTTAACTTTTATATATTCTGTGGATATCGTAAATTATATAAAAAAAAATTAACCCCCGACGTTTAAGAGGGGTGTTATTTATAAGTTTGACGTTTGTGCCTGTCTGTAGCATCGTAGCTCTTAAACGGATACACTTATTTTGATCTAGTTTTCTTTGTTTGCTAGGTGTCACAATCGAGATTGTTCTTAGCTATGATCCAAGAAAATATCTCCAGCCATTTGAAGACTATCAGCTCTTTTCTAGTTTTTGAAAGGATCAAATACGGTTAAGTGGCAGGGATTTAAACATTTTTAATTTAATGTTATTTATTTGACACTGTTTTTCAAAACAGAGCATCCATTGACTAGACTAGCACCCATGGTTAGCATGCTAGCACCTATGAGCGAAGCTAGTAGATTGTCTGGCTTTTTGATACCTAGGTATAAGTACACTTTTTTTCTAAAACGTGTTTTCGACTACATCCATATTGAATTATGTTCTGTGTTCCTTCTTACTAACATCATTTGTATTGTAGCTTCTTCAAAGTAAAATATTTTTTTTTTTCCGCTCGGCGCACCGTACCATCTCAAAGTGGTTCACAGGCTGACCTTGTCGTATTAACTTCCATAGTTTTTGCCGTAATTTGCCGCCATTGTTGTTGATTGCGCGCGTGTCACATAATTTATTACGTGTGCACTGTTTTTATTTTAATTTTCGCGCTTAGGAGTAGGAACTTGACACTGGCACATAGTTGACTAGTGTCATGCAGTTGATTAAAAAAAAAAGAGTCTAAAATGTTTGCGCGGGAAATTGTTTTGAAAAATCACTGATTGAAGAGGTGTGGTGTGGAACTACTGGGTATGGCTACTTTTTTTTGTTTACAAGGTGTTACAATCGAGAACACTCTCGATTGTAACTTAGCATGAAGGAAGTAAAAATTTTACGCACCCAAATGGAGTACCTAGTAATCAAAACGTACTATGTAGCCCGACTTATCATCTAAAAAAAGTTGTTGACCATTAAATTTATTTATATTTTTGAAGAAAAGTTAATGGTCAACAACTTTTTTTAGATGATAAGTCTGTAAAACAAACGAGCGAGGACCTAGATAGTCAAGTTTGGAGAAAAAAGTGACAAATTATAGATTTTTCTTAAATTACATACATACTTTGTATAGGTTATATCTTAAAAACCATGCATTTTTCGTAATTAAGAATATGACCAAAATTGTAGGAAATTTAATAAGCTTTAATTGCTTCTTAGAAGTAAGGTCGCTAATGCGCACCGTTTTCGAGTTACGAGCCAAAAACAGAAAAAAGGGACCTTAAACCCCCACCCCCACCCCCGGCGGCGCGTGTTATCGAGAGGAATTTATTAGACTTTGTTCAGGGGACCTACCCCTACACAATCCTAAAACTTTTGGAACTACATAGGTTAGTTCCTCTAATTTTCCTATTCTGCTCGGGCTAATGGGCGTAGATTTTTTTTTCCAAGAAAATATCTTCAGTCATTTGATGATTATCAGCTCTTTTCTATTTGTTGAAAGGATCAAGTAACGGTTTTGTGTCGGGGGGGGTTATTAATTTTTTTAATTTAGTATTTCGCTAAAACGCTGACCCCACAGAAGTTGATTTTCCTTCATAGTAGCTAAAGTGTGATGTGTACTGGGACTGGGGTACTGGTTGCAATACTCGCGTAATGTATGATATTACATTACCTTTTAGGGTGATATTACTTTTGTGATATTATAAGCATTACGACATTATTAACACTTGTCCCATACTTATTACTACAATCCGTACTGAAAGGTTTTCAGAACATTATTTGAGTGAACTCGAAACAGCTCTAAAACGACACGCGGTGACTGTTAACGGACAGACAGATCAAAAAATCTATTATTATTAATGTCTGACCAATTAGTTGTGCTGTTGTTTGATGTACGGAACCGTGGTAGTGAGTTATGCGTGCTGCCAGCGCGGGTTAGGGGTCCGTGGGTCAAATTAATTCTCTAGGAAAGGAAGCAATTTTTTTTAAAATTATTTATGCTTATGTCGAAAATGTACGACGTATCACGCTTCACCGGACTTGCGGGGGAGCAGAAGAGTCTACCCCAGAGTAGTCATGTACCAACGCGTCTAGGGGCGGCTCGAGGGAGCCTCGGACCTCGGCCTAGCGCAACGGTACTGAATAATATTAAATAAAAAAATAATAATATAATAATTTAATAATAATTTAAAAAATAATAATAACCTGCGCCATAAGACCGTTACTTGATCCTTTCAACAATAGAAAAGAGCTAATAATCTTCAAATGGCTGAAGCTCCCAGATTTTTTCTATTTATACTTTAAGGGCTGAAGATATTTATCTTCTTTGTTCATAGCTAAGAACGCTCTCGATTGTGACACCTTGCAAACAAAAAAAACTAGATCTAAATCGGCGCATCTGTTTAGAAGCTACGATGCCACAGATAGACAGACAGACACACACATCAAACTTATAGTAACACCCCTCTTGGGGGTTAAAAATAGTTGTTTAAGCGATGTGACAGTATAGGTATTAACAGCTCGCTTGAAATTATGAGTCCGCATACAAATGTTCACCTAGACAAATAATTATGAGATAAGATAAGATAAAGATGAGATAAAATTTATTTCAATAAACTTAATCTAAAATACAGAAAAAGGTATATATAAAACAATTGGACAAAAATATAACACGGTGCTTAAACTAAGTATTTACTTGTATCTTAGGCATCAGAGTATAAGATAAAATTACAGTTTATAAATTAAAATAATGATTTTCAATTATAGTATATAAATTAAGCTAAGTATTACAATAATGCTGATGGCTTCAACCAATGGGTTGCGACTTACGACAGCAATACAATAAACCAGTGAACCAATAGGAAATACGGAACCCTCTCCATATTGCCCCATATACATTATAATTTATTATTTTGACATCGAGCCAACGACAAAGTATTACATTAATACAGTTTATAGACCTGTCTGTCTGTTCGTAGATGTGACGTCATTACAATAAGAACTATAATACTAGATGATAGTATTTTTTTTTTAATTATTGACCTATGCTTGAGTCGAAAAAGTACGACGGATCAAGCTTCACCGGACTTGCGGGGGAGCAGAAGACTCATCAAGACTCTACCCCAGGACTAGACATGCGCAAAACAGTACGTTTTAATGCCATATCGCATTACTCATTACTTTCGAAAAGGTGATATCACCCCGTACTATTACACATCACCCTAAACATTACCCAAAATGTTGAATGAAATTTGTTACTTCGTACGAAGAAATGCTCTGTAGTATTCCGTACCGTCAGCACATATTACTTTATCATAACATCTATAGCGACAGCATTACTCGAATTAGATAGCACACAAAAAAAGTGTTTTTGTTTTTATTTTTATGAATGAAATGACGGATGATTGTCGACTGAATTCCAAAATTAAATATATTCGAATTTAGGCGAAAATGGTAAATGAGATGAGGATGAGGCAATGAGGTGACATGCACCACGTTACAATATCAAGTCAGGAGCGGCCAAAGATTGAAGTTTCCCTAGGCTCCACGCACTAGCAGTAAAATAAAAACTCCACGAGGACCTGTCTGGACTGAACTGGTTTCTGTGGGCTGCTGCTGGTTTCAAACGCGACATATTGACAGAACTGCCCCTCTAACATGCGTGGTCCACGCGTGAAGGACATAATTTTGTCGTGCGTATTCTCTTATCCTATTAGAGGATATTTCAATATGGCGGGCTTTTTGACAGTTAAATGTGCGACAAACTTTTGTCATAGCACTGCATGTTACGGGGGCTGCTATGGCTCTAATGTCGCTTCTCGCGTTTGACAGCTTCTCGAGCCTGTCGCTACTTACATAGTAGCCTAATCGCTTTCTCTGTCCCTATGTCCCTATGTATGCTTAAATCTTTAAAACTACGCAACGGATTTTGATGCGGTTTTTTTTAATAGATAGAATGATTCAATTATAATTTCAATGGAAGATTTATATGTATAATACATGCATAATATACTGAAGGATAACCCACAATAACCATTTTCCCGTGCGGAGCCGGGGCGGGTCGCTAGTCTATAATAAAACTGTAGAGGTCAAATGTCTGTACATAGAAAAAAAATTACGAAATTCGAGTCAGGAGGATGTAAGAAGTGAAATAGAACTTATCCTGACAATTTTTTTATTTCTCTGTCTGTTTGTCTGTTTGTACGAGCTAATCTCCGAAACTTTTGGACCGATTTGAATAAAATTTTGTATGGTGGTTCTTTACATCCCTGGTCAACATCTTGGATATTTTTAATCCCGGAAAATGAAAGAATTTCCGTGGGATAGTTAAAAATTACTACGGAAAAGTCGGAAAACAACGCAGGCGTAGCTGCGGGCAGACAGCTAGTAAGAAATAAAATGCTTATTACTTACTAAAATAAAGTATATTCTATTCTATTATATTCTAGAAACATTTTAACTTACATTTCACGTATTCATATTTAAAAAAATTAATACAGCTGATGACTACAATAATGATAAAAAATATAGGTACCTACTCAACTTAGTAAAAAACTAATGGATCTAATGGTACCTAGTTCATTTGAAGGTCAATGTATTACGCATATTTTGTTTAGTAGGTACATTTTTACTTGTCTTGAATTACATACAGTCACGGTCATGTCACTTGAGAGTGAGCAGAGCTTACGAGATGGATGATGAAATGCAGATGTCACCTTGAAAATTTTACTGTTTTTTGATTCGATGGTTCTCGTAGTTTGTTGAAGTAGTTCTAAATACTCATATGATTGGAAACACGTTTTATGTATAGAAAAGAGCGCTGACATAACCATAACACCTTCTATTATCTTTTTAGGGTTCCGTAGCCAAATGGCAAAAAACGGAACCTTTATACCGCTAGATTCGTCATGACTGTCTATCTGTCTGTCCGTCTGTCACAACTACTTTATTTCGAAACTATAATAGCTATACTGTTGAAACTTGGTAAGTAGATGTATTCTGTGAACTGCATTAAGATTTTCATACAAAAATAGAAAAAAAAAACAATAACATAAACTTAATTTTTTTTATCAATAAAATAAAATAAATATATTTTTGGATAGCTAGGAACTAGCTAACTCTCGATTGTGACACCTTGCAAACAAAAAAAAAACTAGATCAAAATCGGTGTTATCCGTTTAGGAGCTATGATGCCACAGACAGACAGACAGATACACACATCAAACATTAACTCCTCTCTTTTTCATCGGGGGGAAACACAAACGGTGTTTTTTCTTCGTTATATTGTTCGAAGGACCTGCGTAAAAGCCTTGCCGATCCTGGCGGCTATTTTTAGCTTCAAACCTTGGCTCGATTGTACTTGCTCATTGCATTGGATTTAGCCGGTACCTACATTGTAACTTTGTCACGCGGAGCCAGTTCTTACTGCTGGAAATTCGCCATTATTTTATTTATATACCTCACGCGACAGTGGTGCTATAAGCGAAATTAAGTATAAATTTTACAAAGCTGGCATAAAGTATAACTAGTGCCATCAAAAAAAAATTTCGAAGTTTTTTTTTTTGTTTTTGTGGCCTGGTTGCTTGGTCTATAGGCCATTCTTTTACAAAGAAGGCAACCGAAATCTGTGTTAAATCCAAGGATTTTATAAGTACTAACGTAGTACTTATAACATCCTTGGTTAAATCGAATAAAAATGTCGTGTAACAAAGTAATTTGTTTTTGGCACAAAAATGTGTACTAGTGCCAGTAAAAGAAAAAAAGTCTTTATCCCAAAGAGATAGGCAAAAATAATATTATAGGTCATACAGCCTAGCTGAATTCGGAAATTACGAAAAAAATAATATAAATTACTTACCGCAAGTGCAAGCAAGACAATGAGATTTTTAACGGACATACCTAAGAATTAAATACCTGGGCACAAATATTATTGATCTCATTTTCATTGCTTAGACTTGTACATTGTTTGACACGAGAGCCGGATTAAGTGTTCTGGGAGCCTATAATGAACAATTTTAAATTTTGAATTTATTTCCATAGAAAGGGATAGCCTATCCCATTCACCCTCAGACTAAGGATTCACCCTAAAAACACAAACGCAGCAGGACCTTTGCCTTTCCCATAAGAAAAAAAAACTTATAAACATACTATCTATCTATAGGCTTAATATGTAAAAAACGACAAGCTCGAAAAGCTGTCAAACGCCACATATTGACATTAGAGCCATAGTAGTTCTGTCACTATGTCGCGTTTGACAGCTTCTCGGTCCTGTCGCTTCTTGATTTACGTAGTAAGCCTACAGGATGTTTACTAGTGTCTCTTGATCTCGCGTGTCTCGTGTGCGCGCGCGCTTGGTAATGACCGCGGCACAATAGACGCGGGGTCGACGACCTCTCCCACGGTCGACCGGTCCGACCGCTTGCCAGTCCTGCCGCCCTGGTACTTTTGTATCCTGCGAATTTTATGTGCATGAAATGCAGTGATTTATTTATTGTAACAACCTCCGTGGTCGTAAGCTCGTCTGACGTTACGGAGGTTCCGGGTTCGAATCCTGCACCCGTAACATGCAGTGCTATGACAAAAGTTTGTCGCGCGAGAAACCCGCCATATTGAAATATCCTCCAATAGGATAAGAGAATACGCACGACAAAATTATGTCTGTCACGCGTGGACCAGGCATGTTAGAGGGGCTGGTGGGGATCCGTCGAACAAATATCACTTTGTGGGACTTTCCCCAGTTTGGAGGACATTGCAGGCTGTAAAAGCGTCGAATAAACGTACATAATGAATTCGAAAATCAAAGCCATTATCGGTACGTGCCGAGTCTTGAACCCGCGAACTTCCGAATGGAAGTCAACGGCCCCAGCCACTTGGCCACCGACGCTCTATGAAGTTAGTTTAGTTATATTATAACTTATTTATAGTAATATTATTCGTGGTTTTAAGTCCGAGAATAACCTTACTAGCGACCCGCCCCGGCTCCGCACGGGAAAATGGTTATTGTGGGTTATCCTTAAGTACATTATGCATGTATTATACATATAAACCTTCCTCTTGAATCACTCTATCTATTAAAAAAAACCGCATCAAAATCCGTTGCGTAGTTTTAAAGATTTAAGCATACATAGGGATATAGGGACAGAGAAAGCGACTTTGTTTTATACTATGTAGTGATGATTATCAAGTGGTTTGTCCGAGCGGAACGGCGAATGAAGGCACGTTGTGCGTGAAATAGAAAGTGCAGTGCGGTGCAGTCGACGATGCACTCTGCATTCCGGCAGGGACTGCCGGGTGCCAGTGCTTGTAATAAAATTAAATAACCCATTATCGTCCCTGTGTAACGGACGAAAAACTTTTTTTTTTACTTTTCCCGTAGTCGAATTAGATATTTTCCCGCGGTAAAAACTATTTAAGATGTTGACCGGGGATATAAAGTACCACCATGCAAAGTTTCATTCAAATCGGTTCAACAGATTCGAAGATTAGCCCGTACAAA
Organism: Teleiodes luculella; assembly: GCA_948473455.1. Taxonomy (NCBI): domain Eukaryota; kingdom Metazoa; phylum Arthropoda; class Insecta; order Lepidoptera; family Gelechiidae; genus Teleiodes; species Teleiodes luculella. The sequence goes on along the minus strand of OX419611.1, from coordinate 1,699,247 downwards.
CATAAAAACAGAAACCAAAAAATTAAAAAATTCTGGGTATGTTCTGTATCTATTCTTACATTCCCCCGACTCTGTTTTTAGCAATTTTTTTTCTATGTACAAATTTTCGACCTCTACAGTTTTATTATACAGGGTGTTACAATAATACCCGTAAAGCTAAAAAGATCGAGGTAAAAGGGTTGCTTGTAAGGGGAATCTACTGACCAAGTATGAGACCTGTAACAAGACATTTTGACTTAGTAAGTAACATTTTTTAACTAAAAATATTTCTTTTTCATCATAAGAACCCAGCCCTATTATTCGCGGAAGCACTGGTACTGGCAAAGAATAACAGCAATGCATTTCTGCAGACATGTCGTTTCACGTCGTTTAAATTTTGTAGATTATTAATGGTTTATTAAGAATATTTTGCATAAATTAAGTTGGATATTAGTACTACTCCCTGTGAAAGACAAAATCCAGAAACAAACAAACCTTGTAACAAACTTGTTACAAGATTTGCCTCTGACAATCACAATTCAGAGATAGTTTCCTAGTCTACAACGCGACGACGTGTCAACTTAAAACGTTTCAAAAGCTAAAAATACTACCATTACCTTGTCTAACATACGAGAAATTTGTATATTTGTTCGACAAAATCCCGCCCTTTTTAAAAAGAATTACCAAATTACAGACAGACCGACTAGACACAGAAATGAATACCATCTACCGCACTGCCAGACTGTAATATTTAGCAGGAATTTAGCCTACATGGCAATAAAAATATATAACCACCTGCCTACACATCTCAAAGAAATAGAAAGTATCACTTTATTTAGGAATAAACCTTACCGACTGGCTATTAAGAAACTGTTTTTATAGTATAAAACAATACTTAGAATTTAAGGAAGGTTCGCTCTATGTTTTAACTGCTTCAAGTAGACAAACTATTAAAAATTGTTTAAATATTAATTATTGATGAAAAAAATTCATCAGAATTTGCACGCCGATTTGTTCGGCAGAGTATAATGCTATTACATGTATTACCATTGTAAGACCTTTACATACTTGTATTCTTAAAAATAAAAAAATCTTTATCTTTATCTTTAAAATGTTATATGTGACTTTACTCATAGATATTATAACGTGTCAGTGCCCCACGGAACGAACACTATTACTTCCAGTCTCACTTGTTTAACAGTACTGTCAACGTAATTAATGTAATTATTTCAAATCTAGTTAAACGACTTATGGGACTGTAAAACCTAGACTTCGTCCAGCTTTCTTGTATACTATACTGTTTCATTTAAATCTGGACAATAGTTCATTGACCTCTTTCTTTTTTTGAAATTTATTAAAAACTAGCTTCCCGCCGCGGCTCCGCCCGCGTTAATAGTTTTTCCCGTGGGAATGAGGAATTTTCCCGCGGTAAAAGTTAGCCTATGTTCTTCCGCAAGGTCTATTATATCTTTGTGCCAACTCCGCCCACTTTAACCATTTTTCCCGTGGGATTGAAAAAATTTCCCGCGGTAAATTGTAGCCTATGTTCTTTCCTAAAGTCTATTCTAACTTTGTGCCAAGTTTCACCAAAACCGGTTCAGTGGTTTCGGAGCATTTTCAATTATTAGGAATATTTTACGTATTTTTTTACACCTTGGGTTACATTATTGAAGTTTTAGTAAGAAACCCTAATTTTTTTGAAAATAAAATATAGCCTATGTTACTCAGGGTGAATGTAGCTTCCCAACAGTGAAAGATTTTTTGAAATCGGTTCAGTAGTTTCGGAGCCTATTCGATGCAAACAAACAAACAAACAAAAAAACAAACAATCAAACCTTTCCTCTTTATAATATTATTATTAGTATTAGTATTAGTATAGATAATGTAACGCCGAAATGTCTGGCAAGGTCACACGCTCGCCCCGCCTTCTACGATATGCCAAATTACGTATTTTGCGATAATTTCCTATAGTTTTATCGTATCGTTTGAAAAAAATGTGCGTACTCGTATTGTATGCATGCGTCAATGACCTTTAGTCCGGATTAATATGAAACAAACCATAGGCACCGATCTGAACTAACTATGTTTATCGGAGCGGAAAAGCGAAACCGTACTGTGCCTACCTAGTCTACGTAACTAACATACCTACTTGTGTTACTGAGCCTACTGTTGCTTGTTTAGCGTGTAGGTGAATTGTTGAGCCGCCTTAAATTTCCGACATGGCTCCTATAGCGACTACATTCGTAGATAGTAGCCGGGACCAACGGCTTTACGTGCATTCCGAAGCACGGAAACATCTTTCTTTTCGGACTATCAGGTGATTCAGCCCGCAATGTCCTAACCAAACTGGGGAAAGTCTCACAAAGTGATATTTGTTCAACGGATCCCCACCGGGATTCGAACCCGGAACCTCCGTAACGTCAGGCTAGTTTTGACCACTCGACCACGGAGGCTGTTTAACCCCTACTGCTACGTGTCCAGTCACATGTGCTGCCTATTGCACAGAGGTTAGCACATGCGGTTGGACATTTGCACTGCGAATTTCACCCCTACTGCTACGGAATACGGGCGCTCTCGAAGTCATAATGTCAATCCGTATGTGCCGGCTCCTGTACATCTCTTAAAATAAAATATTATGTTTTTATTTCAGACCACAAGATACAGATTTTGTTAGTACACCCACATACAAGCTTTTATTTATACATATAATAATAATTATGCTAGTGGTGTTAATTAATAGTAAGAAGGTTTCAGACATAAAATTAAATTAAAAAAAATTAATAACCCCCGACGCAAAACCGTTACTTGATCCTTTCAAGAACTAAAAAAGAGCTGATAATCTTTAAATGGCTAAAGATTTGGATCGTAGCTAAAAACACTCTCGATTGTGAAACCTTGCATACAAAAAGAAACTAGATCAAAATCTGCGCTTCCGTTATTAGGAGCTACGATGCCACAGACAGACAGACACACACGTCAAACTTATAACACCCCTCTTTTTCGTCGGGGGTTAATAAAAGAGGTAAAAGCCTATCAGCACGTGTAACATGTAAATAAATAAGCGAATCTCTCCATGAGTATGGAATCCTTATAGCCCTTAGTAATAATCTTAGAGCTACTAACACAGCTACTAATAATCATTTGTAAACCGTGTAGAAAAGTAGGTATAGATAATAGTAGGTAAATCCACCCTTTCCAATCCCCCACCCTATACCACTCTGCGCTGACACAGCAATACTTTATTGGTCGTGTGCGGGGAACCTTAGAACTAATCAGCGTGTAGGAACCCTTACGTCTGACAAATTGGGAAAGGTCAAAAGTCGTGTCGGGCTCTTGAAGCACTGATTAAGTTGTCTTGAAGAAATTGCTTACAAGGCTGGCTAGATTCTGATGTATATGTTACTAGCTTTCTCTCCCGCGACTCCGCCCGCGTTAAAGTTTTTCCCGTGGGAATAAGGGATCTAAGTGTTATTTTGATGCATTACTATCACTACATACATAGTATAAAACAAAGTCTCTTTCTCTGTCCCTATGTCCCTATGTAGTTATGCTTAAATTTTTAAAACTACTTTATATGTGTAACTAGCGCCCGCCCCGGCTCCGCACGGGAAAATGGTTATTGTGGGTTATCTTTAAGCATATTATGCATGTATTATACATATAAACCTTCCTCTTGAATCACTCTATCTATTAAAAAAACCGCATCAAAATCCGTTGCGTAGTTTTAAAGATTTAAGCGTACAAAGGGAGGGACATAGGGACATAGGGACATAGGGACAGAAAAAGCGACTTTGTTAGCGCTAGTATATTATTATGTATAGAATTTATCTTTTTTCTCTTAAAAGTATCTATCTTATTCCGTTTACCCATAAGATGTATCTAAATAGTTACCACATAGAAAGCTTGGGTTTCACACAAGCACTGAATTAGGTCTAGCGCTAGGCTAGGTAGGTTTGTATCTAGACTGTCCTAACTGGATCTAGGCAGACCGGTTCCACCTTGGCCCTTTCTATACCTTTGTTGTGCTCGTACGCATACTAACTTCAATATTTACCTAGACTGCCGAAGGAGGGTTATGTTATTCAAGCGTATCACTGTTTGTATACCAATATTGGTTAAATGTGAGATACTGTAAAATGTATTTAATATCATATGGCAAAATACATTATTATTATTATTATTATTATTATTATGATGTATGTTTTATGTACTTACTAGCGACCCGCCCCGGCTTCGCACAGGAAAATGGTTATTGTGGGTTATACTTAAAGTATATTATGCATGTATTATACATATAACCGCATCAAAATCCCTTGCGTAGATAGTTTTAATATAGATAGTAGTAGATAGTTCATACATAGGGACATAGGGACAGAGAAAGCGACTTTGTTTTATACTATGTAGTGATAGTGATTTATCCAATAAGATATTTGCGAACAGTATGAAAATACAATTTAGTTGTTGCTAACAGTAAAAACAGATTACTCCGTGCTTTGGAAAGCACATACAGCCGTGGGCCCCGGCTACTATTTAAAATTTAGACAAATACATACATTATAGAATAATATAATACATACTTATATGAGACGGGTTTGTAAAAAAATTTCTAATTTTTCTGGTTGTTTTTACTTTTTAGCGAAAATACAATATCCAATTAAGTACTACCCTCCCTTTCCTGTGCTCTACTTTGCGGCTAAAAAATAAAGAATTCAAGCGCTTACACAAACCTCTTGACCCTTACAAGTACCACTGTCGACCACTAGATGGCGGTGCCAAAAGATAGTGGCCACTTCCGCTTCCGCTTCGCATCCAAAATGGCGGCTTCCGGCGCCCGTCATCTGTGAATTTCTAGACTGAATTTATAGTTTAATAACATTTTACAAGGCAAATAGTTTTTGGGATGAAATATTTCGTAACTTATTTCGTTAAGTTTGCTGCTACCTGGACCCGTGGAGTGTTTTGACGATACTATAGTGATTAATTTAGAATTCAACTATGGATATGTACATAACTCATTGTTTGAAAATAGTATTATATATATTAAGAGGTGTAATATAAGTACCTAATACGATGTATAATAAATAATATATGTAGAAATGTAGGTAGAACTGTAGATACATAAACATGACAACCAACAAAAATATAAATTACTAGCTTCCCGCCGCAGCTCCGCCCGCGTTTATAGTTTTTCCCGTGAGAATGAGGAATTTTCCCGCGGTAAAAGTTATACTATATTTAGCTGTTCAGAAATTAATAAAATAAAATAAAAAATAAAATAAAATAAAAATAAAAATTCTTTATTTCAGACCAGCATAGTCCATAGTGATTAGTGTACACTTAACAGTTATATTAGTATGAGAATGAGAATAAAGTTTACATACATGGGCTATATTAATTATTTAAATTTTAGATAAGCATATTAGTACAAACACTTAAAGTAATATTATTCCAATGCTTAATAAAGCGGCCTTCACATATTCTACTGGCCACTACCTCCAGGATACTGTTGGTGCTGGCGCAGACCCTCCGCAGCGCTGCAGCACACCGCTTGCGCAGCGTGGCATGGAACCCATCTACTTGAGCATCCGCAAACATACCCGACGCGCTGCAGAAGCGCGGCAGCCCCAACAGTCCCCTGAATGCATTGTTATATTGCACACATAATGTTCTAAGTGACTGCTTCCGATAATCTGTCCACAGACTACAAGTATATAAAGATGTACAAAATGCTCTAAATAATGTTATTTTAACTTGAGCTGAACAATACCTAAACCTGTGTACTATCATATTGGCCCTTACTGCTAGAGCTCTTCTCTCTCTTTCAATGTCCTCATCATCATTCAAATCCTGTGTTACAATATGACCTAAGTACTTAAAACTAGTTACTCTTTTTAATGGTACTCCACACAAAGTTATAACAGGTACATCACTAGGACATTTATTTCCTGCTTTAAATATCAAAAATTCACTTTTATTAGAGTTGTATTTCAAACCATGTTTCATAGCATATTTTTCACAGACACCTAGTAATTTTCTAATACCGTTGACTGATGGACTCAGCAGCACCATGTCGTCTGCATAGCTTATGTTGTTTAGGCATACACCATCAATGTGACAGCCGACATGCATGCTGCTGAGCTCACCAATCAGGTCATTTACATAAAGGTTAAACAATGTGGGAGAGGATAATCCGCCCTGCCTCACACCACATGATAAGCCATATGTGTCAGACAGAGCATTACCCCACCTAACTTCATTTGTTTGACTAGAATACCAATATTTCAATAACCTAGTTATTTCTTGAGGAAAATTACACATATCCAACTTTTCCCAGAGCAGGTCATATTGAACTAAATCAAAGGCTTTGGATAGGTCCAGAAAACATGCATACACAGGAGTCTTTTTAGTAGTGTAATATTCGACTGCATATTTCACACTTAGAATTGCACTCTCAGTTGAGAGTCCTGCCCTGAAGCCAAACTGTGCATCATGCAATCTTATATTTTTGGTCAACTCATCATTTACCAGACTATCAAGCACCTTGGCAATAGCTGTCGCTAGAGATATAGGCCTGTAGTTAGATTTAGATGAAATATCTCCAGCCTTATTTTTAACTATGGGGACCACCAGTGTCTTGGTCATCTCAGCAGGCAAATAAGAATGACTTATACAGAAAGCAAAAAGCATGGCCAGTACTCTAGATAAATGCGGCCCCGCATGCTGCAGGTGCTCAATGCTCAGCCCGTCCCAGCCCGGTGACTTCCCTCTTTTCATTCCCTTAATTACTTGAGCAATTTGTTTAGCTGAGAACTTAACTTTGTACTCCTCGTCTGGGACGGTCCCAGCATCACACATCTGCCTCACCTCGCCTGTCAAAGGAGTCACATTGAAATGATCTTTAAATAAATTAGCAATACCCTTTGGATCCGTGAGGCCCTCCACGCTAGCAGATACCCCCTGCTTAGGGTTAAGTTTATTCGTACTCTTCCAAAAACTACGAAAATCCTTCCTATTATGCTGAGATGCCAATACTTCCATTTTTATCTGTTCCTGATGCATTTGACACCACTTGACTCTAGCTTTAATTTTTTTGCGACTAGAACACATAGAGTTGTAAATAGGCCCACAAGAAGGCTTTCCATATAAGACCCATAACTGAAATTGTTGTCTAGCCTCCCTATGTACCCCTTTCACATGTTTATTCCAACCCATCATTTGCTTTTTTCTAGTCTTATTGCATGGCTTAGCACTCATTACTGAAGCCTGACACAAAGCAGATATTACACTATTGAGAAAGTTATCTATAGTTCTGTGGTGACCTACAGCATTACAGCATTTATCACAGCAGTCACTCAGTTCAACAGGAAAATCTATATCTCTTAATAATCTATTACATTCCTTTGTGTACAACTCAATCTGCTCCACACTTCTCTCACCCCACACAACCCTGTTATAACTACTATTGAAGTTATTGTTAATGAGATTTTTTGGTCTAATAATATTAAGGTTGCAGTTAACAAACATAGGATAATGATCTGACCACGACACATCATGTTCTACAAAGCAATTTATGACAGTTGATGTTGCCGATTGAGTTGTAACACAATGGTCCAACCATCGATTGCAGCCGTGTATATCACTGGTGTATGTGTACTCGCCAGAGTCTATACCCAACTGCTGAATATCAACACAACACCAGTCACGCTCCGCACTAAATATTAACAATTCATTACAAAAGTTTTCACCAGGATGAGCATTAAAATCTCCTAACATGTAAGTCAGTTCAACCCCATACTTATCTATTAACGCATTTAACTCACTTAAACAGCTAGTAAACTCAGACATGTTCACTACCTTATCTGTGGGCATGTATACACTAAACACTAGGAACGATTTATCACATAGCTTAATATTAACACAATTGAGACGTGGATTAAAACATGGGACAACAGTGTCTTTAATAAGTGTCTTTTTATTTTCCAGGTAAGCCATTGAGGAATGTCAGTTAAGAACTTGTTTTTGTAAGTATTACTACAAACAGACTTCGTAGTCGAGAGGTAACGTTCGTGGTTCGAATCTCGGTTGGTCCCTTCAGGTAACAATTCCCTTCAGGTAACATTTACCCTTCAGGCCCTTCAGGTAACAACGCCCGTACCCGCCGGCGTGGGCGCGGCCATAACCAAAAGCAGAATTGATAATCAGAGACGGAGCCCCTCAGGCGTCGTCTCCTTCACGATGTTTTTCAATATCAACGCGCTAGGCCGTGGTCCGAGGCTCCCTTGAGCCGCCCCTAGACGTGTTGGTATATAACTTTTTTTGGGTAGAGTCTTCCGCTCCCCCGCAAATCCGGTGAATTTGATCATATCGATCAAGCATAGGTCAATAAAAAAAAAGAAAACTCGGTTGGCACTCGCCAAACAAATATCACTTTTGGAGACTTTCCCCAGTTTGGCTAGGACACAGGCTGAATCACATGATTGTCTGACTGAATAAAGGAGATTCTGTGCTTATACTAGTTTTTCCCGTGGGAATGAGGTATTTTACTGCAGTTGAAAGTAACCTATGTCCGTCTCCAAGGTCTATTCTATATCTGTACCAAGTTTCATCAAAATCAGTTCAGTGGTTTTGGCATGAAAGCGTAACAAACAGACAGAGTTACTTTAGCATTTGTGATTTAGTTTTCCGTAATAATATTGTTTTCCTGCGGTAAAAATAAACCTGTTTCGGCAAACTAACAAACACTTTTGAATTTTGTAACATTTATATGGAACATCTGTCTAGCCTTCATATCATATTAATAAAAAAGATCTGGATCAATGTTACCTCCATCCCTTTCTCTCTAAAGCTTTATTTACGCGCGCAAGCGAGACGGCACAACTCTCCAGCGCGTCCAATAATAGCGCAGCGCGAAGATCAATGATCTATATAATCCGTTTATCGATCCACGGAGGAAATCGTACGCAATCGATAAATAAATCACGATCTATGTTTAGTTTTATGAGCTCGATCATTATCTTTGATGTTTGATAGATTTATGGGGAGATTTTTAAGATTTTTCCAATCATGAATGTTTTTTAAGTAACTGATTCTTGGGCTAGATAAGGAATGTCGTTATCAGCTCTTATATTGTCCCCACCGAGGGGCTCGAGCCTACCATAAACTTCAGGGTGAATAAGCAATTCAATTCAATTAATTTATTTCATTTAACAGTTACACTGTGTGCGAAATTCCTTAACTTAATGTACATACATAATCTATACTTAACTATTATTATAAAGAGAAAAGGTTGGTTTGAAACTGAGAAACCGATTTTGCTGAAACTTGGCACAAAGGTAGAATAGGCCTTGCGGAAGAACATGGGCTACGATTGACCGCGGGAAAATTTCACATTCCGAAGGGAAAAACTGTTAAAGAGGGCGGAGTTGGCACAAAGATACGAGTAGAATAGACCTTGCGGAAGAACATAGGCTTACTTTTACTGCGGGAAAATTCCTCATTTCCGCGGGAAAAACTATTAACGCGGTCGGAGCCGCGGCGGGAAGCTAGTTATATAATTACTTTACTTTATTCCCATGGGCATTGTTGTCCCCAGTTCTAAAATTAAATAATTTTGTTGTTTAATTGTTTGTGATAGATAACTGTGACGCCCGTCTTGACATAAAAACAATGGTTGGTCATTCTTCTTATGGTAATCCCATGGGGTTATTCTTGGTGAGGTCAAGCGATTAATAAAATACTTACGAGAAATTTATATGGAATTTATAGTAAACAGTAGCTATCCGCCCGCGGCTACGCCCGCGTTGTTTTTCGACTTTTCCGTAGTAATTTTTAACTATTACACGGGAAATCTTTTTTAATCGGCATTAAAAGTACCTATCCAAGATGTTAATCAAGGTTATAAGGTACCACCATGCAAAATTTAATTTAAATTGGTCTAACAGTTTCGGAGATAAGTCCGTACAATATGCTGAACGCCAATAGTTACTATAGTATTTTTCCGGAATTAAAAGTATCTACCTAAAATGTTTACGGGGGATATAAGGTACTCGTACCACAATGCAAAATTTCATTCAAATCGGTCCAAAAGTTTCGAGATTAGCCCGTACAAACAAACAAACAGATATACACACAAACAAAAAAATAATAGACCGCTCACACAAGAGCAGCTTTATTTCATTGCTGTGGTATTTACATCATAATTATTATTATAATTTAGGGCTTGTATAAGACTGCATAAGCAACGAAGTTAAATTACCTAGATTTATTTAGCTATTGCAATAAACATATTATCTACTTTTTAATAAACATATTTAGTTCCTATGAAAAATGTTTGTTTGTTTGAATATTTTGTGCACTTTATTTCAGTTTTGCATTCATACAAAAAGCCAAGTTTTTACGGTACGTGCAAAGGTACCTTATGGTCGGTATTGAGTTAAATGCATATCCCTGTAATCAGCAACTCATAAACTTTTCAAATCCAAAAATATTATATTCGTAATAAAACCCGCCGCCGTAAGGTACCTTTTCACGTGACACCATAAGGTTACTACAAAAGCTATGTTTATTTCGTGAAGTAACCTAAACGGCCTTATAAAAGTATTTTTGCTCAAGCTATAACGTCTCTTCAGCTAAAACTTAAAAGCGAAACCCTTGAATGTCTGGAAGCTAGTGCACCTGGCAATTTTCTCAAAACGTCCCACTCTCGTTCGCTCTCGAACCCAGATCACTTTGCCGAGTGGCGCTTTTACAACAATGAACCACCGAAGCGTGCTTCTTTGTTGAGGCACAGAATAATTAATAGTACAAGGTACAGAAGGCGCACTCTCTGATAGCAAACGTGCGAATTTAATTCTAGCTACCACGCCACTAACGTTCAAATTACATTGAACACGTCGAACGTGACCCTGGCTATAATAGCCTACCGTTTTTCGCTGCCCTCGTATTATAACAAAATGCACATTAAGAACGAGCCGCGAGAGTCCGTATTACCACAGACTAAATAATAGCGTCGTCACTCGCGCGCGTTTCCTACTAACTGGCCTCATATATGAGGCGGCCCGGCGTAGGTACATTCTGGAACTCTAGTGCGGAGTGCTACGCCCGCGTTGTTTTTATTTTTATTTGACGTAGTAAAAAGTATCTAAGATGTTGACCGTATTATGTACCACCATGCAAAATTTCATTTAGCCAGGGTTTGTGAGGTATGTGTGTTTCTTTGTATGCAGCGATCGGTGGGATTCTAGACTTCTAAAGCAATTAAAGATGTGGGTGTAAATCATAATTTTATTACGCATACGTGCTAGGGTTGCCAAAAACATAAATTATGAGGAATCAATGCGTTTATTTTAGATATACATTGATAACAATACTTTATTGTATGTTACATTAATAAAAAAACTCTGAATAAGTTTTGTTATTCACTAAACAAAACATTATCTAAAATTAATTTATCATTTAAGACTATTTTAAGACCAGACACGTAATACTTAGTCCAATCGCCTAATAGACTAGTTGCATAATATTCCAATTGCATTATAGACCAGTTGCGTAATAGTCCAATCGGATTATAGACAATTTGCGATTTTAAGCATTAGACGCCCCGCTAACATGCCCGTCCACGCGTGACAGACATAATTTTGTCGTGCGTATTCACTTATCCTATTGGAGGATATTTCAATACGGCGGGTTTTTGACAGTTAAATGTGCGACAAACTTTTGTCATAGTACTGCATGTTACGGGGCTTGCGTTTTAGACCAAGTGATACTAACCCAATTACCACAGAGGTTTTTACGCGTGACACATGGTTTTCTTCTCCTTCACAATGTTTTTCAATATCAACACGCTAGGCCGAGGTCCGAGGCTCCCTTGAGCCGCCCCTAGACGCGTTGGTATATGACTTTTTTGGGGTAGAGTCTTCCGCTCCCCCGCAAGTCCGGTGAAGCTTGATCCGTCGTATTTTTTCAACTCCAGCATAGGTCAATTAAGTAATAATAATAATAATGGTTCTTGGCTATCGTTAAAGCGGTTGTAACCTGAGGGCCTAAAAGCGTCGTTATTGACGAATCGTACCGCAATTCGCGCATCACTTTCACCTGTCCCATTTCTTTATTAAGAAAGTAAAAGGGACATAGGTATATGGTTATTAAATTTAAGTTAGAACATAATTTATGGAATCAGGCCCAATTTATTTATTTAGCGTTGCTGATTTTCAGTTTTTTGGTCGGGTACTTAAATACTTATTTAATGGAAAGTATTTAACGCCACTTTAAATACTTAATTAACCTTTCTGCAACTGAGTGTAACCTGCCTATGTCTTCTCAGTGATGCTAAAATATTGCTCTGCAATTTTTTATCGTTTTCCCGTTTAGGCATAAAAGCATAAAACTTCAGCAGTTCTGATATTGTCTCGGTATTAATAGAGAAAATGCACCAAGTGCCAACCCTAGGCCAAAATGTTATTGCAAATCCGTATGACGCTGACAGGCCGGATAGACAGATTTAGATTTCATTGCCCGCCATCATTGAAAGAAATGGAATTATATAATTTTAGGATTTCTCGTTTAAAGGTGTCTTGTGTCTTAAAAACTGTCTTATGCACAAATATTGAGAAATTTCCTATGAACATACTTTAAATACCTGCTATTTATTTAGATTTTTCTCGAAAGCTACTTTTTCAGTTTAAAATTACAAAAGTAAAGCCCGAGCAAAGAAATAAGAAACCTCGCCATATTGCGGAATTTCAATGCAACTAATATTATAAAGGTGCTCCCTCCCTAACGTTACAGATTTGAGCATTACATCAGTGAAGGAGGAGAACCTCGTCAGTCAGGGAGGTATTATTGTAATGTAATGCTCAAAGACGAATCTATAATGTTACAGTACACGTGAATGCTCCCGGTGAGGGAGCACCTTAAGGGAAATTGTTGCCATGTTCGTAAAAATATACACGTGGCGCCAGGTTTCTTATTTCTTTGGTCAGGCTTTAATCATAAATAAATACACGTACACAATTATAAATAATTTTGCCACATTATCAGAATATTGTATTGTATTGTATTGTATCAAATACAAATTTAACAATCCCCCGCCACAAACCGTTACTTGATCTTTTCAACAACTAGAAAAGAGCTGATAATCTTCAAATGGCTGAAGATATTTTCTTGGATCATAGCTAAGAACACTCTCGATTGTGACACCTTGCAAACAAAAAAAACTAGATCAAAATCGGCGGGGGGGAGGGCCTTGTGATATTTAGTGATTTTTGTCAAACCCCTCCCCCCCTTTTTAAGCCTCACGTGATCAAGTGACGGCCCCTATCAAGGTGGGCTCGAGCCCCTCGGTGGGGACATGTATTAAGTAAACTCCCCAAATGTTTAAATACAGTGAACTATGAAACTGAACTGACTGTGAACTATGAAATAATATAATAATAATGTGCCATATCAACATAAACTTCGCGAGTGCAGTTACGGGCGGTTACATAGTTTAAAACAAATTACTTTATTTAGATCGTAAATAAGAGCGGAATTTGTAATGGCCATGTCACGCTTGAAGTGCTGCTGACTGTACCATCAGCAACAAAAATCTGCATAGTAATACGGCGTATAAATGATAAATACTTACTTATATTACTAGGTTCCCGCCGCGGCTCCGCCCGCGTTAATAGTTTTTCCCGTGGGAATGAGATATTTTCCCGCGGTAAAAGCTAGCCTATATTCTTCCGCAAGGTCTATTCCTATCCTCCTATTCAGATCCTTTCAACAATTAGAAATGCGCTGATAATCTTTAAATGGCTGAAGATATTTTCTTGGATCATAGCTAAGAACACTCTCGATTGTTGTGACACCTTGCAAACAAAAAAAAACCTAGAACAAAATCGGACCATCCGTTTAGGAGAGCAGCTACGATGCCACAGACAGACAGACACACACGTCAAACTTTTAATACCCCTCTTTTTCGTCGGGGGTTAAAAAGTATTTTATCTTTGACTTTGCACCGACTTTTTTGCTATCCGTACAAACAAACATAAACAAATTATGACAGATGGTATACGCGGGATTCGCCAAAATTAATTGACATTTAAACAACATTTCACAGATCTAGGACGGATTCTGGATTTCCAGTTTGAATGATTTGCAACGCACATTCGTCTGGACGGACAGATATAAACGTAATTTACATCATTTGATGTCTTTCGAGGATTTGGAGGGCTTGTTGTAACTATCTTAAAAGTACCTAAGACAGTATGACGTAGTTTGAATAGTTACACTATGCATTTTTGCTAAAATTTACAATTTAATAATAAACATAAGTAAGCTAAAAGTTATACATATGTTAGTAAGTTGTGAAACAAGTGACGTTAAACTTTAGTTTGTTCCTACCACAAGTAATTTTGAACTACAGTTATAATTGGGATTCTGCTAAAGCAATGTCAGTATTTTACATTTAAAAAATGAAAATGCAGACAAAAGAGACATAAAAGTGTTTGTTTGTGCCAACTGACCCCAAAGTGGCTTTGTTTTAAATAAGGGCCGCCGCAGACGGGCGGCTAAGCGATTGCAATGCAGCTGCTGCGGTGAACTGCTGTTTTGTTTATTGGTTTAACACTTAGTTTAAAAAAAATTCTACTGAGGGTACAGAGTTCAAATTAATGTGGGAACATAGTGAAGTTAACAAAACACACACATGATATTATTATTTTGTTAAAAGTTACCTTCTTTATTCTTAAAATGTTGCTTATGTTAGTCAAAGTCAAATGCATTTATTCATCGCTTTTTATTAAACCTGAATGACGTCATTAAGAAATTTAACTCAAACCAAGGCTGTCGTTGAAAATGAATGTACTAAAACTCATAAAACAATCTAAAAACTAGTGCCTCCATGAGCTGTAGAACTCGCGAGTCAATTAAAAGGGAATGAGTTTAATTTCATAGGGCTTCGTTTGGGTTGGATATGAGCTTACTAAAACTCTGCTCACCCCGGTAGAAATGACGAAGTAATAAATCCGAGGACAACAACTTATTTTAAACACTAAAACTTTAAGAACACACAACCGTCAACTTGATTGTTTTAGCACATACATAGTTATGAATAAATTGGGCATGAATTGTACTAAAAAAATCAAATTTTTACGTTATTTTTGACCGCAACGTGTCACCCGGAGCGCTTGAACACTTGAAATGGCGGACAATTTGGTGTCTGTGGCGTAAGCATTACTCGGATACACAAAATAGTTACTTGGAATTACAAAACAGATTAGTTTTTATTATTCTAAGAAATACGTTAGTAATTTCAAGAAATCAATATGTAAATACTAAGATGTAATTATTAATTATAACAAAAGTTTGTAATTTTTCCTTGTACTGAAACCATTTCTTAAAACTATGAATGAGCTTTGTAAAAGATACAAAATGGGTTTGCAGTAATTACAAAACTTTAACAATATTTACTATAATTTGCGAGAACCACGAAATTTTGTAATATTTGACACTGACTAAAACCCACTTTTAGGAATTACGAATAGGTTTTCCTAAAAATCATTAATATTTGAAAAATCAGCAAAACTTTTGTAAGTAATATTAAAACTTAGTATTTGCGTCAAATACAAAACGGTTTTTTAATTTCTGGTGGTGTCTTTTTTCTCAGTGAAGTGAAAGATAACCTCGCGTGGAGAGGACTTATTTGAAATTTTGTGCACGTAGGTAGGTATGTAGTACGTAAATTTAATAACATGTAAATCCGTGATTCGAAGCACGAGGAAGGTCTGTGTGGAACATTGATTATGTGCAGTAGCCAGAACCCGTATTCCGTAGTGTTAGGGGTGAATCTGGTAGTGCAAATGTACAACTGCATGTGTTGACTACTAAAAAATAATTCTATCTAAACATGTTTTGTCGTCCATTTTCTCACCAAACTTAAAAAAGTTTTGCAAATGTTATCGTGTTACATATAAAATTTCGAGTTTATTACAGTAGATTATTACATTTTATAAAACCACACTATTGGCATAGTGTGGTTTTATAAAATGTAATAATCTACTATACATATAAAAATAAGTCGGGTTTTCCTTCCTGACGCTATAACTCCAGAACGCACGAACCGATCTCTACGGTTTTGCATTCGTTAGAAAGGTCTCGGGCTCCGTGAGGTTTATAGCAAAGAAAATTCAGGAACTGTTTACGCAGGCGGAGCCGCGGCGGAAAACTAGTCGATAATAATAATCAATAGTTACAATTTTTATTTTCTTAACCTAAAAATTTAGAAAAGTAGGTACCTACTCAAAAAATCGTTCTGTGTACCTTTAAATGTAATTTTATGGCACATACCTACTTACCACACTAAAATAGTACAATCCGTTCATCACTTTAGTAGTGATGGAGATAGATAAATACATTACGCAGTAATAAAATATTAGTTTAGTTAAGATGGCGGATATTTGTGTTATTTCGCCAACACGTAGTACCGCGCAATGTATACCGAATCTCACTCAATTTCAGGGCGGCAGCTTTGGGAAATAAAAGCTCTTGAATTATTAAAAAGATTTATTCGCCGTACATTGCTTGTTTTGGTAATAAACTGGTATGATTAAGCTTCGAAGCGAGCCGTGTGCCTGTCATAAACTCATACTAGGCTTTCTTGCTGATAGGGATGTGATAAATAACTGTTATAGAAGTAGCTGTTACTATTAATGCTTTAGGAATCCAGTTATCTTAGAGCTTGCGTTTTTATATCGATATTTTTGAGACTGATCGATCGCTCCGCCCGTGCTAATAGAATTTCCCGTGGGAATGAGGTATTTTCTGTATTGTGTTATAAATTTTTGGTGTTATTCTTTTGGTGGTATTGTCAAAGAGGTCGTGATCATCAGTCAGAAACACTTTTTTTGCTGTAGTTTATAAATGTTAGTAGTTCGTATTTTTAGTTTCAGTTTTTTGATATCTTCTTCAGTCTATTACTATAATAATACTGAAGAATCGGCGTGTCCGTGCATTAATTTGTTTTTCAAAAAACTGATTGTAGGTGATATAGGGAGTGTAGTTGAACACAAAACTAAATAAGTTAAAAAAAAAAATGAACATCTGTCTGTCTGTTTGTACACGCTATTTTCTGAAACCGTTGGACCGATTTAAATGAAATTTTAAATGGTGGTACCTTATATATCCGGTCGAAATCTAAAATACTTTTTACTACAAAAAAAGAATAAAAAGTCAGCGTCGTAGCCGTGTGCGGACAGCTAGTATTAAATAACTACCACGGTATGAAAAATGGTAATGAGTTAGTAACACTTAATGCTATGCAGAAATTAAAGCGAAAAACATATTTAAGGTGTCAAGAACACTTAGCTTAAAATTAAATCAACCGTACTCTACTTGATCCATCTAATATTAACACGGCTACTTGCAAAATCTATGTGACATAAAAAATAACAGCTACAAGTAACAAGTATAACATAGCTGTGACTTTCTTCGCACCCCTATTGTTAAGGCAGTTGCACATTGCTGGCGCTCCGCCAGAGGGCTGTCGCTGCAGATGTTAGGCCGTAAGCACACTATACAAGTTAAACGCGCGTGCAAGGTGGCTGTAAGCACCCTGCTTTACTGTTAGTTAAGACCTCGGATCGCGAGGGGTCAATGACCGTTCCTAAGGTTTTTGGTTGAGAAATAACAAATGCAGTGAGAAAAGGGGTATGTTTAATTATTATTTTTTTACTCGAAATCAAAAACCATTACGAGATATACTTAATAATTCCTAACAATATTAGCCAAGTTTTCGGTCACAAATTCAGATTATTCATTCTTCTCGACTTGTCTTGTCACGCATACAGACATAGTTTTCTCGTGCGCCTATTCTTATCCTATTTGAGTATGTTCCAAAATGGCGGACTCTCGCAGCTTTTTGTCAGTTAAACGTGACATAACCGCTTGTCACGCTAGGCTTACAATACAATACAAAATTAAGTATTCTTTATTGACACCAGTAACAAAATATGAGTTACAATTTTCATAAGAGAAACAAAGAGTCAACAGGCGGCGTTATTGTTTAAGAATCAATCTTTTTCTGGCAATCAAGATACATTAACTTTTCATATTAGGGGTCTAATATGAAAAGATTTAAAGAAATGTGACGGAAGACCCCACACTATCGTCTTTAGTATAGAGCGTCGTTCGTGCGTCGCGCATACAATCATCCGCGGCCGTCTTTTGTTTCACTCGCCTATGATTGTATGCGCGACTATAAAAGAATTTGTGGAGTGATGTTTACTGAAATTTTTCTCAGATTTGGCATTGTTTGTAACATGGATTTCAATTTATATTTTACTGAATGACAATTTTGATATTTGAATTTTTTATTAATTTTTATTCCTCATATTATTTATTTGACATATCTGGATTTAATTGGAAACTATGTAATCGATATTGATAATTATTGATGTTATAATAATAATAAATAATAAATAATAAAAATCTTTATTTCTCCCATCACAAGGACAATAAAATGTTAAGGTACCTAATTTACGTTTACTTATTTAACAATCCTTCGTGGTGAGAGCTGGTGTCTGTACTAGGTTACCCTGTATGACAGATCACCAGGCTCCCCCCCCTAAAGTAACAAACAATGATCTTATAATTTATAAACTGTGTAATAGGTATTTAGGTGAGAATAAGAAATAATAAAGTACAGGTATGTATTATATGGAGGTATATATTGGTAATGGGTAATAAATAAACACAGTTATAATAGTAAATATAAATAATAATAAAAAATAAAATAAAATAGATATATACATAATAAATACCAATATATAAATATATTAATATATAGATAATAAGTACGTGAATTAATATAGTTTTAGGTGTTTTGTTGGGTCGTGTGTGTAAATAATATGTTTTGTCTTGTTACTATTGTTTATGACTGCATGATGTATTGATTTTGATATACTTCCACACCTGACATTTGTACGCCATAAAGGCAGAATATAGCTGGACCAATCATGTAACCTAAATAATAAGATCTAAAATGTTAACCTATATTCCGCAAATAAATGAATGATAGTTTGAGTTTGACGCACATAGACGACGACGCTCAAAAGTGTGGGGGGCTCTTACAGTAGAGGTAGATATCGTATTTAGGCATATGACTGTGGAAGATTTTAAACTATTTCCATCTTTGTTTTTCCACGAAAATTTATTTGTCCGCAGCCGCGACAAATATTTTTATAACTTTGCAATTAACTAAACGTCCACATTTTAGCGCATGCCAAGAAATTAATATTCGTAAACGAATGGCCGCGGTCAGAACGACCAACGAAGATTTAGCGTGCGCCGTAAAAGAACATAACCCCACCGCTGGGCATGCGATGGGCCGGGACGGACTCAGGGTGGGGTCACGGGTCGCTAAAAAGTCAAAGTATTTTATTTATTTATTTAACAATTTATTGTACCTACACATAAACATACAAAGGACAATCACATGTAGAGAGACGACACAATAAGTCTGCTTTTTATTTCATTCATCATAGGTTTGTTTTAAAACACTTAATAGCGAATATCAGAACTATTAATTTGTAATTTAAATGGCGTGTATTAGCGCCTCATCTCATTCACTCTTCGCATAAACCTAACGGGGTTTTAGAAGGGGGTTTAAGAAGGGGTGTCTTATTTTGATAATTTCAAGAAATTGGTATTTCTTGAAAAAAATATCTTGTGAAAGCGATGTTTAAGGCTTTCACGGTTCTTTAGATATCTCACTCGCACTATTAAACCTCTTCGGTTTTTGTCATACCAATTTAAATATCACATAACTTGCTATTTCGTAATACTTCGTGACATTGCTGTTAGCTGAAAATTTTAAAATATATTTTGGTACAAGTTAATTATAACAAAAAATTGTGTTGTTCTTCGTAGCACGACTAAGGCTGTTTGTATCCATAAACGGTATAAAATAGCTTATAATTTTTACTATTTTCTACCACTACTTTGAGATTTTCTACCTCTTTGACGTTAGAGATGAAAGGATACTTCCAAGCACGACCATGCTGGATACTACGCATATATTGCATAATTGTGGGGGCGCTATTCTCCTGAATCCGTCTCTGTCGTCGTTAGGGCAGTGCTCATTTGTCATTCGGCCCCCAGGTGCATTCTGGCCGTGACGTTTTGTGCATCGTGTTGTGCAGGCCTTTGTATACCGCTGAATTTCATGAGGGGCTTGGACCTCCCTTGAATAGGCTAAGGCCGCAGCATTCATTTTAATGAAAAAAAAATCGTATATGTTATTCGGAATTTGATTAAATCTTCTTCTTCTATCTGTCTATCTATCTATTATATAATAAAACTGAAGAATCGGCGTGTCTGTACGTACAAGGATTTGTTTTTAGGGTTCCGTAGCCAAATGGCAAAAAACGGAACCCTTATAGATTCGTCATGTCTGTCTGTCTGTCTGTCTGTCTGTCTGTCTGTCTGTCTGTCTGTCCGTCCGTATGTCACAGCCACTTTATTCCGAAACTATAATACCTATACTGTTGAAACTTGGTAAGTAGATGTATCCTGTGAACCGCATTAGGATTTTCTTACAAAAATAGAAAAAAAAAACAATAAATTTAGGGGGTCCCCATACATAGAACTGAAACTCAAAAAAAAATTTTTCATCAAACCTATACGTGTGGGGTATCTATGGATAGGTCTTCAAAAATGATATTTAGGTTCCTAATAAAAAATTTTTCTAAACTGAATAGTTTGCGCGAGAGACGCTTCCAAAGTGGAAAAATGTGTGTCCCCCCCCCCTCTAACTTCTAAAATAAGAGAATGATAAAACTAAAAAAAATATATGATTTGCATTACCATGAAAACTTCCAACGAAAATTAGTTTGAACGAGATCTACGAAGTCATTTTTTTTTAATACGTCATAAATCGTAAACCGCTATTTACCTTTCACTATTATTAGAACATCGATCAAAGTTACAACGAACTACAAAAACTTTTATATTATGTTTCTGGCTGCTATGGAACCCTTCACGGGCGATACCGACTCGCACTTGGCCGCTTTTTTCAAAAAACCGATTGTAGGTGATAAAGGGAGTGTAGATGTATGCCTACTGCGTAGCGACAGGCTCGAGAAGCTGTCAAACGCGACATATTGACAGAACTGCTATGGCTCTGATGTCAATATGTCGCGTTTGACGGCTTCTCGAGCCTGTCGCTACTTACATAGTAGGCCTCACTGAACACAAAAATACAAGTTTTGAAAAAAAAAATCCGTCTGTCTGTCTGTACACGCTAATCTCTGGAACCGTTGGACCGATTAAAATAAAATTTTGCATGGTGATACCTTATATCCCCGGTCAACATCTTGGATACTTTTTACCGCGGGAAATAAAAAAAACCGCAGGCGTAGCCGTGGGTGGACAGCTAGGTAATAATAAAGTAAGCATTTGTCAAACATATTTTTTTATTTAAAACGATATAGGTAATTTTATTATCGACATTTGAAACTTTATTAAATAGTGGGTATGTGTCAAAAAAACGGTTAAAAATCACACCTAAAACGCTTTTAGTAATTACACAAACAAATTACTAAATACATTCTAAGTTTTATTTATAATTTCATTGTTATTTCCTGTTACTGGAAAACAATAGGTCTTAAAATCTTACATTTTATTTTATCACCAAAGTAACAGTACAATGCTCTAGCATTCCTCTATCTTAATCTAACAGTCAAGGCGGCTCGCCTGCCTTCGAAGCTCAGGGTCCCGGGTTTGAATCCTGCCTAGGACGAGCGAAAGTTCAAGTAAAGAACAGAGTAGGTAAATAAAATATGTGGGGTCTAACTCCAAACTAGACTGGCCTGATGGTTGTCAGACAGCTGATATTACATACCTATATGTGCCTATATGCATATATAGAGAAACTAGCGACCCGCCCCGGCTCCGCACGGGAAAATGAGTATTGTGGGTTATCCTTAAGTATATTATGCATGTATTATACATATAAACGTTCCCCTTAAATCACTCTATCTATTAAAAAAAACCGCATCAAAATCCGTTGCGTAGTTTCAAAGATATAAGCATACATATAGGGACGTAGGGACAGAGAAAGCGACTTTGTTTTATACTATGTAATGTAGTGATAATTACTAATAACAATGTTTACAACTGAATATAGATATTATTGTTATTTGAAAAAAATTATGTTACTTATTATTGACAATTTTACTTGCATCCGTAATGGTTACTCTTTAATATCATAAATATCATAATATAGGTACAGGAGCCAGCACATGCGGCTGGAGATGTTGACCTCAAGAGCGCCCGTATTCCGTAGCGGTAGGGGTGAATTTCGTAGTGCGAATGTCCAGCCGCAAGTGCTGACTACTGTACTATAGAAGTGACCTGTCAACAGCACGTTAGGGCGTCGATACACTGTCATTTGTCATGTGTCGGCGGCAGCGTGTGGACACGGCCTAATGATCGAGGAGAGTTTAAACTAATTATGCTTGGAACTGACCGCAGATCTATAAATAAACTATGAAAAACATTCACGTTATGATAGACTAGCGACCCGCCCCGGCTCCGCACGGGAAAATGGTTATTGTGGGTTATCCTTAAGTATATTAGGCATGTATTATACATATAAACCTTCCTCTTCAATCACTCTATCTATGAAAAAAAAAACCGCATCAAAATCCGTTGCGTAGTTTTAAAGATTTAAGCATACATAGGGAGGGACATAGGGACAGAGAAAGCGACTTTGTTTTATACTATGTATGTGTATTGAATTGATGCATCAGAATGTATCTATCATGTCTGAGTTTACAGGAAAGTTTACACTAGCTTTCCTCCCCGTGACTCCGCACGTGTTAACAGTTTTTCCCGTGTAAATGAAGTATTGTCCCGCGGTAAAAAGTAGCCTACCTATATGTTATTCTGATGTATAAGCTATATTATTGGAAAGTTACTTTATAATCCGTGCAGTAGTTCCAGAGATTAGCGTGTACAAGCAGACAGACAGACAGACGGATTTTTTTTCAAAACTTGTATTTTTGTGTTCAGCTACACTCCCTTTATCACCTACAATCAGTTTTTTGAAAAACAAATCAATGTACAGACACGTTACGCCGATTCTTCAGTTTTATTATAGTATAGAATAGATAGAAGAAGGAGAAGAAAAGCTACAATTATTGACCTTTGAGAGAACATTACTAGGTATGAATATTTAATTTGACTAACCATAAAATACCATATATACCGTTGTAAAACTTACCGTGATATCTATGGATTGATTAAGCATTGTTCAAAACTTGTGAAAGGTAACAGTACCTTTCGAAGAGGAAATAAATAAATTAGGTAGGTAAATAAATGAACATTGTCATGTCACACATGATCGACTGACCCCAAACTTCAAACTGGACAGAGCTTTGTACTGTTTAAAGAGTTGAAAGAATTTATTTTTTGCTATATTAGCACAAATTACGTATAGCGGCGGCGGCGCGCCGAGATTTTGTGATATTAGGTACATCACTTATTTACAAAATAAGTCTATGTACACAATATAATGCGTTAAAATATTATGTATTTACAATATTTTATCATCATCTCAGCCGAAAGACGTCCACTGCTGTACAAAGGCCTCCCCCGATATTTTATAACATCTATCAATTGATTTGTCTACTGTTGCTACAAGCTAAGATTTCCTTCGCATATTTTGCTTTCGTATCAGCCGACATCTACTCCCGCGAATGTCAAAATTCTTAAAATATATTATTGTTATTGTTGATTATGTAGTGTAGACAACAGAATGAAAAAAGAACAAGATAACCATTATTATTATTTTTTTTCTAAAATTTTCTTTGGTCAAGAAAGAATTAGGTCTAAACGCCGACTAAATCCCTATCGGCGCTCATATCTAACCACCATAAATTCATACAACCTCATGCACAAACCAAAACGGTCTAATAATATGAACAAAGCATCACAATGACAGATACACATTCCTACCAGCCCGCCATTACTCGTGCTGCGGCGCTCGCATTCTACCCTTTGATAAATGTTTATAAACCTGAAACGAATATTCCAGTAAAGGATGTTGTGTTGGACGCGATTGGAATAATAGGAATGCTTTGATCGAGTTATGGCGGAAAAATCGATGAGTATTTTTTCTGTTAGAATAAAATGTTATGGGAATGAATCCCTAATATTATCTCATCGTCATAGTCATCATCTATTAGGACGTTAGCAATTAGCAATTTGTCATCATAATTTCAGCTGAAAGTATACGTTTTCTATAGTCTTTAGGGTAGAACTCTCCACTCCTTCGTAAGTCTGGTGAAAATTAATACGGCGATACATGTGTGGGACAAAAAAAAAACATCTTAAGTCTACTAATTTTCGTTCTTAGTCTAATGGTTTTAAAGAGAAGGAAATCTAATGGTTTAAAATGTGCCAAACAAGAACGGCTAAAGTAGGCTTTTTGGGCACAAAAGCGCGACTATATAATGATATAGTCGCGCCAAGTCAAGTATCCTTTTTACCGACATTTTGTAGGTGTATTGTTAAAATAAAAAAAATAAAAAATAAATAAATAAAATTATTCTAATAATTAAATCAAGTGTTTAATGTAATTTCCATGTATGTGTTTTTAAAAAAGTCGAATTTAGATGGCGCATAGCAAACTTAAAAAAATACTCACCTATGTATACTGAATCAGCCTGAAAACAACTAGGTAGCAGTTATGCAGTTATCTAGTTAGTGACAAAAAAACTTGAATCACACATCAGGTACAGGCTGGGAACGCAGACTTTAATTAACTCTGAGCTCATTAGCATTTGTCTAATTACTGTGACGTCATTAGGGTCTACATACGTCTAATCGCATCGTGTCTGGATATGTGACGTCATGGTATATATGTCGCACAGATGTGAGAGAGGTAATTCTCTTAAGTTACACTCGAAACTTTTAAGTGGGACACAATCTTTTATTCATATGAGAAACTCGGGAAATGAATTAATATAATCAGGGGCCGTATCTGCCGTATCAATCTTCCCAATTTTTATTTATTTCACGAATGACAAAAGTAGAATAAAGCAATTTAGATAATATATAGATAATTATGAAGAATAAAATATTTCTTTTAATTTTATTCATTTTTTTTTCTTTTGAGAGAAATCTGTACCCTTCTTAACAAATCTTTATACGGGGCCCCGCCAAGGCACGCTACGCTTCTGAATATAATTTTTAAGCTTTCAAATAAGGCATATTTTTTTAAATTCTAAAGGTTATCATTCATTTTGGACCAAAAAAGTAAAAGTGCCGGCCAGCAGAAAAAAGTATAACTTTAGGGTAGAACACACAATTCCTGTATTCTTTTACTATGACACTAATCCTGTGCACCCCATAGTTGTATTGTTAGAAGCCATTAATTAAATAATAATAATGTTACTATAAAAGTATTATTTTGACGCATGTCACAGCGCATGTAGTCATATTGTATTGAATATATTATATTTATTTATTTTATGTAGTTTAACTTTTTTTTTTATTATAATAGGGGCCCACTTGGATTAAGTATGTATTTGTTTAATATAATTAAAAAATACATTATGAAAGTATTATTATGATGCATAGTACTGATCATTCGTCAACTTTTTTTTGTTTATTATTAACAAAAAAAAGTAAAAAATATAAAGAAAATGTAAAAAAAAGTAAAGAAATATAGAAACTACGACGTGTTCTATCTGAAAAATACACATGTTTTCCTTGGCCGGCATTTTTACTTTTTTGGTCCAACATTGTATGAAACGTGAATGATGTCCTTTGACCTATCTGATGCTTTCACATGCATCCTATGTTCCTTAGGGAAAGTTGTTCAGTTTCATGAGTACTACCACTGTGTTGCGGATAAACAACCAGTAAAATTTCACGTTTAAATTTAACTACTTAAACTCTGCTCACCCCGTTAGAGAAAAGAGCGTGACTTTATGTCTAAACTAGCTTTCCGCCCCTTGGCTCCGCCCTCGTTAACAGGTTTTTTTGAGAAAGAAGTACTTTCCCGCTGTAAAAAGTAGCCTATGTGTTATTCTGATGTATAAGCTATATTATTGTAAAGTTTCATTAAAATCCGTCCAGAAGTTCCAGAGATTAGCGTGTACAAACAGGCAGACAGACGGACATATATTTTTTTTCAAAATTTGTATTTTTGTGTTCAGCTACACTCCCTTTATCACCTACAATCAGTATTTTGGAAAAAAAATAAATGTACAGACACGCCGATTCTTCAGTTTTGTTATAGTACCTATAGATTTCACCGTATATACTTAAATACATAATTTTCCAACCATAATTACAACCCACTGGTATTAATTTAATATCAAACCCCCCTTCCATAACGGGAATGCTTGAAAATAATGACCATAACTCAAATAATATTGAACAAAGGACAATACGCGACTCGTCCTTCTATTGTAAACTTCATAATTATACCTACACAGCTATTAATATATTCTGTGGTAAAGATAATGAAATATGGTAGGTCTGTGACAGCTTGCTAGATTCATTTGTTCAATTGAATAAATGGGCGTTTGAATCAGTCGTGTTGGTAAGGTATGGTATTCGAAAGGTCCCAGGTTCTATTCGGTATAGAAATACCGAAAATAAACCGGTATATAGAAATATAAAATTTAATAACCCCCGCACAAAACCGTTACTTGATTCTTTCAATAACGAGAAAAGAGCTGATAATCTTCAAATGATCTGAAGATATTTTCTTGGATCATAGCTAAGAACACTCTCGATAGTGACACCTTGCAAACAAAAAAAAAATTTGATCAAAATCGGCGCATCCGTTTAGGAGCTACGATGCCACAAACAGACAGACAGACAGACACACACGTCAAACTTATAACACCCCTCTTTTTCGTCGGGGGTTAAAAAAGGAATAGAATTTGCTATAAATACGTATGACGGAAATTCAATGGGACTAATTTTTAACCCCTGGCGAAAAAGAAGGGTGTTATAAGTTGGACTGTCTGTCTGTCTGTGACAAACCGGATGTGAAACAAAACGGATGCTCCGATTATGATCTAGTTTTTTTTGTTTGCAAGGTGTCACAATCGAGAGTGTTCTAAGCTATGAACCAAGAAAATATCTTCAGCCATTTGAAGATTATCAGCTCATTTCAAGTTGTTGAAAGGATCAAGTAACGGTTTTGTGACAAAGGTTTTTAAATTTAATTTAATGTTATTTTACGTTTTTCTTCCGAAAGTTGAACACATCTGTTGACTGAGCAAACTTCATAATATTTTGCCATTAATTTAATACGCAGGAGTGAAAAAAAAAGATGCGTGGATCGTCTAGCGTGATGCACCATTTGTTTAAAAACGTGTAAGGAATGCTACACTTAATGGCAGTAAGTGCAGAAGAGTTGGAATGTTGCACAAAACATATCAAGATAATATTTTAAAGAGGAAAGATTTGTATATTTGTGTGTGTGTGTATGTTTGTAATGCATAAACTCAAAAACTACTGTGCCGATTTCAAAAATTCTTTCACCATTAGAAAGCTACAGGCTATAGGTACTTTAATGCGGGAAAATGCCTTATTCCCACAAGAAATACTGTTAACGCGGGCGGATCCGTGGCGGAAAACTAGTTATGCCTAAAATGTATCTTTAACATAATCGCTGTCCGTTTTAATATGTCTACACTTCTACATCTATACTAATATTAGAGGAAAGGTTTGATTGTTTGCATCGAATAGGCTCCGAAACTACTGAACCGATTTCAATATTATTTTCACTGTTGAGAAGCTACATGATCCCTGAGTAACATAGGCATTACCTTATTCTATCTGCGCGGTCTTAAAGTGCATTTTGTTTAGGTTAGGCTATTATAGCACAGAATACCAAATATAGCCAGGATCACGTTCGACGCGTTCAATGTAATTTGAACGTTAGTTGCGTGGTAGCTAGAATTAAATTCGTACGTTTGCTATCAGAGAGTGCGCCTTCTGTACATAGTACTATTATTTATTCTGTGCCTGACACCTGAAACTATCGCAACATAACCTTACCTATCGAAGTGTCAAGCGATAAACTGTCTAGCCGAACACGCGCAGACAAGTCACATGGAAAAAGCAGATAACTCCTATTGAAGCTGAAACAATGGTGTGTAAGTAACGCGTGGTCTGTTTGTAAAGGTTCCTGTAAAATCTATACAATATCACAGAATGCTCTGTTTAAAGATTAAGTATTTATTCTCATTAAAGACCTAGCAGTCACTTACATGAAAAGAGGACTTAAAATAACAAAATTGCCTTTCAATTTACATTTACACATCACTTTCAATGTAGGTAGATACGATAATGAAAACAATCACAGTTAACTAACTAACAAAAACAACACTACCACAACCATCCTGAACGAACTTATAAACGACCATACTGCTTAACCTAACTTAACCTAACCATAATACTACTCGTAAATCCCTAAAATATTAAGTAGATACTAGCCTACATGCAACACTGTTAAACTACAGCCTTTTGACTTTTCTATCTTCAATACACTAAACTGATTAAACTATCTAAAAGTTTTATATATGTACGGTCTGTGGCGGATTTAAATGAGCGTATCTTCGGGCGCTGCTCGCTATACAAAAGACTGTCAAATATTATAGTGAATAAAATGCATAAGGCGTTCCGCCACATGCCACGTTCATTTAGATCCTTGTCGGTCTGTAAAGAAGTGGGAAGAATCTCTCGGCGTAGACCTTCCGTAGACCACTGCTACGGCGTAGCAGTTACGTAGCAGGAGCTACGAGATGTAGTATCACTTGGTTATACCTGTGGTTATACAGTCCGTGGCGGATCTAAAATCGGGC
The DNA here is from genome assembly GCA_948473455.1 of Teleiodes luculella. Taxonomy (NCBI): domain Eukaryota; kingdom Metazoa; phylum Arthropoda; class Insecta; order Lepidoptera; family Gelechiidae; genus Teleiodes; species Teleiodes luculella. The sequence continues at coordinate 1,670,400 of OX419611.1, read as the reverse complement.
GATGCTCGCCATACAAATAGTAAGCAACACGCAAGGCGTTAGTTCCGACACAGGACACAAGCACAGGCCACGTTCATTTAGTTAGTTCCTTGTCGGTCAGGATAGGTCCAATAGGAATAATATTTCTCAATTAATATAGTAGCTATGTTTTTGGTAAGTGAGTTGCTTAAACCCCCTTTTCCTCATGGCTTAAGTCGTGTGCTTAAAATGTGTATTTTCGCATGTATACGTACCTCATGTTCCTTGCATAAAGTCGCAAACTCTGACAAAGTAACGTAAGTGTAAATTACGCAGTTTTATTATCTCCAAAGATTCAATAGCCACATTTCACGCGTTTCCACACAATAGGGACTTACACCCTCACACCCTTCGGGGCGGAGGGGTTTGGTCACAGTAGAATTTGGTATTATAAAAAACCGGCCAAGTGCGAGTCGGACTCGCGCACCGAGGGTTCCGTACAAACCTGCAAGGTTTACAAAGTTCGTTCATTACGACAATCGAGTCATAACTATGGTAATCTTATTGCAAAATGAAATTCATAACATTACAATGGGGAAAGATGGAGGAGCATAAATTTAAGACAAAGATCTCTTTATCCTTTAAGTAACTAAGTACTAAGTAAGTATTTCAACTTGATAGCTCTACGCGTTCATGAGGAAAAAATTAATAAGTTTAGGTATATTTATTCAAAAATATATATTTTGTAATGTAACTAAAAATTTAAGGTTTTCGGAATTTTTCCTTTATGTGTGCTATAAAACGTTGCTTCATGCCAAATTTCAAGATTCTAGGTCGACTGGAAGTACCCTTTAGGTTTTGATTCCCTTGCGAGTACTTGCGAGTTTCAAAATATGCAGCTTAAATTGCTGTTTCTTTTGATTGCGTTGACATAGAAGTTTGATTTTGTTACAGCTTAAAGGTATTATAGACCTGAGTATTTGGTATGAATTTCAATTTAATACCTCTACGCGTTTATGAGGAAATGGGTAGTAAGGTTAAAATTATTAAAAAAATATATATTATTTGATGTAACTAAAAATTTATGGTTTTCGTAATTTTTCCTTTATCTATGCTATAAGACGTTGCTTCGTACCAAATTTCAAGATTCTGAGTTCACGGGAAGCACCCTGTAGGTTTTGATTCCCTTGCAAGTGTCGAAAATTTGCGGCATAAACGGCTGTATCTTTTGATTGCGTTGGCTTAGAAGTTTGATTTTTTCACAGCTTCAAGGGACAGTAGACCTGAGTAATTGATATAAATTTCAGCTTCATACCTCCACGCGTTCCTGAGAAAAAGGGTCTTGACAGACGGACGGACGGACAGACGGACAACAAAGTGATCCTATAAGGGTTCCGTTTTTTCCTTTTGAGGTACGGAACCCTAAAAAACTATATTTGAATAAAAATAAAATAAAAAAAATAAAAATGTAGTGACTATGCTCTTTTGAATACTATGTTGTACGTTGGGCCTACATTGTGCAGCATTGTGGCATGAAACATCAATTTCAGCAGAGGTGCTGATTCCCGCATCATGCAAAGCTTGCTTACCCTGTAAAAATCATTTGCTCTTGCACTACAATAAAATAATTATCCAATTTTGACAAATCATACATTCTGACGATTATTTTTTATCGATTTAATTTAAATATAGATTTGAGTAATCTTCTACACTACCTTCTCATACGATTAAAGATTATTCATTTTCATTTCTGAGACCAAAACACACTGGTACCAAACGAAACCGTCTCGATATCAAGCACCCTGTACCTGTAATACGTAGCAAATTGAAAAACCGCCATAAATCCCTCCCCCTGTAGAGTAAGTATTGTCGCGGAATGAGAACGCCCTGTATATAGCTGTGATATTGAACTCTGTGGGGAATTCAAATAAATCTTAGCTGAATTGTTAAGGCACTGTGATGTAGCACTTATTACGTTTTGTTGTAATTTTAATAAAATTGAGTTACTGGTTTATGTCAGGTGGGTGACCTATTTTATGGGGAACGCAGAACAAAAAAGATTAAATCGTAGCAAAAACGAAAAATTCAAAAAAAATAAGACATAATAAAGATAAATAGAGATATGAATAGATTTTAACCAAAACCACCGAACAAGAGGCGACTATATACATACAGCCCACCCAGAGAATAAAAATGTAACCAATAACAACTAAATCTATTGGTTTCAATAAATTGGTCAAATCGAAAATTTGAAATTTTAAAAGTATGGATAATTAAAGTTCACCGCTTAAAATAATAACATTAAATTAAAAATTTAAATAACCCCCGCCACAAAACCGTTACTTGATGCTTTCAACAATTAGAAATTAGCTGATAATCTTCAAAATTCAAATGGCTGAAGATATTTTCTTGGATCATAGCTAAGACCACTCTCGATTGTGACACCTTGCGAACAAAAATAACTACATCAAAATCGGTGCATCCGTTTTGGAGCAATACGATGCCACAGACAGACAGATAGACACACACGTCAAACCTCGTCAAACTTATAACATACCTCTATTTCGTCGGGCGTTAAAAATTGGAGTATGCTGAATATTTCGAAAAAGTGGATTTGTAAAATTTTGTAGCCAATAGACTCAACTGTGATCCCCAATAATTGGTCATCTATATATATTTCGTGGATTAATTAAGTTCTAATTCGTACAATAGTGGAGCAATAGTGATGCAATAGTGGTCATTGGTAGTTGTGGTTTATTTATTCAGAAATCAAAATTGAACAAAAATTTCATTTGTTCGTTATCGTTAACAGTCAGGAAAATGTTGTTGTTTTAACTTTTTGCAGTAGAAAAATAAATAGAAAGCCGCAGAGCGAAAAGATATTAATTAATAAAAATTATCTTGAATTTTATTTTTAAAACCTAGATTAATAAATATTCGATTACTATAAACAGCAACCAATCCAATCCATCAAACAGCACATCTGCGCGGGCGCGGCTAGTCTATTCCCGTCCCAGTGATCGATGGGAGATGCAATAATGGACCATTGAAATTATATGTACCTACTGTACTCATTTTATTTTGACGTAACCATACACACCATCCATACAAACAAACAAACAAGCAAACAAATATTCTTTATTGACACCATAAATTAATAGTATTGTTACAATTTTAAAAGTGAAACAAAAGCCAATAGGCGGCCTTATTGCTAAAGTAGCAATCTCTTCCAGGCAACCAAGCAGGAAATTGCGAAAAATTATATAGAGCGCGGGTTGGTGGCACTAACATAAATAAACTACATACCTACAATACTTATATAACGGTACTTAGAATACTTAAAACTTTACACAGATAAAATAAAATAAAAATAAATAACATAAATATACTAATACATATATAAAACTATAATAAAATTACTGCAGTGTGGACAGGAGATATTAACATGATGAGGAGATGGTGGCAAGGTAGTGGGCTTTAATACGCGTTTTGAAGGACTCGGGTGAAGGAGAACGTCGGATAGATTCAGGAAGTTCATTCCAGAGGCGGATGGTTCGGACTTAAAAAGATTGATTGAAGAAATTAGAGGAATGAACAGGCATATCTAAAGTAAGATTTTGACATGACATACCATACCATACTCCGTGAAATTGAACTGAAATTGAAACTGAAATTGAAATAGAATTTAACTGGTTGTTTATAACAACACAGTGGTAGTACTCATGAAACTGAACAACTTTCCCTAAGGAACATAGGTTGATATATCAAAAATAATACATAGATTGAAAAACTAAAAAACACGCTTTCTGTCCGCCGTCTTGGACGTCCGCCATATTGAATTTAAGTCCTGTGACTGTTTTTTTCGTATTCCTGACAGCAAACCCTTTCATTTGATACCCATATCATGGGGGTGGATTTCAAACAGCCAGTTCGCCATCTTAGGGAGGCCGCCATATTAGATTTGTAATGACGTTTCTTAGCTAGTCATGTATTGTCATCAAAACTCAGAGCGTGTGCAAAATTTCATCCTAATCGAAGACCGGAAAGTGGGTCAAATTAAGATTCCAAGATTTTTAACGTACATGTAATGGGGAGGCCGCCATATTGGATTTGTAATGACGTTTCTTAGCTAGTCATGTATTGTCATCAAAACTCAGAGCGTGTGCAAAATTTCATCCTAATCGAAGACCGGGAAGTGGGTCAAATTAAGATTCCAAGATTTTTTACGTACATGTAATGGGGAGGCCGCCATATTGGATTTGTAATGACGTTTCTTAGGTAGTCATGTATTGTCATCAGAACTCAGAGCGTGTGCAAAATTTCATCCTAATCGAAGACCGGGAAGTGGGTCAAATTAAGATTCCAAGATTTTCTTACATACATAGTTACTTACAAGTGAAGCTAATATAAAGCGTGTAATAATAATATTCAGTTTGCCATACAAAATAGCCGGTCACGTGACTGAAGTTTATATGAAAAGTTTTTCAGTTTTTCATATTTTTCCCCCATTTTTTCTCATTGTCCATAATATTAACCATAATATGAACGCTACTACCTATTAGAGAAGGGTGTATAACTCGTAATTTTACAGAATGGTCCGGCATTTTGTAAACGATTGCCAAAAAGCGGCCAAGTGCGAGTCGGACTCGCCCATAAAGGGTTCCGTTTTAGCAAGTAACATAATATAAAAGTTCTTGTAGCTCGTTGTAACTTTGATCGATGTTTTAATTGTTGTTTACGATTTATGACGTAAAAAAAAACTGCTTACATCTAGTAGTGGTCGTTCAAACCAATTTTCGGTGAAAGTTTGCATGGTAACGTACATCATATATTTTTTTTCAGTTTTATCATTATCTTATTTTAGAAGTTAGGGGTTTTTTTTTTGAGTTTCAGTTCTAAGTATGGGGAACCCTCAAAACTTATTGTTTTCTTTTTAATTTTTGAAAATCTTAATGCGGTTCACAGAATACATCTACCTACTTACCAAGTTTCAACAGTATAGCTCTTATAGTTTCGGAATAAAGTGACTGTGACATACGGACGGACGGACAGACAGACATGACGAATCTATAAGGGTTCCGTTTTTTGCCATTTGGCTACGGAACCCTAAAAAGGAGCGTCGGTGGCCTAGTGGCTAGCGCCGTTGACTTCCATTCGGAAGTACACGGGTTCAAGCCTCGGCACGTACAATATATTTTAGATTTTATTACAATTCATATTATGTACGTTTATTCGACGCTCTTACGGTGAAGGAAAACGTCGTGAGGAAACCTGCACACACCTGCGAAGTAATTCAAAGGTTGTGTGTTCGTGACCAACACGCACCGGGCCATGGGTGTTAACGATTAAAAAAAGAAGAGCTTTTTTTTGTTATGGCACTAGTTATACTTTGAGCCAGTGTGAAGTAAAAAGAAGAGCGTTGCTTTCCAAACTTAGCACCAAAGTACACACAACAGCACGTCGAGCGTGACAGCTGCCGGTTTAATTTCTTTGTCTTCGATCGGCTTGCGCAGGAGTGGTTGAGTTGTCGGTCAATTTGAATCGAAAGCAATAGTGATTAGTATTCGTTCCGTGTCCAACGCGGCGTGACCGCGCGTTTATATAATTAGACGAGCATTACTTCGTGTTTAACGCGATTTATTATTGACTAGCCTCCGCCCCAGCTCCACCCGCGTTAACAGGTTTTCCCGTGGGAATGAGGCGTTTTCCCGCGGTAAAAAGTAGCCTATGTGTTATTCTAATGTATAAGCTATATTATTGCAAAGTTTTATTGAAATCCGTCCAGTAGTTCCAGAGATTAGCGTGTACAAACAGACAGACAGACGGACATTTTTTTCAATATTTTGTTCAGCTACACTCCCTTTATCACCTAAATCAGTTTTTTTTTAAAACAAATCAATGTACGGACACGCCAATTCTTCATTTTTATTATAGTATGGTATCGTATAGAAGATAGAAGAAGATAGATTGTTCAGTTCACCTAACTGTAGGTACATAGTGAAGACTTAATTGATACAGTTTAGCGTGGTTTAGCAAAGCAAAAACATTATACCTACATAGGACTATACATAAAAGTATCAAAATATCTAGCGGGTGAGTAAGCCAATAAAATCCAAATTTATTTATTTTTGTTACAGGTACGAAATACTGAAATATGCGAGCACACATTCAGGTGACGACAGCCTGAAACAGACCCTTCGGCCGCCTTCGAAACTATGAGTTTCGTAACCAGTTTCCATATTACATTAGCATTATTTATGCTATTAATAATGTCAAACGGAATAGTTAAATAGGTTTTTAACCTGGTATATGCATTACGCTCTATAAATTTTGCTCGGAGCGAAATTTCGTTCTAAACAGATATCGGAACCGGAAAAAAACCAGGTTGGATGAATGGAATTCCATTGCGCATATTGCGAGTGTAGAGTAAGCGAGACGGGCGCGCATTTATGCTGTCTCATTCAGACAAAAGCTATTCGGAGGAACGGCGAAATTTTTAGTTCTTTAACCGGTTAATTAAACTGATACCGAAATCATTTCGCTCTTTGAGCAAAACCAGAAAAAATATGGGTTCCGGTAGAGCGAAACCGAAACGATAACGCTCTTTTGCGCAATGTATGGAGATGCAAAATACCTGGTTTGAAATTTTAACCAGGTTAACAGCCCTGCTAAGATCGCTCGATTTCTACAGATTTACGTTCGTCTGACGAAAAACGGCATTTTTGGATCGTCCGACTGTAACGAGTGGTCACAAGCACTCGTTGAACTAAGCGAGTTATAGATTAAACGTCAGGCAATAACGTCTATAATCCAATAATGACTTTCTCGCTTGTATCTCACGCGTGAACGGTCATGCTGCTGCTAAGGCAGTTCTCGCTGTCAAACTTGTTTCGTAACCAGTTGCAAACGAAGTATATTTCGTCGTCGAAACCAGTGACCACAAATTATTTGTCAAACTAGCCTTTCGCTCGCGGATCCGCCCGCGTTAACAGTTTTTCCCGTGGGAATGAGGTGTTTTCCCGCGGTAAAAGGTAGCCAATGTGTTATTTTGATGTAATCCATTCAGTAGTCTTTGCCTGCAAGAGTAAAAAGTAAGTAAGTAAGTAAGTAAGTAAGTAATACTTTATTGCTTATACACATAAAAATATTTTCACAAAGTAACTTATAAATAAAATGTGCGCAAAGGGAGTCTTATCACTATTTAGCGATCTCTTCCAGACAACCAAAGAGTATAGGAAAACAATTAAGGAGCATGGAGTAGTGCTAATCAAAGAGGATACACGATTAACAAACGTTACCTAACTAATATACTACAAAAGCACAGAACATTTAAAAGAGGTTCTTCTTCTTTGTCGTTACACTCTTGGCAGAGTGGTCGTGGTTGTCATAGCAGGGGTGTGGCAAGCTGAACTATTCGTCGCCATTCCTCTCGTACTGAAGCTTTCCTCGCACATTCGTGAAGTGGACCTTTCAGAGCAGACTTCACTTGGTCAGTCCAGCGCATTGGCGATCTACCGCGCGCTCTCACGCCATCCACTTTGCCCTGGACTACAAGTCGCTCCACAGACGTGTCCTCTCGCCGTGTGATATGTCCAAAGAAAGTGAGAATGCGACCTTGAACGATGGAAGATAGACGCTGTTTGATATCCAGTTCTTGGAGAATTGAGACATTGGTTCGGAACTGTGTCCAGGATATACGGAGCATTCTTCTCCAACACCACATCTCAAAAGCATCTATCTTCTTTTTCTCACTTTCTCTCAAAGTCGACGTTTCAGCACCATAGAGGAACATGGGGAACACTAGTGCCCTGACAAGTCGAGTTTTAGTGGCCTTCGTGATGTCTCGATTCCTCCAAATCTTCTCAAGCCGATCCATGGCGGACCTGGTGATGGCCATGCGCCGTTTGATCTCGTCAGCGCACCCGCCATTATTCGAAACCAGTGCTCCGAGGTAGACGTATGACTGAACGACGTCACAGTTCGCAATTCTCGTTACTTCGGGCGAGTTATTGTTAGGCCGATCCACAATCATAATCTTCGTCTTGCTGCGATTTATCTTCAAGCCGAAATCAAGGCTCACTTGTTCCATCTTCGTTAGCAGAGATTCCATATTGCCGATGCTTGTTGCAAATAGTGTGGTGTCATCTGCATAACGCAAGTTGGAAATTTTATAGCCTCCAATCGTGATTCCGTCCGTCCAATTCTCGAGTGTTATTCGCATAATGAGTTCTGTGTAGATGTTGAACAACAGTGGTGACAAGATGCAGCCTTGACGGACCCCGGCACTCGGATGGAAATTAGTCGATAGTACGTCATCTGTCCTAACCGAAGCTGTCCCTTCCTCATACAGTATTCTAAGGAGTTGAACAAAATGCTTTGGTGTTCCCATAGCCAGATGAGTTTCCCAGAGTACTGGCCATCTTACCGAATCGAACGCCTTCGAGAAGTCAACAAAGCAAATATATGTCGGCTTGTTGAACTCCCTGGCCTTTTCAATAATCTGACGTACGTTCAAGATCTGCTCACGCGTGCCCCTCCCTTTTACAAAACCAGCCTGCACCGGAGCAACCTCCCTTAAAAGAGGTTAGAATATCCGGTGTCGCCGATTCCACCCCACCTTTCACCTCCACTACATCTGTACTTCAATAAAGATGAAGTTTACGCACATATTTGCAATTTCAAATCTAGCCAATCATAGCGCCGCTCAATCACGGGATTTCAAATGGAAACGAATCATACGCATGCACGCATACCGATGTACATTTTTATAGTATGTGTGAGTTAGACAGCGCGATCGCGTCTTTGCGTGGAGTATGAGCGTTTGCTCATAGTCTTGGCGCGCCGGCCCCGCCCACAGCGCCTTTCTAGTGTACAAAAGCATCCATCCATCCATACATACATACATCCATCCTCACAAACTTTCGCATTTATAATATTAATAGGATAGTTGATAGTACGCCTGCCTTCGAAACACAGGGTGTTGGTTCGAATCCCGCCCAGGGCAAACATTCGTGTGATGAGCACTTGTGTTTGCCTTGTGCCTGGATGTTGTATATTTATATATGTATGTATATCAGCTTTCTGACATCCATAGTACAGGCCATGGTTTAAAAAAACAAGGTCTTGCATTTGGACCACGCGACTTGACACAAGCCTACGTCATTATGCTGTTCATTCTTGTCCATTAACACGCATTCGTCAAAGCATGATGACGTAGGCTTGAGTCAAATCACGTGGTTCGAATGCAAGACCTTGTTCTCTTAGACCATGCAGGCTCTGTCTGGTTTGGGGTCAGATGGCCGTGTGGGAGATATCCCGCGCACCGCAGTTCTCTACCTTATTCAACGGGCATAAGCACGGTGCAAAGTCTAAATTGTTCAGCTTAGCGTGCTTTAGACTGTATACACAATAGATTGACATATAATACAACACTTCCTTGGGTTTCTCGTACTAAACGACACTTAAAAGGTTTCACATTTCATTTTTATGGGTTCCATACTATTATTTCCCTCCTATAACTATAATATAATGTTACTTTATCTATTGAATAACTATATTAACATCTATGTATATGATTACTAGCTTCCCGCCGCGGCTTCGCCTTTCCCGTGGGAATGAGAAATTTTCCCGCTATAAAAGTAATAATAGGTACCTACGAGTATGTTCTTCCGCAAGGTCTATTCTATCTTTGTGCCAACTCCGCCCGCTTTAACAATTTTTCATGTGGGAATAAGAAACTTTCCTGCGGTAAATCGTAGCCTATGTTCTTTCCTAAAGTCTATTCTATCTTTGTATCAAGTTTCACTAAAATAGGTTCATTCAGCAGTTTCAGAGCCTATTCAACTATCTATATAATAAAACTGTAGAGGTCGTATTAGGAATATTTTAGGTATTTTTCTACACCTTGGGCTACATTATTGAAATTTTAGTAATCAAACCTTAATTTAAAAAAAAAAACATTATTCCTCCGTATCCCTTAAAATATTGTGTGCTAATAAAGTTACACCCTTCAGGAACATATGGTTTTCCCATGGGAAAAATAATAGTCGATAAAGCCGCTAGTAATTATATTTAGACTGTTTTTAGTACTATCATGATAGCACGGCGGTCACGGGTTTGACTCTCGAGCGACGTTTTGGCATCAGCTGATCAGCGTTCGCCATCTTGCCATGACGATCGCTTATCGTCCGTCATTTGTCATGCTATTTCAAGATTGACCTGATTTACTCGCGAAAAAAGCGCGATGTTATGTCTTGCAGAGTTTTTTTTGTTGGTGCGAGCATGTTCTATGGTCTGTTTCATATCACTACGTAGTATAAAACAAAGTCGCTTTCTCTGTCCCTATGTCCCTATGTCCCTATGTCCCTATGTATGCTTAAATCTTTAAAACTACGCAACGGATTTTGATGCGGTTTTTTTTAATAGATAGAGTGATTCAAGAGGAAGGTTTATATGTATAATACATGCATAATATACTTAAGGATAACCCACAATAATCATTTTCCCGTGCGGAGCCGGGGCGGGTCGCTAGTATAAAATAAAGTCGCTTTCTCTGTCCCTATGTCCCTATGTATGCTTAAATCTTTAAAACTACGCAACGGATTTTGATGCGGTTTTTTTAATAGATAGAGTGATTCAAGAGGAAGGTTTATATGTATAATACATGCATAATATACTTAAGGATAAACCCACAATAATCATTTTACCGTGCGGAGCCGGGGCGGGTCGCTAGTAAGTATATAAAGTACACATTGGCCTTTCTTTTCTTGAAAGTTATTAAAAATAATGTAACACCAAAATGTCTGGCAAGGTCACACGCTCACCCCGCCTTCTACTACTGTATGCCAAAATACGAATTTTGCGATATGTATCGTAGCGTTTGAAAAAAAAATTGCGCATTGTATGTATGCAGGTGACAATGACCTTATATCCGGATTAATATGAAACAAACCATTACCACCCCAGCCCCAGCTATGGTTTGTTAACAGCTCCTAATAATAATATTATGTCAAGTCAAAGTATCTTTATAGGTATTTAATTTTGGATAGTATTTAACCGTAGGTACCTCAAATTATTCTCTTGTTCCACCTAAATATCTTCACCAAATTATACTCTTGTTCCACCTAAAATACTAATTGTGCACCAAAACACGCATCTTGAGTTATCAACTTTGAAAAATTCAAAACTACGGCGGTCGCCGGCCGCTGCCGCGGCACGCTCGCTCCGCTCGCTCGGCTCCCTCCGCTCGCTCGGCTCCCTCCGCTATGTTATTGACATCAGTCTAACCTAACCTAACCAACCCCGAGCCCCCCCGTCCCCCGCTTCGGTTCACGCCCTTGGATATTAGGTACATTGGTATGGTATTGGTTGGTTGGTATTGGTTGGTTGGTATATTGTATTGTATTGTATTGTGCAAGATTAGTATTTTTAGTGCACGAATAATATATTTGTTGTAAGATTAGATTTTTTGGTTAACAGAAAATGATATTCCTTTAATTTTACACTTAATGACGTCATTTCTGAAGTTAATAAGCTTTTTTCTGCCCAAGACCGGCTCTCGACTCAAACGAATGTACAAGTCTAAGCAATAACAAAAAGATCAAACAATCTAAAAGAGGTGATGCGATATCGAACATAACTGGCAGGTTCGCGCAATGTGTGCCCCCATATCCCCACGCTCAAGCCTACCCTGAAATAATAAATAATACATAGTTTAAAAAACTAAAAAACACGCTTTCTCTCCGCCATCTTGGACGTCCGCCATATTGGATTTAAGTACCGTTACTGTTTTTTTCGTATTCCTGACAGCAAACCCTTTCATTTGATACCCATATCATGGAGGTGGATTTCAAACAGCCAGTTCGCCATCTTAGGGAGGCCGCCATGTTAGATTTGTAATGATGTTTCTTAGCTAGTCATGTATTGTCATCAAAACTCAGAGCATGTGCAAAATTTCATCCTAATCGAAGACCGGAAAGTGGGTCAAATTAAGATTCCAAGATTTTTTTAGATACATTAATGGGGAGGCCGCCATATTGAATTTGTAATGACGTTTCTTAGCTAGTCATGTATTGTCATCAAAACTCAGAGCATGTGCAAAATTTCATCCTAATCGAAGACCAGGAAGTGGGTCAAATTAAGATTCCAAGATTTTTTTAGATACATTAATGGGGAGGCCGCCATATTGGATTTGTAATGACGTTTCTTAGCTAGTCATGTATTGTCATCAGAACTCAGAGCGTGTGCAAAATTTCATCCTAATCGAAGACCGGGAAGTGGGTCAAATTAGGATTCCAAGATTTTCTTACATACATAGTTACTTACAAGTGAAGCTAATATAAAGCGTGTAATAAATAATAATAAATAAAAGTTTATTTAGACACAAAAGTTACATAAAAGAAAGCTTACAATATTGGTCTTACACAATGGACAGCAATCAAACAAAATTCGACTCTAAAATCCTAAACTAGGTGTTACCCTGTATCCTAGGAAATAGTGCCCTGTGTGCGGTGATCGTATGTAAGGATAAGGACGAATAGGCTTTAGTTGAAATCAGGATGAATAGGCTTTAGTCGACCACGCTAGCTTTGCATTACTTTGCAGTTATGTGCAGGTTTCCTCACTTCACCGTAAAAGCGTCGAATAAACGCAAAAACATAAAGCTCAAAATTCATAAGTTAAATTCGGCACATTTATTTCATTCAAATGCAAATAAAAACTTCGTGCCGCCGCCGTCGCGGGGTGGGCAGATCAATCTTTTGTTCACTAGAGATTCAACAAGTCTTAACTTAAGATAGGGATCGAGGACAAAGGTTCTGTAGTATTTTTTTTAAATTGTTTATGATTTGATTAAATTGTTTATTACTTTGTCTACAAAGCTTATTATAATAGCGGCGATGCCATATCAGTTTTTCACATAACTGGAAACTAACAAGACACTACACAAGATCGCATCTTTTGCATTTTCCTCTTTTTTACTAGTCCTCTTTACAACATTCTATATAAATAAAACTGTAGAGATCTAAAGTCTGTACATAGAAAAAAAAGATGAAATCCGAGTCAGGAGGATGTAAGAAGTGAAATAGAAAATACCCAGATAATTTTCTTTTTTTTGTTTCTCTGTCTGTTTGTACGGGCTAATTTCCGAAACTACTGGACCAATTTGAATGAAATTTTGCATGGTGATTCTTTACGTCCCTGATCAACATCTTGGATGCTTTTAATCGCGGAAAATTGAAGAGTTCCCGTGGGTTAGTTAAAAATTACTACGGAAAAGTCGGAAAACAACGCGGGCGTAGCCGCGGGCAGACAGCTAGTTATTAATATAACAAAGAGTGCAAATGATATATACAATTAGAGGTACTGTAAATCATACTAATATTATAAAGAGGAAGGATTTATATTTTATGTGTGTGTTTGTGTCTATGTATGTCTGTAATGAATAAACTCAAAAACTACCGAACCGATTTCAAAAATTCTTTCACCATTACAAAGCTACATTCACCCTGAGTAACATTAGGCTATCTTTTACCGCGAGAAAAACTGATGATGCGGTCGGAGCCGCGGCGGAAAGCTAGTCTATTTCATATTTTAACCACTGAACCCTAAAAACAGATGACTTATCGGAAATCTCAATCGCGCTGAGCCCATCAGTCGTCAAGTGCGCTCCTCACCTGCGTCAAGGGTTCCGCACACAAAGGGTGAGATCTAACAGATAGGACGCGATCGGGAGCCCTCCAAATAAATCCGGGGGCCCTTGAAAAGACCTGCGTTGAAGATTTTTTAGCGTCGACGGCATAATGGTTAGTCACCTATTTTGCGGGAGGCAGAAGACGAAAAGGACGCAGTTATGTGTTAGAATGAGATACAAGTACACCGCGCTCACTCTTGCACATAACTGCATCCCTTTCGTCTTTTGTCTTTGACTACCGTGAAATAACCTAACCAAAGCCGTGGCTTCAACATCAAAAATTTAAAACACGCCTATATATTTACAATTATCGCGTAAAGACCCGTAAATATACAAAATAATGTGTACTACGTGCAAAAGCCTCAAACAAACAAAAATTTTTAATTCGAAGTTAAATTTCACATCACTTTTCGACGTCAAATTTTAATGAAGTTACTAAGTTTAGCTCTGCCCAAGACTGGCTCTCGTCTCACACATAATCACTACATAGTATAAAACAAAGTCGCTTTCTCTGTCCCTATGTCCCTATATATGCTTAAATCTTTAAAACTACGCAACAGATTTTGATGCGGTTTCTTTTAATAGATAGAGTGATTCAAGAGGAAGGTTTATATGTATAATACATGCATAATATACTTAAGGATAACCCACAATAACCATTTTCCCGTGCGGAGCCGGGGTGGGTCGCTAGTGAAGAATAAACGCTTAAACTTTAAAGAGGCGATGCGATATCAGTAATTGTTCACATAACTGGCAGGTTCAGTTTGTAACTTTGTAAGAGTTCAGGTTTGTAATCTCTTTTCAGTTTAGTAAGGACCATCGTCTAAAAAAACAAGGTCTAACAATCGAACTACTGTCAAACTTGACACAAGCCTACGTCATCTGCTGTTCGATAAATAATACGCATAATACGAATAACACGCATTCATGGATGAACAGCAGATGACGTAGGCTTGTGTCAAGCCACGTTGTCAGAGTGTTAGACCTTGTTCTTTTAGACCATGGTAAGGACATTGCAGGCTGAATCACCTGATTGTCCGAAAAGAATAAAATACAAACATAATAATTAGTATAATTATTTGTAAGAATATAAAGTCCAAGTTATACTGGACACTTAATGAAAACGTCCCATTAAAAAAATGTAGTACGAAAAAAAAACTAGTTTAAGTAGAGCCCTCTACGGCGTAGCAAGCTGCTACGAACGTGTCTACGCATCTGCTACGAGCTACAGAAATATGTTTTAAGCAAATATTTTGAAGTAACAAACAATGGTACCATAAAATGGGGTAAATAGGTCCAACTTTTTCTTTTAGTTGCAGTTTAAACCCTCTTCTGTACAACATAAGTTATTTTAACGATTGAATATAGTGTCAAATAGAGTATGGCAAAAAAAACATAATAACTAGCTAGATTTTCCTGTGGGAACGAGGGATTTTCCTTAAACAGTAGCAGTAGTATGATGTGTTATTTCTGATGCTATACTAATATTATAAAAGTTTTGATTGTTTGTTTGTTTGCATTGAAAAGGCTTCGAAACTACAAAACCGATTTTAATGAAACTTGGTAGAAAGATAGAATAATCCTTGAGGAAGATCACAGGCTACCTTTTACCGCGGGAAAATTCCCCATTCCCAAAGGAACTGTTAAACACACACACACACACACCTTTTTCCTTTTCACAGTTGACTGACTGCGCATTACGTATCAGCATTTGCTAAATCATTTACACATCTCACACACTGCAATAATAACATGTCACAGACATGCGTCTGTTTGTCCGGCCGTTGCATGGGAGTTATGACGTCATCATGTTCGCGTGACGTCACAAGTTATGTCGTCTCATGTAGCGGTGTCTGGCGCACGCGGTCGCGGAGAGTTATTGCCTCTAATTGTACGTTAACAGCGTATATATACGTCCTCACTGAGGGGTTCGAGCCACTTCGAGCATACTGAGAAATCAGGGTGAACAGGCCTTAGTCGACCACGCTGGCCCAGTGCGGGTTGATCACACGCAACCCCTGAATTACTTCGCAGGTGTGTGCAGGTTTCCTCACGATGTTTTCCTTCACCGTAAGAGCGTCGAATAAACGTACATATGAATTCGAAAATCGGAAACACATTGGTACGTGCCGAGGTTCGAACCCGCGAACTTCCGAATGGAAGTCAACGGCCCTAGCCACTTGGCAACCGACGCTCCTAACCTGTAAAATCTTACTTTTCTTTTTAATTGACCTTTGCTTGTTTCGAAAAGGTACGACCAATCAAGCTTCACCGGACTTGTATAAAATCTTACTTCATCATTAACAGATCATATACGTCCCCATCGAGGGGCTCGAGCCTACCCTAAAATGAGGGTGAATAGGCCTTAGTCGGCCGCGCTGGCCCAGTGCGGGTTGGTCAACTAAAGTCTTACTTATGAGGAGAATAATGAATGTAGATGAAGCGAAACAAAACAAGTTATGTTTGGATCGTAGCGAGTGGAAGGAAGTGATATCTGTTCACCACGCAGGGAAAGACGCACGTCTGTATGTATGTATCATCACTACATAGTATAAAACAAAGTCGCTTTCTCTGTCCCTATGTCCCTATGTATGCTTAAATATTTTAAACTACGCAACGTATTTTGATGCGGTTTTTTTAATAGATAGAATGATTCAAGAGGAAGGTTTATATGTATAACACAATGCATAATATACTTAAGGATAACCCACAATAACAATTTGCCCGTGTGGAGCCGGGGCGGATCGCTAGTGCATAAATAAAACCTTCAGATTTTAGCTTAGCGTGCTCTTGCTAGTACAGTACATCTGTGACAAGTATTACAAGCCGGTGTCGTGTCGTGTCACATTACAGTGACAAAGTACCTGTTCTTGCGGTGTTTACTAAAGAAATAGGATCTGGACGTCCAAGGTCTATTTATTTATACTGACAAGTAGTTACGTGGCATTGTTACATATCATGCTAGCTTTCTGCCGCGGCTCTGCCCGCGTTAATAGTCTTTCCCATGGGAATGAGGAATTTTCCCGTGGTAAAAGATAGCCTATGTTCTTTCCTAAAGTCTATTCTACTCGTATCTTTGTGCTAAAAATAAAAATAAAAATAAAAATGAAAATAAAAACAAGAACTTATAACAAAACCAAAAATAAATATAATAATAAAAATAATGGAACTAATGAGAACAAAAAGTTGCAGTAGTTCCATTGTTGAACTGCCCATAATTCAATGGAACTAGTGGGAAAAAATAGTTGCAGTAGTTCCATCATGGAACTGCAATGCTATTCTGTAAAATTTAAAACTCATCTCACTTTTCATTTCGATTTTCACAGTCACTTCGATCGCAAATTCGCACGTACGGTTTTTTGTATTCTGTAAGCTCAAGTGAGGTGAGGTGATAATCGAAAACTTTGGCGGGACCTAGAGATGTGGTAAATCTTTGCGTTTTTGAAATCGATGTGTTAAAATTCTTTTCCTGTTGGGAAGCTATACTATCCCCCGCTAACATAGACTAAATTCCTCTTTCCCACAGGAAAAACTTTTAACCCGGGCAGAGCCGTGGCGGGAAGCTAGGAAGTAATACTATGAAAATTTAAATTCAAAATAAATTACATAGGTATTGTACAATACAGTGTAATAGGTACTTTATTAGGAAACGTCAAAATCTCACTTGAAACAGTTCATCTCGCCGCCACTCTCACGCGGTGGCGCTAGCATCGCACTACACAAGTTTACAGAATACCAAATCATAATCTCACTTGCGAATTCACGCGTGACTTTCGAGTTTGTTTTTACAGAATAGCATTGCTGTTCAATGGAACTAGTGGGAACGATTCACTCCACCTGCGTTAAAAATTTTACCAATTTTACGAATTTTTTTTTTGTTTCCTAGGTTTTTTGTTTGTACGGGCTAATCTCCGAAACTGTTGGACCGATTTGAATGAAGTTTTGCATGATGGTACCTTATTTATATCCCGGTCAACAACTTAGAGATAGTTTTTACCACGGGAATACAGTTCATTTCTACTTTCGCATTTTATTTAATTATAAAATCCGTATTTTTTTGAGAAACCAGAATAAAACAAGCGATTTAAGATTGCGTGTCGCAGTACATTGCAGTTTCAGACTATTGACGAAACTCTAAGTCTCCATGACTACTACATGGAAGTTTGTGTTTGGTGAAGATGGTGCCATCCACCGATAGGCTTTTATTGGCCTCGACAACTGCATTATAATATACCTATAAGAACAGAACCTACCATATACCTACAAGAACAGGCATGTTAAGAAATAATAAATAGAAAAGAATATTCGAGCAAATCGTATTTATAGTAACGGGATAGCGCCATCTATCAATTCATGCTAGAACTAAAATAGCAATACGTTAATTGAGCGACGTAATGAGCAAATCGATGTCGACCTAGTTCAAGATGATCATGATAGATGTCGCTTTACAATATTCAAGGTTTATTATTTCTTAACACTATACATGGCTGTAAAACTTTTCAAAATTCAAAATTTAAAATTCATTATACCTAGGGTCCCTTAGAACACTTACGACATCATTTCAGAAGTTAATAAGCTTTGTTCTGCCCAAGACCGGCTCTCGTCTCAAACAATGTACAAGTCTAAGCAATAACAAAGAGATCAAACAATCTTAAAGAGGCGATGCGATATCGATATCAATTTGAACTTTGAACATAACTGCGGCAACTTAGTAACTTCATTAAAATATGAGGTCAAAAGTGTTTTGTGTAATTATTTTGAACTAGTTGTCCGCCCGCGTTGTTTTTTATTTTTCCGTCAAGTTTCCCGTAGTAATGAGATATTTTCCCGCGGTAAAAACTATCTAAGATGGTGACCGGGGATATAAGGTACCACCATGCAAAATTTCATTTTAATCGATCCAACGCAACGGTTCCAGAGATTAGCGTGATCAGACAGATCAAAACTTGTATTTTTATGTTCAGCTACACTCCCTTTATCACCTACAATCAGTTTTTTGAAAAACAAATCAATGTACAGACACGCCGATTCTTCAGTTTTATTGTAGTATAGATTAGAACAATCTATTTTTGCAATCAGTTATTTCAATATCTATTATAGAATGAATCACTCCCATTCGTCCATCGTCTTCTGCCCGAAATATATGCTGATCGATTTGCTAATGGGTAGGAAATAAACCAGACAAGAATATACCAGTCAGCCGCTGCTGTCTAGTTAGTCTCGGCAGATTCTATTTGAAGAAATAAAATCCTCGCCATATTGCGGAATTTCAATGGAACTAATTTTATAATAAAATGCCATAAACATGAAAATATATACGTGGCGCCCCCAGAGCAGGTTTTTTATTTCTTTGGTCAGGCTTTAGTGTTAGTTATAGAAGTTTGCAGTTTTTAATTTTTAACTTAATATTTGTTTTAAAATGTTTAAGATTTACCCAAATAAGTATCTTATAAGTAGTTGTACTTAATACTTGGTAATAAATTAAAATAAAATTAAATAAAATAATAATTTAAATAATTTATTAAATAAATTTAAATAAATTATGTCTATGTCTATGTCTATGTCTATGTCTAAATTCCTTGGATTTGCCTATTTTTTTTATTTCTTACAATACAATACAAATATGCTTTATGCAAGGAAAAACACAAAGAAAAAATACATTAAATACAGATACAGAAGTCATCAGACGGCCTTATTGCTAAGGTAGCAATCTCTTCCAGGCAACCTTAGGGTAAAGACAGTCTGTTTCTTACATAGTGTAATTTGAATTCAGTCGGGTACAGAACTATCATTTAATTTGGCTCACTTCTACCACCACTTGGATATAAAAGCTGATTTACAATGCTAGTGAAATATAGATGTATCTGGCAACAGCCATATCGTCACAGTCATAAACAAAACAAAAAAAATTACCCTCGCATTTCCCAATTCCGGATCATCGAATCCGTCGCGCGCAGACCACAGACGGAAAGCTCCCGACCACGCTACATTGCGTCACACAAAGGACATGGCTTTTTTTGGTCTTTTATTCACAGAAAAATCTAACCACTATATAGAAAAAATATATAGATTCTAGACATAAAACTGAGTCCACATGTCCAGTTGTGGAATTTAAGTGCCCCCCATTTAGGAGATATTAATTTTTTACAATGTGAAAAAGTTGTCCACTCAGCAAGTCTATAAAACGCACCTGCCACTACCTATCTCTTTCTAACACCTAGCTAAGGCTACTCTTGTCTTCTCTTTCTTACAAAATAGTTACTAAACCGCGAAAACGATTTATTCTGTATTCAAAACTTCAAAAATCAGCATAGCATGTGCTGTAAATGTCTCGCATAATGTCACTGAAAATCGTTTTCGCGGTTTAGTTAACTATTTTAATAACCTTGTAAGAAAGAGAAGACAAGAGTAGCCTTAGCTAGGTGTTAGAAAGAGATAGGTAGTGGCAGGTGCGTTTTATAGACTTGCTGAGTGTACAACTTTTTCACATTGAAAAAAATTAATATCTCCTAAATGGGGGGCACTTAAATTCCACAACTGGACATGTGGACTCAGTTTTATGTCTAGAATCTATATATTTTTTCTATATAGTGGTTAGATTTTTCTGTGAATAAAAGACCGGGCCCCATACGATTTTTTTCCTGTCCTTTGTGTCTAAAGGTAGCCGTTGGAACCGAGCGTCAGCGACACTGACGCTGCGACACGAACAAGGATAATGGACTCTAAGGGGATGTATTAAGTACAATACTTTCAAAAAACCTCATAAAAAATCTTGTCACAATAAAATGTCTCCAAGAATAATACATACCTAGTTTAAAAAACTAAAAAACACGCTTCCTGTCCGCCATATTGGATTTAAGTCACGTGACTTTTTTTTTTCGTATTCCTGATAGCAAACCCTTTCTTTCATTTGATACTCATATCATAGGGGTGGATTTCAAACAGCCAGTTCGCCATCTTAAGGAAGCCGCCATATTGGATTTGTAATGACGTTTCTTAGCTAGTCATGTATTGTCATCAGAACTCAGAGCGTGTGCAAAATTTCATCCTAATCGAAGACCGGGAAGTGAGTCAAATTAAGATTCCAAGATTTTCTTACATACATAGTTACTTATACAATAAGTGAAGCTAATATAAAGCGTGTAATAAATAAATAACAGAAAAGTATACTTAGAAACACAAAGTGCAGTCGGAGGTCCTCTTACAAAATATGAAATACTAGCTTTCGGCCCCGCCCTCCGCCTGTGCTAACAATTTTTCCCGTGGAAATGAGGAGTTTTCCCGCGGTAAAAAATAGCCTTCAAAGTTCAAAGAATTTATTTTTAACTTTAGGATATCTACATCGCTTGGTAAAGTCAGGTAAAGCCCGACCAGAGAAATAAAAAACCTCGCCATATTGTGGAATTTCAATGGAACTAATATTATAAGGGAAATTGTTGCCGTAGTCGTAAAAATATACACGTGGCGCCCCCAGAGCAGGTTTTTTATTTTTCTCAGACTTTACATATTCTTTTGTGGCGAGTTCAAAAATTTGGTTGTCTTCCGTGGAGAAGAACTTCGCCGGAAAAAAGTGCACAGGCGTTGCATCTTTTCAAAATATTTTTACAAATTATAAATTGTTATTTTATACAATTTATTAATTAATATAACAAAGAGTGCAAACGATATATACAATTATATGTGTATTATTCTGATGTATAAGCTATATTATTAAAAAGTTTATTAAATTCCTTTCAGCAGTTTTTTTGTAAAAGACTAACGAACAAACTTTAGCTTTTATAATATTAGTAGGAAGTAGGATTGTGATGTACAATAGCCTGGGAATAGTGGTTTATGGCAGAACGTGCTCTAAACGCGCGGAAGGCGAGTTATTGCATATTGCACCCATAGCACATCGCAAGCTAATAGAGAATGTGAGATATGATCTCAAACACACAATGTTGTAGCTAATTCTCGTAGTCATAACTATTAAGATTTTAAACGGGATATTTACCGGTGGTATTAGTAAACGCAACAGAAAGAGGGTAGACAGATATGTTTGCCCCTAGCAGCCACCCGCAAGTTCTCTTCAGTCGTCCCGTGATCATGGTGCATGCAACTGCATCGAAATATCGGGCACTCACACAAAATAAATACCACCACGGTAAATATCCCGTTTCAAATCTTAATAGTTATGAAAACAACCGTGAAAGTTTTAAAAAGTATCTCGTTGTCATTTTCAAATCGGATCAAATCGATAGGTTTTTATTCAAAATTTAAAAACAATTTTTTTTTATTCGAAGTAAGATTTTAAAAATCACTTTTTGATTCGAAGTAACTTACATACATATCATATTTGATGACGGCAGTTACAAATCTTTGATAGGTATGACATTTAAACCAAAATATTAATAAGTTAAAAAAATCAAAAATATTTTATCCATTCGAATCAAATCAAATCAAAATAATGCACAAAATAAAAACAAGTACCTACAGTACAAACAATACACAAAAGAGAGAAGGCAAATGGCGGCCTTATCGCTTTAAGCGATTTCTTCCAAGCAACCATTCCTAGATATAATAGAATATACACTGTATTCGTAACGCAAAATAAAAGAAAAGTAATTTACCTAGGTGGACCTATAGGTACTATTAGGTACATTACACAAAGGCAATTCTTAGGTATTCTTTGATTCATGACAAGAACTGTAACTTTATAACAACAACGCAAAATGTTTGACGAAATACGAAAGGAACATTTTGCGAAAATAACATTTTGCGAAAATGTCATTTTGCGAAAGGGACATTTCGCTACCTAGGGGCATTTTGCGAAGAAACGCATTTACGGCTCTTTGTCATCTAAGGGTCTACTCACCCCGCAGACGCACGAAGACGGCCATAAATAAAATCTAATGACGCGATTTCAACGACAGGTGCTAAAAATTAGGACGTGTGCCCATAAACCCTCGTAGCCCGATACGTGATTGATGACGTCACGACACGACCGGTGTTGTGGACACATTTGAATATTTTCATCGTTTAACCCACCGGAGGGTTGGTGGCATTTCGTCACAGTTTTGTTTGGTCCCATTGTAATAAAATGATTTCTTAATCTTGGCACCAAAAATACCTTTCACCGAAAAAAACAACCTTAACCTAAAATCATTTAAAAATAAATAATTTATTAAAATTTCTCTTACAATGAAAGAATGAACCTACTATGGAGCAGTGTGTTTCTGTCCTAGGATAGCGGTGCCCTCATTGCGATCGTATACGGCAGTGAACATTGTCATGCAATCAAAATGGCAAGGTTTTCTAAAGAGCGGTAATTGACAGCGTTATTTATATATAAAGTTGCCAGGTAGAAATTGCTACTCAGCAATAAGACCGCCTACATGTACACTTTCTATACTATTTCGTGAATTTTATCTGCTTTTTCTTGTGTGCAATAAAGTATATTCTATTTTATTTTAGAAAAATTTCTTTACCTTTCTTACGGCCGTATACAACACCGTTAAACTAGGAAACAGCTTTACAGATCCCCCACACTGGCCTCTTTCGAGCGTCTTTGCAGCGCTGGTCGTCGGAAACAAAAGAAAGATGTGTTCGCAAAAAAATGTGTTCTAAAAAACGCAGCGCTCTGGCGCGACGACGGCGCTGGCAACATTCAGCTGGTCGTATGTCGCGCCGCACGTCGCGCGAAACTGTGGCCAGGCCCTTACTCGAACGTCATTTCATTGCCCATATACATATTATTATTCTCAAAGTTTGCGAACGACGCGACTAAATTCTAACCTAACCTTGAAGACTAGACGCTTCTATAAAAATATATAGGAAGTTTAAAACCACTTATAAATTCAGTGGTTCCGTGTAAATTGGGACCAACTGGGACCAATAGCAACACATCAATGTGGTACCAAATTATACTAAGGTAGTTTTCAGGGCTCGTTACGTAACTAAGCTTCACATGAAACATGTGGGTTTAATAGGCAAATGAAATTTAGAAAAAGATTAGTTAAAAATGGAAAGGATTTTTTTACTTGCTTTTGATGGTTCGCAGCCATTTTATAAAATACGTTTAACGCATGGCGCATTTTTGCGTGGATAGAATTTAAATTACTTAGATTTATATGTTAAATCAGTTAGAATTGCGTAGATAGATTTTTTTTAGCATTTTTATTGAAATTAGTTTCGTCTGAAGATCGGACAAACAAGGGATAAACCGTCTACTTATAAAATTGTTTATATACTTATTTTATTTAAGTAATTGTTTCTTTTACCTACTTAGTTAATATGAAGAGCGGTGTCTCCCGACACAGGTTTTTAAAAACTTAATGGGAGGCATCGGCCACCACAAATTGTTGAACTCTGTTTATTTAAATAAAATAAATTGTTTAAATTGTTTAAATTGTTTAAATTGTTTAAATTGTTTAAATTGTTTAATTGTTTAATAAAAACTTCAGTTTTATTACTTTTTAACTAATACAGACGTTAGGGTATTAATACTATTTAAAAACGAAGCAAAAAGAAGAGAGGAGCTGGTTCAAGTTTGCAACATCATTTTCACCTCCTTTTCCATTTCTTTCTTGTCTAAATTCAAACATTCAATTTTGGAATCCCTTCGTCATTCATATGTCATCTTTACGTTCTTTAGTTTTCCCTTTAACTTCCGGCCTTGACGGCCGTATTTCGATTGTGATCCTTTTAAATGTGCAATCAAATGCTTCTATAGAACTTTGAAGATTTAAAATGTATTACGAGTAATTTTGTAAAGTATAACTATGAATATAATTTAAACCGCCGAGTTTATACCTGTTTCGTTTTCCATGTGAATTACCTATCATCACTACATAGTATAAAACAAAGTCGCTTTCTCTGTCCCTATGTCCCTCCCTTTGTACGCTTAAATCTTTAAAACTACGCAACGGATTTTGATGCGGTTTTTTTTAATAGATAGAGTAATTCAAGAGGAAGGTTTATATGTATAATACATGCCTAATATGCTTAAGGATAACCCACAATCACCATTTTCCCGTGCGGAGCCGGGGCGGGTCGCTAGTATGATGATAATAAACCAATGCCGGTCAGTTCAATGTTCTTATTTCACTACTAGCTTCCCGCCGCGGCTCCGCCCGCGTTAATAGTTTTTCCCGTGGGAATGAGGAATTTTCCCGCGGTAAAAGTTAGCCTATGTTCTTTCGCAAGGTCTATTCTATCTTTGTGCCAACTCCACCCGCTTTAAAAAATTTTCCAATGGGAATGAGAAATTTTGTCGCGGTAAATCGTAGCCTATGTTCTTTCCCAAGGTCTATTCTATGTTTGTACTAAGTTTCACCAAAATCGGTTTAGTAGTTACGGAGCCCATTTAATTATTAGGAATATTTTAGGTATTTTTTTTACACCTTGGATTACATTATTGAAGTAGGATGCCTAATTAAAAAAATATATATATCCTGTGTTGCTCAGGGTGAATGTAGCTTTATAATGTTGAAAGAATTTTTGAAATCGGCACAGTAGTTTTAATTTGAGTTTATTCATTACAAACATACACACACACACATACATAAATACAAATCTTTCCTCTTTATAATATTAGTACCTATAGATAAAGATAGGATAATAGAGGACCTGACCAAATTATAATAATGCGGATCATCCTTGGTCGCGCCTTACGTAGTAAACCTGCAGGAAAAAGAAAAACCGGCCAAGTGCGAGTCGGACTCGCGCACCGAGGGTTCCGTACAAACCTGCAAGGTTTACAAAGTTCTTTCATTACGACAATCGAGTCATAACTATGGTAATCTTATTGCAAAATGAAATTCATAACATTACAATGGGGAAAGATGGAGGAGCATAAATTTAAGACAAAGATCTCTTTATCGTTTAAGTAACTAAGTACTAAGTAAGTATTTCAACTTGATAGCTCTACGCGTTCATGAGGAAAAAAGTAATAAGTTTATATTTATTAAAAAATATATATTTTGTAATGTAACTAAAAATTTAAGGTTTTCGGAATTTTTCCTTTATGTGTGCTATAAAACGTTGCTTCATGCCAAATTTCAAGATTCTAGGTCGACTGGATGTACCCTTTAGGTTTTGATTCCCTTGCGAGTACTTGCGAGTTACAAAATATGCAGCTTAAATTGCTGTTTCTTTTGATTGCGTTGACATAGAAGTTTGATTTTGTTACAGCTTAAAGGTATTATAGACCTGAGTATTTGGTATGAATTTCAATTTAATACCTCTACGCGTTTATGAGGAAATGGGTAGTAAGGTTAAAATTATTAAAAAAATATATATTATGTGATGTAACTAAAAATTTATGGATTTCGTAATTTTTCCTTTATCTATGCTATAAGACGTTGCTTCGTACCAAATTTCAAGATTCTGAGTTCACGGGAAGCACCCTGTAGGTTTTGATTCCCTTGCAAGTGTCGAAAATTTGCGGCATAAACGGCTGTATCTTTTGATTGCGTTGGCTTAGAAGTTTGATTTTTTCACAGCTTCAAGGGACAGTAGACCTGAGTAATTGATATAAATTTCAGCTTCATACCTCCACGCGTTCCTGAGAAAAAGGGTCTTGACAGACGGACAGACGGACAACAAAGTGATCCTATAAGGGTTCCGTTTTTTCCTTTTGAGGTACGGAACCCTAAAAACCTCACCATATTGCGGAATTTCAATGGATCTAATTTTATAACCTTAAAAATAAAAATATTACATGTGGCGCCCCCAGAAAGCATATTTTTATTTATCAGGTCACCATTACACACAAGATAGGTACATTAAACTAAAATTACTTTATTATAATTTTATTTTCAATTTATTTCAAAATTCTTTCACAATAAAACGGACTCGGACTTCCGCCAATGTATTTAAAGATTAATAATATCAAATTTTTTGCAGTACTTTCGCTTTGATCTGATAAAATTATCAAGAAGTTATCTTTAAGAAACAACTCGCTTGCTTTTTGTCAAAGCAATCAACTAACCATTATAAACTTCAATTGGTGTTAAATTATCTTTAAAGGATATGCAAATTCTTCAACAGAATAATAATTTTCAGCTCAAGCCGCCATTTTCCTAGATGGCGCTGCTGGGATGCTATTAAAAAGTTATTAGTCGCGTCGTTTTTTGTTGTTATTAATAAGTTGTTTAGGAATCTGTTGCTTCTTAGTTTGTAGGGAATATACTAGCTTATAATTCCTTAGCTTCGCCACTTCGCTTGCATTAAAATGTTTTCCATTCGGAATAAAATGAGATTTTACCAGGGACCGGAACCGGTTTTTCATACACTTGTTAAATCACGCTAGTTCAAACCCTATTCGACTATAGCTCTAACTAAGATCACTAAGGGTAGGTTTAGTCCTGGGGGAACATAATATGCATAGCAACAGGCAGCCCTGGCCTTCGCCTGTTTCAAAAACAATTACTTTAATAATTACAAAACCGATTGAAACCGGTTTCATTCCGTTCTTTATCAAAAACCGGGTAACCAGAATATTTTTGGTTTGTTTCATTAAGTTCCATCTATTGCTGGTTAATTGGGGAACGGAATTATATCTGTTTTTCGAACGATATTAACAGGGATTTCAAAACCGGTTTCGATCCCTGGATTTTACGCAGTTAGTTTGACGGCCCCGTAGCTGGTTGTAAGTTTGTAGGCGATACGTCTGCCTTCGAAGCTCAGGGTCGCGGGTTCGAATCCTCAACGATCGCATGTATCACTTTGCGTTCAAGGACGTTACAACTTTCTTTTTCTTTATTATTAATTTCTAACTTTCATTACTAATTTCTAACGTCCTTGCTTGCATTATCATCGCAATTCGTTAAGCCGTAACTCGACAGTAAATTAGTACCGCGATAGGAGAGCCGAAGCGCGTTGATTTTCCAAGCTCTTTGGCGATAGGACATCGCATCTGTCAAAGTCATAATAAACATCGATTTCAATTTCCAAAATGGCCGCCGCGCGATGCAATCTGCGTTGCCAGTGGCTCCATCTGCATGTTCGCGCGGAAATGCGATTTGCAGAGTGCAAATACGCTAGCGAGCGGCGCTAGCTTCGCATAATGAGACCAAATTTGATTTACTGGTGTTATCTTTTAAAGGCTCAGTACAACGGTTTCAGTCATTTCAAACATTATGTCGAACATTAAATGAACTGTACCTAAGTATCTCTAATGTTGAAAGCCTTGTCTCGCATAGAGTTACTATAGGTACTGAAACGGGTTTTTAATTCAGATCACAAACGAGTAACTTACTTAAGTTACGTCCCGTTTTTTTATTTTTGCTCAAATTATATTATACATATAAACCTTCCTCTTGAATCACTCTATCTATTTAAAAAAACCGCATCAAAATCCGTTGCGTAGTTTTAAAGATTTAAGCATACATAGGGACAGAGAAAGCGACTTTGTTTTATACTATGTAGTGTAGTGATGATGATGATGTCATGACGAAATGTAAACGATCTATCGCTCAGCTATTGAGGCTGATCGGAAACAATAAATGGCTCATTAAATGGCCGAATATTGTAAATCGGACGATAAGACTGAGTTATTCGCTGCGTTAGCTTCCTTCCGGCCGTCCTATCGATAATGAACGAAATCGTGCATTGCATTTAGTGTATAAGTAAATGAAATAATGAAATAATTTATTTCCAGGACCAGGACCCGCAGCTTTACGTGCCTTCTGAAGTAAAAATATTTTTTTCGGACAGTTAGGGGATTCGGCTGAATTGCCATTTTCTGATTAAACGGAAAAAGTTTTTAACTCACAAAATATTTGTATTCAAACGTGAATTCAGTTTAAAAGTAAAATATTACTATTCTACAATACAATCAATACAAAAAAAATCGGCCATCTTGGATTGCCGACAAACGACCCTCTCAGACTAGATGGCGCCAGTGTCGCTACTTCGGATAATATACGGCTTTATTTGGAGGCCGAACTGTAACTGGCCTAATAAAATTCGTGATAGATATCTTAAGGCAAGTCGAGGAAAATTCCTAGGTTTTTCCCCGTTTCCCTCCCTTTCTTTATTATATTCTAACATTACATCCAGAGTAATATTCGAATGCGCAAGTGTATCTGTCTATTTGTAGGCTATTACATCTAATGGTAACACGGATTGGGATAAAAATATTTCAAGTTTACTTTGAATTTAAGAAATTAAAATATAATTTCTTTACCATGGGAAACATTGCTGATATCGAGATGCAGAGAGATGTTAATAATGTAATTGAACGAAAAGTATCGAAATGAAAATTATTTAATGATTTTTCGATTCGACCTAAATAAAAATAATAACGCGAGTATGAATGAAAGAATACTCGAGGCAAGGAGGAAGAAGGGATTTTCTTTTGTTAAGTTCTGGATATTTTCGACTTATTACTAAATATTACAGTTCATGGCCTTTAAATGGAGCCATGATGAAAATAAACATCAATTTTATTACGTAGGTTCCGCTTACGTTAACAGGTTTTCCCGATGGAATGAGGTATTTTCCCGCGGTACAAAGTGGCCTAGGTGTTAATCCAGGGTATCAGCTAACTCCATACCAAATTTTATTAAAATCGCTCCAGCCGTTTAGACGTGAAGAAGTAACAAACGTACACACTCACAAACTCAGAAACTTTCGTCTTTATAATATTAATGTGAAGTCGGGTTAGTACTATTCTTAGAGAATAAATATACATAGAGCACGCGCATCGCTCCGCTGCCTTTATGTCAAGCGTAAGCAAATGGCAGATTTTATTGGGCGGTGAAATCAATAACCTTAGAGTATAAATAGAAAAAAATCTGGGAGGGATAGAGTACGCCTATCGAGTATGAACCGTAAGCACGGATATGAACAGTCCGAATATCTTTAGCGCGTTAGTTTAGTATCAATTGGTTATCGGAGCGGATTATTTCTCCCGGCGAAAATAAGTAATTTAATAGGAGAACATTTTGAAATGTACAGTGAAAGGTTGCATGGCTGCAAACATGACTCGAGGAACAAATCAAAAATGAAAAATGTTATTGATTTCACCGCCCATACAAAATCCGCCAAAATTTGCTTACGCTTGACATAAAGGCAGCGGAGCGATGCGCGTGCTCTATGTATATTTATTCTCTAAGTCAATAACATTTTTCTTTTCTGATTTGTTCCTCGAGTCATGTTTGCAACTTATCACTGCACATTTCAAAATTGTCTCCTATTAAACTTATTTTCACCGGAAAAAATAATCAGCTCCGATAACCAGTTAATACTAGGTAAGTAGGTACTAAACGAACGCGCTGAAGATATTCGGACTGTTCATATCCGTGCTTACGGTTCTACTCGATTAGGCGTACTCTATCCCTCCCAGAATTTTTTTCTATTTATACTCTAAGGTACTATTATTTTCTTCTGTGGTGAAGTGTGATTTTCTTTTCACGTTTCTTGTCTGACACTCTCACAGCTCACAGGAAGAGTTTGATTGGTCCAATCTTACGCTAGGAACCAAACAGATTTTATTTATTTAAGGGGCTCCCCAAGGCTAAGTGGCGCCGCCCTCTGTTAAAAAATAATTACTCGCGAAGTATTTTTTTTTTTCTAAAATCCGGACGGTCATTTTGAAGTTGGCGTGCTATAGGATCTAAAGGGGCCATAAACTGTATTTATTATAGTCCGCTGTAGTTACAGATAGAAAATTTGACAAAAGTGGCCGTTTTTAGCAACTTTTCTATCTGTAACTACAGCGGACTATAATAAATACAGTTTATGGCCCCTATATATCCTATAGCACGCCAACTTCAAAATGACCGTCCGGATTTTAGAAAAAAAATATACTTCGCGAGTAATTAATTTTTAACAGAGGGCGGCGCCACTTAGCCTTGGGTAGCCCCTTAACAGATATGTATAACCTTTCGACATAGCTAACTGAATATTGTAATGTAAATAGAGTGTCAATAAGGCATATTGCATTGTTTAGGGCATAGAGCACGCGATGCGGTGACATCTCTACTCAGAGTGAAACCAAACGTACTATAAGTATTATTGATTTAGGTTAGGAGGTATTGCAGCGACTACGCTAAAATTCCCCATTAAATTTTAAGAGTTTATTTCTTCAACTTCATTAGTGTGAGATGAGAGCCTGCCTTGGTTTTCAGCAAAACTTAGTACTTCATTTATAAACTTTGACGTCGAAAAATAATTTGTATAAAAACCAGTTTTTTTTAACTTGGTTCATTAAAATTATGACAATGTGTTTATACGCTTGACGGCCCCGTAGCCTAGTTGGTAGTACGTCTGCCTTCGAAGCACAGGGTGTTGGTTCGAATCCCGCCCAGGGCAAACATTCGTGTGATGAGCACTTGTGTCTGCCTTGTGTCTGGATGTCGTATATTCATATTATACAGGGCGTCCCACGGCTATGCCACATGGAGGGAAAGTACCTTAAATATTGTAGGTAGAACATTTTACTGAAAGAAGACATTATTTTATTTCTAAAAACTATTAAAACTGCATTCATACATTTTTTAATAATTACGTGGTTGAACCGGGAATCGAACCCGCTACATGAGGAAAAAAAAACACCCTGTTGTTTTATCATACCAATCGAAAGGCTCCTTCATAAGGATTATTTTTTGCTAAATAACATAGTGTCAGAAATAAAAGAAAGATCATGAATTTTAACATTTGATGTGGTCGCCGAGATTTTTTTTATGCATGGGGTTACTAGCGACCCGCCCCGGCTCCGCACGGGAAAATGGTTAATGTGGGTTATTCTTTAGTATATTATGCATGTATTATACATATAAACCTTCCTCTTGAATCACTCTATCTATTAAAATCAAAATCCGTCGCGTAGTTTTAAAGACAGGGAGTGAAATAATCAAAAGAGTGCGACTTTGTATTCAACAGCGTATTAATAAAATTGATAATTTTTTTATTAAAAATGTTAAATTACATAGTCTTTCTTTTATTTCTGACACTATGTTATTTAGCAAAAAATAACCCTTATGATGAAGCCTTTCGATCGGTATGATAAAACTACAGGATATATTTTTTTCTCCTATAACGGGTTCGATTCCCGGTTCAACCATGTAATTATTAAAAAATATATGAATGCAGTTTTAATAGTTTTTAGAAATAAAATAAAGTCTTCTTTCAGTAAAATGTTCTACTTACAGTATTTAAGGTACTTTCCCTCCATGTGGCATAGCTGTGGGACGCCCTGTATAGGTTAGGTACTTATGTATATCGGCTGTCTGACACCCATAAATAGTACAGGTTCTCCCTAGTTTGGGGTAAAATGGCCATATGTGAGATGTCCCCACCCACATATTTTATTTAGCTTTATTTCTTTTCGCTTCTATTAACAAATGGTTTTCCTTTTTTACAGGTAATTTTCCTGACTTTACGAAGCAACATGAAGCCGTGAAAAAAGCAATGGATTCTTATAGTAGGAGCTTTTTCTTCTATACTTAAACTAGCGACCCGCCCCGGCTCCGCACGGGAAAATGGTTATTGTGGGTTATCCTTAAGTATATTATGCATGTATTATACATATAAAAGTTTCTCTTGAATCACTCTATCTACAAAAAAAAACCGCATCAATATCCGTTGCGTAGTTTTAAAGATTTAAGCACACATAGGGACATAGGGACAGAGAAAGCGATCCTTTATTTTATACCTACTATGTAGTGATATCATGTTAGGAACATCTTTTTCGCTTTTACGAACTAACACTAATCAAACTCCAACAACGAATTTAATAAGTAGGTACTGTATTGGGCAATATAGTCCTTACTTAGTTACTACTTATTAAATCTATGAACTCAAACAATGTGAAACCGTTATTTAAAAAATCTGGTATGAGACTGAATTTAAGCATTTTGTATATTATATTTACCGTGTTGCCAGACTTCTGCGGGAAACATTAAATAACAATAATTCAGTCGTAAAAATAATCGAATTTCATCAAACGGACCAAATGGCTCCCTAGTAAAATTACGGACGTATACGGCCATCTTGGTTTTCAGCGCGGCCGTTAACTACATGATGGCTTTCCGATTTTTTACGCGCTACAGCCATGAAATGCGTAGAAATGACAACAAATAAAGGACGTTTAAAAAAACTAATGGAAATCAAGTTTTTATTTTCTCTTCTCCACCGAACCATCGGTCAAGTCCGGTGAAGCTTGATTCGTAAACCTGCACACACCTGCGAAGTAATTCAAAGGTTGTGTGTGAAGTTGACTGAATGAGCCACTCTTCAAATTGCATATTTTCGTTTGCACTCTTTGTTATATCGTCGTTGCGCTTTCCAAGTTAGATATGTGCATTTTGCATAGTTTTCAGGAGAGCAAAAAAACGTATTACAGGCGCATTATTAGCAAAAACGCTATCGTTTAAATGCAAAAAGGTGTATAAAAAATCGTTACTCTTTGCTATTAAAATATTTTGGTGGTATCTGGTGAGTGTCCTACGCTATAATTTTTTTTCTAATTTTCAGGCACATGTAAGATTTGGTTTGGGTCTCCAAAAATAATTATGTATTATCTGGGCACATATCATCTCTAGTTAATTAACGGGTTCTTCCTTTTTGGTTCCACTATGTGCATTGCGCACTAGAATATATTAATCAAATTGTATAAAATAATAATTTTGTAAAATATTTTGAAAAGATGCAACGCCTGTGGAGTTTCTTCCGGCGAGTTCTTCTCCACAGAAGACAGCCAAATTGTGAACCCGCCTCGACGTCGAAAAGTGATTTGTAAAATCTTACTTCGAATAAAACATATTTCATTTCATTCACTCTAGGCCTAGACTAGCATGGTCGACTAAGGCCTGTTCACCCTGATAAAGGGTAGGCTCGAGCCCCTCGGTGGGGACATTATGAGCTGTTTACTTACTCTATCGAACCTATTTATATTATTAACTAGCGACCCGCCCCGGCTCCGCACGGGAAAATGGTTATTGTGGGTTATCCTTCAGTATATTATGCATGTATTATACATATAAACCTTCCTCTTGAATCATTCTATCTATTAAAAAAAACCGCATCAAAATCCGTTGCGTAGTTTTAAAGATTTAAGCGTACAAAGGGAGGGACATAGGGACATAGGGACAGAGAAAGCGACTTTATTTTATACTAGCGACCAGCCCCGGCTCCGCACGGGAAAATGGTTATTGTGGCTTATCCTTAAGTATATTATGCATGTATTATACATATAAACCTTCCTCTTGAATCACTCTATCTATTAAAAAAAAACGCATCAAAATCCGTTGCGTAGTTTTAAAGATTTAAGCGTACAAAGGGAGGGACATAGGGACATAGGGACAGAAAAAGCGACTTTGTTTTATACTATGTAGTGACTATGTAGTGATTAGATAAACATTTTGTAAGGACCTAACCTTTTTTCTAAGGACCTATTAGACTAGTTTTCCGCCCCGTGGCTCCTCCCGCGCTAACAGATTTTCCCGTGGGAATGAGGCACTTTCCCTCGGTAAAAAGTAGCCTATGTGTTATTCTGATGTCTAAGCTATATTAGTGTATAGTTTCATTAAAATCCATTCAGTGGTTTACGCGTGAAAGAGTAACAGACATATCCATACCTTACAAACTTCCCCCGATGAAAAAGAGGGGTGTTATAAGTTATAAGTTTGACGTGTGTGTCTGTCTGTCTGTCTGTCTGTGGCATCGTAGCTCCTAAACGGATGCGCCGATTTTGATCGGGTTTTTTTTTTGCAAGGTGTCACAATCGAGAGTGTTCTTAGCTATGATCCAAGAAAATATCTTCAGCCATTTGAAGATTATCAGCTCTTTTCTAGTTGTTGAAAGGATCAAGTAACGGTTTTGTGTCGGGGATTATTAAAATTTTTAATTTAGTATTATTAATGTTAGTAGGATTAAAATAAACCTTTGTAAGCATGAAAGAAGAAAAAATTTTAGCGCGTACTTATTTTTCCTTCATGTTTGTAAGTATATTAGACAATGGCGAAAATTATTAATGACAGTCTATAACGACTTCTGAGGAACGGTGCTTGTACAAAATTCAATTTCCTACATAAGCACTTGTAATGACCCAAAATGACAATTCAGTGGTCGATTTGTAAATTACTATCGACATCAATCACGCACAAAATGGTTTAATGGCTAATAAACTTTACAAAATATGACATTTTCAGTGTCAGACCAAACAACACCTTATTTTGGTGTTTTTTATTAATTATAGGTATATTACTAGCGACCCGCCCCGGCTCCGCACGGGAAAACCGTTATTGTGGGTTATCCTTAAGTACATTATTCATGTATTAAACATATAAACCTTCCTCTTGAATCTCTCTATCTATTAAAAAAACCGCATCAAAATCCGTTGAGTAGTTTTAAAGATTTAAGCATACATAGGGACATAGGGACAGAGAAAGCGACTTTGTTTTATACTATGTAGTGATATATAGGTTTTTTACACATCAGCAGCGGGGCGGTGCTGTGATCGTTGCCTCTCCTTTGATATAAGTTCATCATCATCATCATCTCAGCCTGTAGACGTCCACTGCTGGACAAAGGCCTCCCTCAAAGATCTCCACAATGATCGGCCCTGCGCTGCCCGCATCCAGCGGCTTCCCGCGACCCTCACCAGATCGTCGGTCCACCTCTGGATATAGGTTGCCCGGTAGAAATCGCTACCTGCTTGTTTATTTGTACATTTATCAAAGAGTTCATAGTTTTATACTTAGCCCTGGCACAAAGATTGCCAATGCCTGAGGTAAAGAACTTGTTTGGAAAGTGATAATAGATGGCGTTATAGTTTTAAAATTATTATCGAAATAATAAATGATTATGACCCCTTATGAACCCAACCTCAGAGCAATGACCCAAACAACACCATTTTATTCTGTGCCAACAAACATCTAATCCCCGATGAGACCGCCATCTATGTTGCGAAAAGAAAATTATTTCCTTCAAAAATTTTAGGTACCGTCCACTGACCATAGACAACAAACTAATTATTATTGGAATAGCACGTAACTTAGCATGTATCGCGTTCTAGGAAAGTAAAAAAATGGTCCAAGTTCGTTAAAAAATATGTGAGGGGTTGAGCGCAAATATAATAAATTTTAATATCATTAAAGAAAAACACCCATATTGTTATAATTTTTGAAACTTTAATGGTACTGCGTAAATACTTATTCTCTCAGAGCCAGAGTGATCGACTAAAAGCTGAAAGCTTATTCATCTATTGAAAAGTAGATTTGAGCTCATATAAATAAATGAGAAAGTACAAGACTAAAATAAAGGCAAATATTTTGCTAGCCACAATCGTGTATGTACAAAATAATAAGCTTATCTTCGACTCTCTCGGTTGAGCGGTTCTGGGACCGCTTCCGCGCCATTAACTTCAGGGTCTGAGGGTGAATTTCATATTAATAACCTGTCGCCGGCCATAAAGTGCACGAATCAGGCCTCAACACATCTAACCCGGGAATCTACTGTAAATACCGTGATTATGTACAAAAAAGTTTTTTTTGAAAAAACCCATCTGAGTACGTACCTACTCATAATAAATACGTATTTATTTAAATCATTTATTTATTTTATTCTTATATTTAATTTTTCTCACAAATAACTGAAAATCAAGTATTTTAGTATCAATGAAGATATAAATTACTGGATTGATAAACAAGGTCTTGCATTCGGACCACATGACTTGACACAAGCCTACGTCATCATGCATTCGATAAGGATGAACAGGATTATGACGTAGGCTTGTGTCAAGTCACGTGGTCCGAATGCAACACCTTGTTTTCTTAGACCATGGTTACAAGGAAAAATTGGAATATAGAATAGCTTTTATCCGCAAAACGACAGCTAGTATGTAAATATAATAGTCGCGGTATTAAAACCGGTGAACCGTTAATATCTCCACTGCCTTTGTCTAGTGTTTGCAGCTGACAGCGGAGTGTGAAATATGACGCCAGTAAAATGCTCTCGAGTACCCTTCAGAAGACTTACCAACTTATCTCTGAACCAAAGGGCGGCGGGTGGCGATAGTAACAATGGCAAATTGTTTTTCACCAATCGTTGCAAAAAAGTTTCAGTTTTTCTGACTTTTGATATACATTTTGTAGGTAGTTAAAAGATGATCGAAGAATAAAACTGCCACTCGAAAGCAACATATTTTTTCATAGATACGTAACAGTCGTTATTTTTACATCGATGATATCGATACGTTGTATTATAAAGCAATGAAACTATTATATTAAAACAGGATAAAAAATTACATTGCAGTCGTGGTTCCTACAAAAGTATATTCGTTCTCATAAAGCTAACCATAATTATTAATAACAAATTATGGCTTCAAAGTCTGAAATAAAATTGATATTGATATTATTATTTTTATAAAATTATGCCCAAAACAAAATTCTAGCTGGCTGAAGACATTTTATTTTATTTCATTTATGTCGAAATACAAAAACAATCATCTAAAAAATCTAATGGTTTAGCAAGCTTTGAAAATCGTTCTTTAGTAATTTTTCTCCCCGAAAATCACCACGCAAGCTAGGGATGAGTTTGCTACTTACTTTTTTATCGTACTTCATTACGGGCTATGTCCCCAATACTTTTTTGTCGCGTAACGGAAAAAAGATATTCACTTTGTTAGCAATTTAGCTGCATCGCCTGCGCCACCAATGAGTCTCTCTCAGAGTAGGTATATATTTTTTCTTTTTTAACTTTTCTTGTTAGGAAACTCCCACATTGTTTATTAACGAGTATTTAGTTTTTGTTTTTATAGTATACCGAAAATAAATCAATAATGCACTATTACATCATTCTCTGCAATAGGGTTCATTTTGGTCTCTATTTTATCTCTGCTTAGGGTAGTCACGGAGGGCCGATTCAAATATATCTGATTTTATTGTATAATTTCCTTCCTTTTCTATTCCGTTCCATTTTCTGTTATATAAGTCATATGTCCCTACCGAGAGGTTTGAACTTACTTTGTTTGTATAAGAGTGAAGATACAGGTTTTAACCGACCACACTATACGACTTGCTTGATGGCTTGTCAAATTACACTCTTTTACTCATTAGATGCATCGATTCTTCATTATTAGTTCATTAAAAGTCCTCAAAAAGGTCTAGCATTAATTTGATTAAACCCTGAATTAGGGTGATTTGATTACACAGGCTTACCTGTACAGAGTCACTTACTTACACAACATTAATCTGGTTCTAAGTTTGTCGCAAAAAAAACTTTTTTTGTGATGTTTAGAGGACAGGCTTTATTGCCAACCCTAGCTCCTGCCCTATTTCACCAAAGATAAATCAATGACTGGGCGAGCATTTAGATACGACTTTTTGCCTGGATCATGCTGACATGGCGTTAGTTGCAACTTTTTGTGTTACATTGAACGGTGATTGGATTCATTGGTATTCTTAAGATGCGTTCATCTGACTCGAAATATTTCCGTAACACCCAAACGTGGTGAAGCTTCCACGTGGCATTCACGT
The DNA here is from genome assembly GCA_948473455.1 of Teleiodes luculella. Lineage (NCBI taxonomy): Eukaryota > Metazoa > Arthropoda > Insecta > Lepidoptera > Gelechiidae > Teleiodes > Teleiodes luculella. The sequence goes on along the minus strand of OX419611.1, from coordinate 1,632,288 downwards.
ATATAAGTTGTATTATTCCGTGATTTCGTGTTATTCCTACAACATCGCAGGCATTTTTAAGTTTCTTCATATACACCTTTGATAGATATCCATGAATCATAAAATTTCAATGCAATGATAGTTCTCGAATCAGCGCCTTCAAAATGGAAAAGAACATCTCTAACCACGACCACTAACACCACTGACGACGCTTTTATTTCTGCTTTATTCGTAGTTTAATATAGACAAATATCGGGTGGGCGTTTCTCAGCTCATAAATTATTACTTGCTGTCAGCCGCATACATAGGCTGGACAATAGAGCTTGAAAGGGGTGTTTATTGCGATTAATTATCTACAAATTTTTAAGCTACTCGGGCTAATATCATTGATCAAGTCTTATTCTTAACTTTCAGTTCTACTAGATGGCTTTCACTATTGTTTGAAATTTTAATTTAATTTGTGGCATTCCTGGAATCTTATTTACTCTTCTAACTTTTAAAGTTAAGAGCATGATGTCAAGACTGGACAAGAAGTATTGTAAATGAGACCTTTTTCTCTATTTCCCGAAACATAAATTTACAAGTTACAATGTACAGTTTTTATATTATTTTATCTTACTCAACCAGTAGTCTCAATGATTTGTTACATATCAGCTACGAAATATACGTCGAATAATAGCAGCTTTGCAAAACGGGCCCTGGCAGCTCTTTGACACAAGGCTTGCGCATTTTGTTTGCTGGGGAAATGGAATCAGTAAAATAGGCCACGGGAAATGGCTGTCGGCACACGTCACTTTGTCAATTGAATATGAGCTGAGATACATTTCTTTGATCATAATAATATTTACACCTATTTTCACAGAGGTCTTTCTTTAGTCGAATAGAATAAATTTTATTATGCGTGGCAAAATCGAATTAGATCTTACTTGATTCTCTTTTTTTTAATTTTGGTAAATTATTTTTGTAATTGAGTACTAGATTAGGGTTATAGATACATTATATTTTAAATTTATAAAAAAATACAACTGAAAAAGATAACCAGTGTAAAAAGAAATCGCTATACTGATACTATCAATACAATAGTGATGGGTTTCACTCAACTTACGTAAGGGTAAGGACCCTCTCGTTGTCATATTTACCCGCCTGCCGTTTCTTTCACAAAATATTGTAATATCTTTACAAATGATGGCTAAAATCATGAGATGTCACCAGTCTCCATTTCGTTCGACTCTTAGTAAGAATGCTAAATTCAATCTCATCATCATCATCATCATTCCAGCTGAAAGACATTAAATCCACAGCTGGACAAAAGATCTCCACAACAACCAGTTTTGCGGTGCCCGCATTCAGTGGCTTCCAGTGGCCCTCACCAGATCGTTGGTCCACCTTAGGGGAGTGCCTACCCACGCTACGCCTTCTTTTTTGCTCCAACAGCCGTTGGTGCTACTCGTGATGTGTCCCGCCTACTGTTACTTAAGTTTAGCGATTCTTCAGGCTATGGTTACTACTTTGGTTTGTCTGCGGATCTCATCATTGCTGATTCTATTATGCAGGGAAATTCCTAGCATTGTTAAAATTTAATTTTATTAACGTTTCATAGGGGACAATTATAGCTGAAAGTGTGATTGATTCACTAGATATATACAGGGCGTCCCACGGCTATGCCACATGGAGGGAAAGTACCTTAAATATTGTAGGTAGAAAATTTTACTGAAAGAAGACATTATTTTATTTCTAAAAACTATCAAAACTGCATTCATACATTTTGTAATAATTACATGGTTGAGCCGGGAATCGAACCCGCTACACGAGAAAAAAAAATCACCCTGTAGTTTTATCATACCAATCGAAAAGCTTCATCATAAGGATTATTTTTTGCTAAATAACATAGTGTCAGAAATAAAAGGAAGACTATGAATTTTAACATTTGATGTGGCCGGCCGAGATCGCCAGATCTAGCCCCGTTAGATTTTTAAAATGGGATTATGTAAAAAAATTGAGTTAACAAGAACCGGTAAGAACAGGTCCACGAGCTACAAACAGAACTTAGACGTATTAATCTAAATATCCACCACAATAAGTTAAAAAATCGACAGGGAGTGAAATAAAGAGTGTAATTTGTATTCAACGGGTCATTCCGATTATTTGATAAAATTGATAAATTTTGTACTAAAAATGTTAAAATACATAGTCTTCCTTTTATTTCTGACACTATGTTATTTAGCAAAAAATAACCCTTATGATGAAGCCTTTTGATCGGTATGATAAAACTACAGGATATTTTTTTTTCTCGTATAACGGGTTCGATTCCCGGTTCAACCATGTAATTATAAAAAAATGTATGAATGCAGTTTTAATAGTTTTTAGAAATAAAATAATGTCTTCTTTCAGTAAAATGTTCTACCTACAATATTTAAGGTACTTTCCCTCCATGTGGCATAGCCGTGGGACGCCCTGTATAATAATATTCTCCTATTCAAGATAGGTAATACTGATCTTTTAAGAGCACAAGTACTAGGCTGCTCTATGTTGCTAAACTATTTTATGGCTACCTACGATCTTATAGGAGAAGAAAAACATTAATATATTATTTTTAAATTTTAATCAAATAATTTATAAAAACTACAAATTAATATATTTCTAGTTGGCGCAGAAATATTATGACACGACTGTTTAGGTACTTAATAACAAAGAATGTAACTATAGCCTCCATTTTTCAAATTTGATTCAGTGTCATAGAATTTGCACCCCTGCCTGAGAAAATGGCTGTCGGGCATCGGATGCAAGCAAGCAAAGATGGCGCGCGCATGCGCCGAACGCCGCTCAATACGTTCACCCTCCCAACTATAAACTTTAATCTCACTTCTTTCTACCCTTCTTAATGATACATAGCCTATAATAAACGCTACATAACACTTCACGATGAACCGTGTCACTGTAAAAGTTCTGTATCACTATAGATTGAACACTAACGCACTGAATGAGCACTGGTTTTATTGTCGCTGTTACCCGATCGATGGCATCTCATGGGCTTGGCACATCGATTGAGCTGTAAAAACCGCTCCCAAAAGCATCTGAACCTGCGAACAGAAAGTCAATACACACATTTGCAATGTCTATAATGGTAGAGGTTGTAACCTCGGTTGAAACCTTGTAGCTGCGAACTTGGCTTCAGTTTTCTTGACAACTGGGACAAACAGCTGAACCTGTGAACAGAAGGGTGACGACAAGAAAAGATTAATGCAAATCCGAGCGCTGAAACTTATACCTCCATGGTTTTGAAGATATTGGATACTAATTGATTGTCCACGGTTGTGACAGGGGTTTTTGTTGGTCTTCGACTGATGTGAGTGCAATGCAACAGCCGGCATGTCTTGAAACAGCAGTAACTTCGAAAGTACTGCTGTGACAGGACAATATGGCCGTTGCATGCAGCGAGCGGCGGGCGTGTGGCGCGTGGTCACCGCCGCGCCGCGCCCTCACCGCCACGCATGCGCGATACAATCCCCCACCCCGTGCCTCGCTCGCACACACACCCTCAATGAACCACCCTCAATCAACTATCGATTTTCCGGAAAAAAAATAAATTTATTTCACTTCTATGTTTAATTTACCATTTAAAATAAGAAAAAGTCTTGATTTAAAAAAAAAATAATATGAATCGCTTTTAGCTTACCTACTTGTAAAGATTATTATATTATTATTATTATTTTTAATTTGTGACACATAAGGTGGCGGGTAGCATCATTAAGTACCTATGGGCATTGGACTCTGAAAGTATTTGTTCTCAAATTTATGTTATTAAAACTGACCACACTAAACCATTACAAATTTTTAAATATATGTAATTATTTCTTTAAATAATAAAAATACAGGAAACACCAAAGTATTAACACATAATATCCTGAAAATCAGTCAATCTTTTAACTGTTTGTCTATTTCCTACTAACAAAACTTGGATTCATCAGATGAAAACTAGATGCTTGACGAATGAAGTGATTTAAGTGTAAACTTTCTGCAAGAGATTTAGTGTGTGAAAATTAAACGTTGAATTGGGAATAAGACTCAGTAAAAATTAAGTATGAAAAAAAAAGTATTTATGCATGTAGAATTCAGAAGAAAAGAAATTGCATTTCACAAATTTGGTGGTTTTTTTCTTAGATTGCTCTTTTAAATAAGAGAAAGAACTCATACAAAGGCGGGAAGTCACTGACCCCAGTCTCCACCAATCGAGCTTGCGCGAATAATATTCGATTTTCTAATGCGGGACAGTGGGAGGTAGCGCTGCACTTTTGAGTTCTTTTTTTAATTTAAAAGCACTGTTATCTTTATTATCATCTTTTTGTTTTTGTTTTTGGAAATCTAGACGCCTATGTATATAACATGATGAAAAAATAACATTTACCGCTGAACAAACATCGTTTGTTTTATTATTATTGATAACTTGCGTTGCACATAAAATAAAATATATTATTCGTTACTGAATGTTGCCATAGACAGTGTGTTTGGTTGTTGACCTAATGTTGGTTGGTGGTTGACTGTGGCTAATATATATTGAATGTGGCTCTTTTGCTTAAAAGAGCAATGAATATCCCCACTCACAGTTTAATGAAAAGCCCTCCATTTGGCCGTTTCGCGTTCGAGCATTCTCGAAATTCCATAAATGTCCGCTACGTGAAAATGATAGAAAAGCAGAGAGGAATGCTATGCTATCCTCATACTTTATACATAGGTACCACATTTATTTGATTTACCGAATATTTTCACGGTAACAGCTTTTCCACATAGTTAGAGAGCCCACGACCAAGATTTTTGTCTCATAGCAATACGGCCAAAACCGCATCAAATCGATAGATACGATTATCCTGAACTCGAAAATACCAATATCAGACATTTTCCGCGTAGCGTTTGATCTGACCGAATTTTCAAAATTGTCAAAGAATTTTACCGAACTGCATCATAGCAATATGTCTGATTTACAGACTGTAGTTGAATGATAGTTCTGAGATACCGGAAACATATTTTTCAGACGTTAGTGGTGTAGCGCAAACCCGTAAAATCACTTAAAAAAATTAAAAATGAGACAAAAAAAATGTCTCATAGCAATACGTCTGAAAATCTTTTTTATTAGTAAATTTTGGTTATTTGATGCGAACAAAACAATTTTCAGACGGAAATGTGAACGCATTAAATTTTGAGACCGTTTTGAAAATGTTAACAAATTTTACCGATCGGTATCATAGCAATATGTCTGAAAATTGTTGGACATGATAAAATAAGTTGTCCACATGTGCAAAAAATTTATATCAGACAAATTAAGTGTAGCACCTTCTTTATCAGACTTTTGGTAGAGATTTTTGGAAGTATATGCTACACTTAAAGTGTCTGAAAACAGGTTTTTGGTAATCCTGGCAGCAATACGAAAAGTTTAAAAAAAAATTTATCCGTATTGCTATGATACAGGTTGGCTAAATTTGTTGACATTTTCAAAAATGCGCTGAGGCTATATGCTACGCGCAAAATGTCTGAAAACAAACTTTTTCGTAATACAATTATAAAATCTATGTACATTTTCACTATCAGACGTATTGCTATAATACCGACTGCCTTTTTTTTTTGACACAGCAGAAATGGCCTCCCACGCAGTTGCTACACTTTCGACGGTTACTACATACCTAGTCGGGTTCAGAATCATACAATCTAACGATTTTATAGGGTTTTTGCCGTATTGCTATGAGACATGGTTTTGGTCGTGGGCTCTCGTACTAACAGGACCTACATACATAGTCATATCATCATTTTAAATTTTCCTTTTATGGTAAAACATTAAAATTTTTACGATTTTATTTTGTGCTAGCTGTCCGCCCGCATCGACGTCCGTGTTGTATTTTGACTTTCCCGTGCACAGTTTCCCGTCGGAATAAGATATTTTCCCGCGGTAAAAACTATATACTCATACATGGTGATACTTTATATGCCTGGTCTAATATGTTGACCAGGCATATAAAGTATCACCATGCAAAATTTAATTCAAATCGGTCCAATTGCTTCGGAGATTAGCCCTGGTCAACATATTAGACCAGGCATATAAAGTATCACCATGCAAAATTTAATTCAAATCGTTCCAACTGCTTCGGAGATTAGCCCGTACAAACAAACAAACAGAGAAACAAAAAAAAAAAAAACTGCAATTTTTTTTTAAATCACTACCCCTTGAATGAATTGTTGAATGTTGTTGATGAATTGTTTACATCCCCTGACTACCGAGTCACATTTTGTTTGTGCTATGTAAAAATTTTTGACTTCTACAGTTTTATTATATAGTTGGCAAGAGTCATGTGAGCCATCCTAAAAGCATCATATCAGTGGCGTAGGGACCATTCAATAACCATTGTGTATAGTCACGTTTAGAGCCCAAAACAAATTATGCTCAGTATACTAATTAAAAAATATATTTATGACTCGCTTCAAAACTCATTCATAAAAAAATTAAATTAAGATTTCGGTCGGACTAATCTTGATGCATAACGTTTCCTTAGTGAAGGTATTCAGCATCTTTTTTGCCTTGTACCTACTTACCCTCAACAGCTGCAATAAATCTTAGCCCACGCAATTTATCTCCTCATTCATGACACATACTTAACGCTGGGTTCGGACCCTGAAATCTTTTTGAGCAGGCTCTTTCTGGACCGCAACGGCAGTGGTAAGTATTAAATGGGCGAGTATCATCCTTAAGGCTACGGAATAGGAGTGTTTTAATTGGCAAATGATTTCCATTTTTAGAGGTTATTGCTTGAGTCTTAAGTTTATGACTTCTAATGGAAGTTTTAGTTTGTTGAAAGTGTTAATTATCATATTGTGTCAATCAAATTGTAGGTAGGTACTTACATGACAGCTGAAAAAGTCAGTTTACAAAATAGGGTGTTTTGAAGGCTACTGTCATCGAATACTATCCCTATTCAGCTTCTGTAGCATGAAGTGATATGACAAAAGTTTATCTCACATTTAACTGTCAAAAACTGCGAGAAACCCGCCATATTGTAATATCCTCCAATAGGATAAAAGTATAAGCACGACAAAACTATATCTGTCACGTGTGAAACCTCATGCTAGGGGGGCTGATTGAATTTCAGAGCACAAACCCTTAACGACCACCGAGGGTGTTACCTCGTCAAATGAATCGTCCTCACCTCTGACCAACTGAATAATTTATTACTACCGATAGTGACAGTCTTAGATTTGGGAGACAAGTAATTTTCATCATTCAACATCTTTAGTATGTTATTTTTGGTATCCTTTTTAGGGATCTCGAGTCTGCCCTAAATGTGGATCGGGCTGAATGCAAAGCCTTAATTTATTGGCAAATTTAAATTAAAGGACTCATAGAAGGCCGCACTGTGTGTTTGTTTGTCAACTCGCTAAACATACATCGTTGACTTAAAGATAATAACGCCAATGCGAATTTTATATTCATAAGCACATTTTTAATAGAAATATAGCCTATTAATTGAAATTGAAAACATTTATTTCAGACCTTAAATAAGTCCATAGGTAGTTAGTAGTATATAGTATAATAATGTGCGAAAGCAGCGGTCTATGAGAGCTAATCTTGTTGAAATATATTTTGAAAACACGTTCCAGTCAGAGCTAGCGACTAGACTGACCTATAAAAGAAGGTTTACTGAGAACTTTGTGTAAAAAAAAACACTCACGCTGAAGAAAAAAAGATAATCCAAAGAGATTTAACTATGCGCAACTTCACCGGAGCGGCAGCTGTGCAAAATTGGAGAAGTTCATTTTCAATAAAATAATTGTTGTACAGCAGCTGTTGTATTCAGGAAAACGTATATAGTATAGTGAATTTTAATAAGCATTTAAAAAAAGAATAAATATGTTAGATTTTTGTAAACCTCCTGCTATCGAATTGACGACACACACAGAACTGAACTACTGACTGGTACGATACTTATTCTTCGGTTTAATTGGCAAAATAAGTTTTATAATTCACTTACATGAATAGTTAAATTGAATTTGTTAGTCAATTTAACTATTCATGTAATTTAAAATGTTATCACTACGATCATGTTGTTTCGTATTTGTTGTCACTGGTGAATATTAGACAAAAGTAGAAATTTTAGTCTCACATTATGTAAAAAAGTTTAAAATTACGAACTTTGCGTAATACTACCGTGTTCTTCACTTCTGAAAACTTTTAGTTTAAACGTGAAAATTTACGTACTATTCTCATAATCGTTCGTCCTTTCTCGCTTGCACGCCACAAATTTGAGATTTTCTTTCTCGCTCGCTTATCCAAGACAAGACCGAAGACCATAAACAAACAAAAAAAATTATGGCTGCCTTCATTTTCAATGAAAACAGTGAATTAAGTTTTGTTTCCGAAAATTCCTGTAGTTATCAACAAACAAATTGCCAAATGATTGCTCTATTTGAAATGTACGCATTGTTTGAAGTAATTAAAAGTGTCTTATCAAAGAGGTTTCAATACGAAAACGAGCTGGCCGGCAGACCGGCTCGATCGTATTTTGTTTATTTTAAAAACTTCTAAAATTTCTTCGGCGCGTCGCTTTGGAAACGCAAACGTTTTCATCTTTGCGATTAGTTTTCAAACTTTTTAGACTTACTAGTTGAGTTTTGGAGTTTTAAGTTGTGAAAATGATGGGCCTTTATTCCAGTGGAGCCCTGGGCGGCGTGGAGGTTTTGGATGGGAGCTTGGTGGGCGGAGAATTGACGGCTCATGTGTTGTCGGCGCAGGCTGCCGCCCATGCAGCCGCCAGCGCCGCCGCCGCGGCCCATCAGCAGCACCAGCAGCAGCAAATGGCCCAGATTAGCGAGATGCAAAGTGAGTACTTGTCTATTTTCTAATTTTCTTAACATTAAACTCGTAAATGCTTCTTATACAGACCTCTCAATGAGTCAGAGACTCAGGGATGTTAGAAATTAGTAATGAAATGAAATTACTAGCAGACAGATTCCCATTGAAATTATATAATGTACTAGCTTCCCGCCGCGGCTCCGCCCGCGTTAATATTTCTTCCCGTGGGAATGAGGTATTTTCCTGCGGTAAAAGCTAGCCTATATTCTTTCGCTAGGTCTATTTTATCTTTGTGTCAACTCCAGTTAGCAACATTAGCAATTTTTCATATGGGAATGAGAAATTTTCCCGCCGTAAATCGTAGCCTGTTCTTTCCCAAGGTCGATTCTATCTTTATGCCAAGTTTTACCAAAATCGGTTCAGTACTTTTGGAGCCCATTCAATTATTAAGAATATTTTAGGTATTTTTTTACACCTTGGGTTACATTATAGAAGTTTATAAGGATCCCTAATTTTTTTGAGAATAAAATATTACCTATGTTACTCAGGGTGAATGTAGCTTTCTAATGGTGAAAGAATGTTAATCGGCAGTAGATTTTGAGTTTATTCATTACAAAAAAAAACAGTGAAAAGTGCTCTAAGAAAAAAAAGTTTATTATATTATTTCCTGTACTTAAATAGAAATCTGTAGGTTTGGAATAATACATTTTTTCTTATATATTTTTACTGTTTCATAACATAGAATTGCTAAAATTTTAATTCAACTATAACAAAAGGAGAGTGTTCCTGAAAGGGATAGTTGGAGATTTTCTGACAGCTTAAAAAAGAGTGTTCCTTAAGATTTCCATAGATGACGCTAGTAAAATAATGAGGACAGTGAGATTTGTTGTAGACTTTACTTTTTTGGTCGAATTGTACATGATTCTGACTAAGATTAATTTAAGGATAATTAATTAATTTGAATGTTTTTTTTATAATCCGATACTTCGGTATTTATTACCTCCCTATTCACTAGTGCCATCTGTTGAGCCGTTTTGTAAGGTTTTTTTTTTCTTAATTTGTTACTGGAAAACTTCCCATTGATTGTTTTAGTCAATTGTTTGACCAAGAATAGATGGAAGTATATATTTCTCTCTATATTTCAACTGTATGACACACATAGTATAAGCTGTAGTCAGATTACATTCACAAGTTTTGGCTAGCCTTGGGTAGCTCATGAATGAAAGATAAAAATGTTAAAATTCATAGTCTTCCTTTTATTTTTGACACTATGTTATTTAGTAAAAAATAATCCTTATGATGAAGCCTTTCGATTGGTAAGATAAAACTACAGGATGTAATTTTTTTCTGGTGTAGCGGGTTCGATTCCCGGTATAACCATGTAATTATTAAAAAAATTTTGAATGCAGTTTTAATATTTTTTAGAAATAAAATAATGTCTTCTTTCAGTAAAATGTTCTATCTACAATATTTAAGGTACTTTCCCTCCATGTGGCATAGCCGTGGGACGCCCTGTATATTTCTCTCTATATTTCAACTGTATGACACACATAGTATAAGCTGTAGTCAGATTACAATCACAAGTTTTGGCTAGCCTTGGGTAGCTCATGAATGAAAGATAAAAATGATATATATCTGTTGCCCTGAGCTAATCACTCACTAACTCACTTGATTTTCAAATATATCAATGGTCCTAAAGGCAGTAGCTCAGGAGCTAGACAATCTAAGAGGGATAAATAGAGGAGGGTTCTGTTAGATTTTTTTTTCCATATTTTTGTAAAGAAATATAGTTAGCTTTAATTTCGATAAATTTACAAAACAATTCAATCTCTGACCTCTCTCAAGTTGTCCAGCTTCATATCTCACTCAGTTCGATTTATTGTTCTACAAAACTCATAAATCATTCATGTTTCTTTCTTTCTTTCATTCACTGAGCTAAATGAATGATATATATCCGATGGTAGAGAATTTTTTTTTTTATCTGGATTATGTTCTATATCACGTCTAACATCCCCCTGACTCGGTTATTGAGCAATTTTTTCTATGTACTGATTTTCAACCTCCACAGTTTTATTATATACATATGGTACTTGTACAACCCCCCCTTGTTCCAGAAAACTCTCCCTCCTCAGGCCGGTCCTCCCCTGCTCCGCAGCCGAATCCCGGCACCACGTCACCGTCACCCAGCAAGCTGTTTGTTGGCGGGCTCAGCTGGCAGACCAGCTCGGAGAAACTCAGGGAATACTTCGCTATGTTCGGAGCGGTCACAGACGTGCTCATAATGAAGGACCCGGTTACACAGGTGAGTGGTGGGTGTGGTAGGAAACGTACCTTGTCACCGAGAAGAAATATGTAAAGCCCACGGAGGACGGAAAAGAGAGGAGATGCAAATAGGGATATTCTCATACAATTTCGTTGTGGCGATGCGCGGGGTGGAAGTGATGGAAGTGGGGGACGTAGAAAACATGGCTCCGCCTATTTTTTAAATTCCACCTATTGGCAAGAAGCCGAATTACAACCAAAAAACACACTTGGCTTGTTTCGTGAAAGTATCGCTACCCACCGCTAGGTGACACTTAGTGAAGAATTCAGTTAAATTCGTGAATATAAATTACTTACACCTAAAAATAAAACTTTTCAGCAGTTTCGCCGGAGCGATCTGAATGGTTGGAACAAAGCGGCACACAAAATTTCATTTTTTGAACACTAAATCAAAATAAATTCACGTAATTCAATGCGCAAGCAGACGTGTGCATCAATCGAAGGTGAAGTACGAAATGGGAACTAGGCCCCGCCCACTTTGTGACGTCATGCCTAATTGGGGGGCACAGGCCTAAATTCATATTGCCATATCCTCTCCCTTCTGTCATCCTCCGTGGTAAAGCCTGACCAAAAAATAAGAAACCTGCTCTGGAGGCGCTACGTGTATATTTTTACGACTATAGCAACAATTTCCCTTATAAAATTAATAATAATAATAATAATAATAATAAAGCCTTTTTATTTCTGTTAACAATGTTTTTTTTTTTTTTACATTCTATTTACATTTCAATAACTAACAGATCCCTTCAGGGTAAAGGCCTCCTCCATACTCGTCCATTGGTCGCGGTCTTTGGCTACCTTGTTCCATTCCTTTCCTGCAATTTCCTTGATGTCATCTGTCCACCTTTTCTTCGGTTTTCCTACTCTTCTTTTTCCTACAGGTCCCTTCCATGTTGTTGTCCTCAGTGTCCATCTTTTGTCCTTAAGTCGTGCTACATGTCCAGCCCATTTCCATTTGGATTTTAAAGCGAAATTCAATGCGTCAATTACTTGAGTCCTTTTCCTTATTTTAGTGCTTCTGACTTTGTGTAGTTTCCTTATTTTTAGAATGCTTCTCTCCATTGCTCGCTGGCATGTTCTTATTTTGTTCTTGATTTTATTGGTATATACCCAGGTTTGGCTACCATATGTTAGGCAAGGCAGAAGATTAGTATCTAGAACTATCTTTTTTAGGTTTATATTGTAGGGTCCTTTTAAGATCTCTTTTTGTGCCCAAAACTTTTTCCAGGTCATATTAATACGTCTGTCTACTTCTTCCTCATTATTGTTTTCCTTAAAAGATACTTGTTTCCCCAGGTATATGTATGTGTCAACGTAATCAATGTTCTGGTCCCTTATTTTAACTGGTTTTTTGGCAGAGTTAGACATAATTTTTGTTTTGTTTATGTTCATGCATAGGCCCACTTTATTGCTTTCCTCGGCTAAAGAGCAGATCATTCCTTCTAGCTCCGTTGCGGAATCAGCAAAGATTGCAATATCATCTGCAAATCTGGTATGACTAAGGTAGTTGTTTTGTATTCTTATGCCTTTCTTTTCCCAGTTCAGTTCTTGAAATATATTTTCTAAAACGGCAATAAACAGCTTAGGTGACAGAGGATCTCCTTGCCTGACACCTCTCCCAATTGGAAATTCTTTACCTTTTGTTTCCAGTTTCACCCTGCTTATGCTGTTAGAATTTTTCAAGCCTTATAAAATTAGTTCCATTGAAATTCCGCAATATGGCGAGGTTTCTTATTTCTTTGGTCGGGCTTTATCTTAATAGGTATGGTTCTAAAGTTACATACTACATACTTTTTCTCTTGTGATAAGATTTTTATTTACTTGTTAACTATAATAATGAATATACTATAATTTAATTAAACTATCCAATTATATGATAATTAAATTAATGAAGAAAATTATTCTGATGCATTTCTTTTGCCATAATAATATAATTTGTGACATATTGTTATAGAGCAGAATGTATAATATTAAAATGTTAAAATAATAATAATAATATGATAATTTTTGTAAGACAGCTAATAGGCGTCGAATGGAGTTTTGCCGAACGAATCGGTCAGTGTATTTTATGTTAGGTCCTAAAATATTAACATCTAGTCTAGGTATTTTGAATAGTCTAGGCTGTATTCTTGATTGGAGAGAGGTAGAAGGTAAAATACTGCTTTCATTAATTTTGCAAATTTTTCGTCGCATAATGTCCCTTTCGCAAAATGTCCCTTTTCGCAAAATGTCCAATGTCCCTTGCTAGCAAAACGCCTATTTCGCAAAATGCCTCTTTCGCGAAAGTCAATGTCCCTTGATAGCAAAATATCCATTTCGCAAAATGTCCCTTTAATTTTTCCCCTTTTATTTTTAGGGTAAGTTTTGCGAAAGGGATAAATAAATAAACAAATGAGACATAATGTTTAAAAAAGAATTTTATTTTTATTTTATTTTTTTTATTTAAACATTTTTTCTGGCCTGAGAGGCTACTCTTGTCTTGTATTGCATTCGCTTGAAATCGGGATCTATATAGATTTCAAGAGTAGACCCCCCTGATGGCTAAATATTTTATTTAGATAACCAACGGTGCCAATTTTATTATTCTAACAGGTCACTTAGTTCTATAGTACTCATTTTTTTCCATATAGGAATCGAAAGGGACACGATAAACCCACCGAGTTTTTATTGAATGAGTATTTAGTACTTATCTATCAAATAAGAATTTAGTAGGTAATAATTATAGTAAGTATATGCAATTTTTGCATCTATAACTATAACTACTAGCGAGATATAATAAAAGGTAATGGCTTCATTATATCCTACAGAAGTCTTGTTCATCGCCGTTCTAGATTTTTGAAATATCGATTATTTTTATTTTTATTTAAGTTATTTTAGCTGTATTTTACCTTTGAATCTCTTAAAATTGTTGGGCCAGATGATAAATAGTATGTATGGTTCAACCAGTATGATTAACTAGACGGGCATGCTAGAATTACTAACATAATATAGAAACTAACATTAAACAATAGCCCAAATATATTGAAAAGTAAATTCGAATTCTCAAGTAGGTTCCACTTTTAATCCACTTCTATAATATCTATTCTGTGGTAGTTCCCCGTTTTTCTTAGTATGGTGTTGCCAGGGCGAAAGAAATTTATTAATTGGACTATTCATTGTACTTTGGGAAATAAAAATCAATATAATTTGGCAAAAAAATATATTTCTCAGCAGATTTACTATTTACTTTATTTTACATTAATTTATAAGATCCTGCAAATTAATACAATGTGATATTATAGAACATAAAAAATACAGAAATAATTTTATTTTAAATCAATATTAAAGCTCGACCAGAGAAATAAGAAACCTCGCCATATTGCGGAATTTCAACGGAACTCATTTTATAATGGAAATTGTTGTCAGAAACATAAAATATACACGTGGCGCCCCCAGCGCAGGTTTTTTATTTTCCTGGTCTGGCTTTAGATATATTGCTAAAAAAAAATTACTTACAGGCAACGTCTATTGATTAATTATAATAGGAAAAATTATGAATTCTAAAAAAACTAAATTGCTTTTAGTTTTCTTTAAAAAAATGAAAGTCCTGGCAATACCAACAATATAACGCTCCCATTCATCTAGAGTACCTACGTAAATAGCCCGTGATATGTACTAGATACCCAATATTAACCAGATACTTGACTTTAAATCAGTACATCATATTCACCTACTCACATAAATTGGTATTTTCTTAAAAAGTAAACAACTCATAGCTAAAATTTAATAACTTATTTAGTAAATAAAATATTTTTTCTGTAGTCACGATTATTAGGCCAAAACTAACCTAATTTAGCAACCAGTAGCTACTTTAGAAATATCAAAAATTCTAAATGTAAAATGTCTATGCTCAATTTGGTAGCTTTCTTTGGTAGGAACTGAATATGGTAGCTTCCTTTGGTAGGAATTGAAATTGGGTAGCTTCCATTGATAAACGTGAGTTCTATTTTATAGTAGCCTCTTTAATGGTAGCTTCCTTTGGTAGGAACTGGATTTTGGTAGCTTTCTTTTGGTAAAAACTGACTTTTGATAGTGTCGTTTTGTAAGAACTAAATTTGTGGTAGCTTCCTGTGCCGGGAACTGAATTTGGGTAGATTTTCTATGGTATAATTGCTCGGAGTGGATAATTTTGCTAACATAACACATTAACCTTGTAATAGATGATATTTTAAGCATGTTAATGTTCGGACCCCGTATTTATAGGTGTACACAGTCAAATTGAACTGGTTGGGGAAGTTGGTGAACGATTCATCATGCATATAAGCAACATTTACTCTGAGCGAACTCTGAAATCGCGAAAGGAATTAACTGTTTCATACGTAAATTGAATACTAAACGGGACCAACGCGCTAGGCCTAGTTCGAGGCTCCCTCGAGCCGCCCCTAGACGCGTTGGTACATGACTACTCTGGGCAGGCCTCCGTCACTCCATGTACTTGCGCGCTATAACTACCTACCGCCCGGCCGAGCGGTCTCGGGCCTTTTGCGGGCCAATTCCCCATTCCCTAAACGTGTTAGTAGAGTGGCGCAATACTCGAGAGAGAGGGATGCAGCAACTACTTCTTTTCGCCTAGCGCCGTGCGATCTGAATTGCACTTTATTATAACGGAGCTAGGGTTGCAATTTATATAAATTATGTCGCCTAGCGCAGCTTCTGTAGGGACTATTTGGTATTCTGTGCTCTGGGGTAGAGCCATCCGCTCCCCCGCAAGTCCGGTGAATCTTGATTCGTCGTACTTTTTCGACTCAAGCATAAGCCAATTCAAAAAAAAGCTGGTAGGATAATTTCCCTTCTGCTCGAGTAGTTGCTGATGTGACCTACGCACCTGCTAAAGTAAAGTGGGATTGGGCCGGTCACGTCTGCCGCATGCCAGATGTATTGTGGGCAAAAACCACTACGCAGTGGATGCCACCAACTGAGACAAGGCGACGCGGTAGACCCAGACAACAATGGCGAGACGCGCTAGACGCCTTCAGCGAAATTTGGCAGGAAGAGGCACGGGAAAGAGTCATGGAGAGAGCGGAGAGGGGCCTTTGCCCAGCAGTGGGACACATAAGACTAACGAGGGATTTTCATTTTGACAGTTCTAAAAGCAAAAAAAGATTTCATTATGGTCATTAGAGATGGCGCTGCACTGAACTCTTACGTCAAATAAAATAGACGTGCTTGAAGGTAGGTAAAGGAGTCACAAAATTTTGTTGCAATGGTCACTGGTAAAACGAATAAAAAATTAAACGCAACTCAGCACGAAAAAGTACGAAACGAAATTAAAACACAACAAAGTGCGTGACGATTGACGTAGCAATGTTGCCAGTTTATTATCTGCCGTAATTGGTTTGACAAGCTCGTGTTTCACATTTTACTCGACATGCACGCCATCTATTAGAGTTAAAAGAACCTTTTTTTTCTTAAATGCCATCTTGAAAATCCCTCATTATAATGAGTACTATTCTTCTGAAAGCAGGATTTGTTCGCAATTTCAAGATGGTCCCATAGTAAAAGTTGTTCATATTCATGAGTAGAATCATTCCTCAACCAGTTAAATTTTACAGTCGTTAATATAAATCGGAAAGTAATGCTCTAATATTCTAATAATAATATAAGTTATTTTTTGTGTTACTTTTAGCATTAGCGCTAAATAAAGAGTATTCTTGAATTTTTGTAGTAAATACATTTTTTTGTTAGTTTTCGTGGGTTTTTTCGATATATTGTTTTTAACCGTACGTATCACTATAATTTTAACTTGATTTATTTCTAATTTTATAGTTATAACTACTTTAGATTCGTTTAATTAGATTTTTTTAAACACATTCAAGAAGACACTTTTGTTGTGGAAAGAAATCTATAGTCCAACTATTGTATGAAACTAGTTGGATTGCAGGTTTAAAAAAAAGCCAAAAAATTTAAACTTTTGTCTCAAAAGACACGCGTTCAATGCGTGTTTAACTTTTTGTGGTAACGGTAATGATTTTGAAATATGTTCGTGTATGTAGTTTATTTCACATACAGAAAGTATTAAAATATTAGATTTAGAGAACAGCCTTAATCTAAAAATCATATACAAGGTATTTTTAGACTAGTTTAGTTTTTATTATGTTTATGACAATAATTATTAATTCAACGCTCAGTATGTAATTCAAGTATAAAGTAAAATGAATGTAGTTTATTTGATTGCTATTTTGTTTGCTATTACTCTACATACATATTTCAAAATCATTATTTTGTTATTTTGAAGTATTTATAACATCAATTCCGTTGTCATCATATTTCTGAGCCTAACACGGGATTTTAATTTGTATTATGCCGGAATTGCAAATAGTCAGACATGTAAATTGTCATATACAAAATACTTATACGCTGTATGTCAGATACTCAGAACGTCTTAAATACAATCAACTAAATTACGCAAAAAATATATAATGCTAAAATTGGAGGTTCCACATTCAATTTCTAGAACCACTGCGTGTTCGACTTTTTCAGTATCTGATATTCTGCGTTTTTGGTTTTCTGCGTATTTGCCATTTTGCGTTAAACTACTGACCTGCCTGACAATTTGCGTATCTGACATAATGCTGACAAATTCTGAAGTCACGTACCACAAAATATACTTTTAATCATTGGTTTCATGCACTGAATCACTAAATATTTGTGTTTGGTCAATACATACGTGTTAATTAAATAATGCAAAACGTCTGGGTGATAATCAGCTAGTTTTCTGAAATCACAATTATAGTTTTTTATTTTCATACAAATTGCCTTGGCCACCTGAGAAATTCTTAGAGTAGACAATGAAAAAATGCGGCAAAGAAAAAAATCATCGTGGCAATGGCAACCCCGATTCTATGGATTTACCTAAATTGATACTTTTTTTCTATGTAACTTTGTTGCTAGTACAATGTTTTCCAATTTCATCGATTGACTTTCATTTGCCAAACTCTATCACGCGAGAGGTTTTGTTTGAGTCATTTAACTAACACGTTGCGTAAAATTAGTGAAAACGAATCGGTTGCGTTCAGAAATCACGCCTTCCCACTGCTAACATGCGGTGGTGCGAAAACTAAAAGGTTCGCCGCGCGCAGAGGTCGCGCGGCTTCGGTTTTATTACGTTTCAGGACGCGTCATCAGTCGACAAAGTACTGGCCGTGCCCGTCCACACCTTAGACGGGAAGAGGATCGACCCAAAACACGCGACGCCTAAATCAGCGCCGCGCCCCGCGAAGACCAAGAAGATATTTGTCGGCGGCGTCGGCCAAGACACTTCAGCTGAGGAGGTCAGATCGTATTTCAGTCAATTCGGCTTAGTCGAAGACGCGGTTATGCTCATGGACCAACAAACGAAGCGTCACAGGGGATTTGGCTTCGTCACCTTCCATTCCGAGGAAGCTGTCGAACGCGTTTGCGAAATCCACTTCCACACGATCAAGAATAAAAAGGTTGAATGCAAACGCGCTCAGCCTAAGGAGGCGGTAGCGGCCGCCCCATTGGCTTTAGGTAAACGCTTAGTGTTGCGTCCGGGACGCGGTTTGGTGTACGCGACTGCTGGAGGCGTACAAGCAGTGCCGACAGTTGGGACCCACGCGTACAGATACGCCCCTTACGCCCTGCCCACGGCGGCCACGGCGGCCACGGCTTTGGTGGCTCCGCCGCAGCCGCAGCCGGCCCCAACTTTACCTCAGTTCGGCACCGCGTACTCTCTAGCTGGCGTCGATATGTCGTCGTTCCAGGGCGTTGATTGGGGAGCGATGTATGGCCTGCCCATGTACATTTAAAAAGTAATATCTTGACTACGACAAGGGGATTACTTGTGCTAGATTTCGCCTCGGTCGATTGGAATTTTACGTCAGGTTTTTTTGTATTGTGCTTTGGGGATTTTGATTGGTTCAATATCTAATTATGGTAAAAATTCGTGAAGCCAAACTGAAAAAAGAAGTGTTTTGTTTTATTCTTAATATAGCGAATCTGTCTAAAATTAGTCAAACAATTTAAGACAGTTTCATTAGTTTATTTTGTATGCGCATATCCCTATTGCACAATCTTGGTACAATCGATCGAACAACAGGCGATGTCTAGTTTCATTTTTACCTCGTCGATTTGAAAAGTATACTATGACAACTGTTTAAAACGCCACAACGCCGTCGTCAAGTTATTGGGTTGACGTTAAGATTGTTTGACGGATAGTCTACAGCGCTGGTTGTTTGACAGCTGTCATGTGCACTTTTGAAATTCGCTGTAATGTAGTTTACGTGAAGAATTTGAAACCCCACCCGCCTACGAAGTTAGGTTGTTGCTTTTTTTTTTCGCGCTCACGACACCTTCAGTTGTTTTATTTTTGACACGAGATGTCCATATTGATTGTAGTTATCTATGAGCAAGATTTTCGAGCGCAGTATAGTAATCATCAGTTAGATTGATGACGAAATGAGATTGATTGAGAGATTGCTAGTTACAATCTTAATTCCAGTGAGTTGAATTGAAAAAATCTCAATGAAAAATTGATGAGATTGTTTCAAATGATTGATCGTGTCGAGTGCGCTTTACAATTAGTTCCTATACTTTTTTATTTTAGCTCTTTCTTGCCAGAGCGGCCACTAAGGGAATTTATCAGTATTTAAAAAAAGTAATTTAGGTACCTATTCGTATTGGCTCATATTATAGGTTAAGTCAATTCTACTCGAAAAGCAATACTGGCCCTCGCGGCACACATCAAAGAAAACGCATTTTTTAATTAAAAAGTTAAGGTCGACGATCTCAGATAAATTTAGTTGGAAAAAAACTAATTTTTCTTATTTTTTTCTCTGATTTAGTAGATAGTGCACGTACACTGGGCGTCAGATCAACCTACCCTTGATGGACTTTGACCCTTTAAGAGTTGAACGCACAGAAAGGTGCGAGAGTGTGCGATGTATTTTTCGTCTTTCGTCCCGCTCAGTGTTATGACAGCGCACTCGGCCTTGACTCGTCGTCCGCTAAACCGGTTTTGTATTCATTCACACTTCAATAATATTTTTGTTGGTATAAAGTTATCTTCTCTTGATTCAACCATAGACAAGTAAGATTCATGGATTTACGGTTGGGTGGCGCGCATTACGAATATTTTTTTACGTGCATACTATTTCAAAAGTAGATTTCATAATTTTTTTAAAGAGAAAAGGAATAGATAAAACTTTCAATTATTTTGTTGAGTTTTATATGAAAGAATCAATATCACTGCACTGCTAATATAAAGGCACTGCTTTTCTATTGAAATTGGAATTGGTTATTGGAATTATTTTTCAAGAGTAAGCCCACAGGTGGGTTCGAACTTTGGCTTAGGAAGTTGCTGGGAAAGACAAGGGTCGAATTAGGAATTTAATTCGTTTAGTGCGATAATGCTCTAAGGAAGTGGCACTAACTATCGACATGAGTTGTTCAAAATAATAAGATATGGATGAATGGGTAAGGTATATCACTTAAATAATAACAAACAGATAAATAAATAAACTTTTTAATAATTAAAATCAACAAATCACAATGTTATTATACCTAATTTGAGATCATTATTTTAAAGCCTGCCCCTCGCTGTAAAAAAATGCGGCCTGATATCTCTACCAGTTCTCCAGGACCTACCGAACTCATCCAACCCCAAAACCCAATGCTCAGCCGACCACTCGATCTGTTGGGTAAACAATTCGCAGCCTTATAGCGTTCATTGTCTCGCCGTTTTAAAATCTTCCTCCCGTCTCTATTGGATTAAAATACTTTCTCATCGACAAATATGACAACGTTGTTTTCCCAGTCAAAATTATAATATTGTAAACAAAAGCCAATCCTGGCCTGAGCGTGGGCTTCCGAAAAAACAATTTTTTTTGCTGGCCGTCTAGTTTTTAGGCCACTCTCTTTCAATCTACGTCGAATCGTAGATGTTGATACCTGAAACAAAATAAATGAAATTAAAAAAGTATTCTAAATATCAGCACAAACTTTTAAAATACGTTTAAACGAAGTGATGTCCCCCGGGATATGAACCCAGGACAGCCATTATCATCATTTCGCGCAAGAGAGGATTTTTCACTTCTTTCAAAAAACACCATTAACAGTATTAAAAGACAACATGAAATCATATGATAAAATAATACTTACTGAACATTACAACTTTTTCGTATATTTTCCAATAACGTTAAACGTTATTGGAAAATATACGAAAAAGTCGCGGCCGGGAATCGAACCCGGGACCCACTCGAGACGATTAATTCCAGATATCGTCTCCATGCCAACTAGCTAGAGCTACCGAGGCCTGCTCAGACACGGTGAAAATCTCGGTAGTTTTTTCAATATTTATTTTTATACCCTCATATGTATGGAGGAGGAAATTTAATAAATATTAGATGCGAACAACTAGATCTCTTTCTGACACGTAACTGCTAAATTCTGAGCATTAACCGTCAAAATTAAAATGAAAATGCGGATAGCTAAATTACTGGGCTATTTCATTTTATACGTTCGTTCGTTCGTTCTAAGCTTCTAGCATCTCGAAATATCATCGTGAAAAAAATACTTACTGTTATCCCTGTTCGGCGTTCTATTTCTTTTATAGTGTAGCCGCTTTCCCGCAACACCACTATATGTTCTCTTTGCTGGCGGGTCAGTTGAGGAGCCATTTTAACCACTTTTGCCGCACGAGCACTGTTGGGATCGTGGCTCTCGATGAGGAATTAGATAAATAATAAAGAAAATCACCAGATTGCAAATCGTATTATTGAAGTATAAAGGAAAGACAAAACACAACACATGACAGCAGATTATAAAAAACCATAGAGAGCGGTCAACCCGCGGTCACCAAAGAGGCGTCGCTAACAAGCACCTCACGAGGCGAGCGTCTGAACGAAACAATACCGAGTGATACCGATCTGATACGATGCCGGGTAGGCGCCGAGAGAACTGCTCTGTGATTGGTCAGCGTATACATGTCTAGTCCCTTTCCAACGATTCTCCTATACATGCGTAGCATGCTTATTGTTATATAGGGTGAGTAACTTGATGAGACGCCCAGTGTACGTAACGCAATATTGATAAAAAGTATTTATATTAAGAGTATGTTTAATTAATCTTATTGCAGCTGTATGTTTTTGATAATTATTAATAGAATTGGCGGGAACGCGTGACGCCATCTTGTTTTCAAACAAATACGTATTTTTCTTCTGTTTTAAAGTTTTGGTGCCATTTTTTCGTGTCAAATGTGCCAAATAGAAGCTTTTTTTTTCAGATCTGAAAGCATGCCAACGAAAATTTTATATTTATAAAAAAGCTTGCCAGAAGTATGTACGCTAGCTATTTTTTGTTTTTATTTTTTCATATACATTTGTTTTTATACGTAAGAGAAGACTAATGTAGATTATAATTTATTTTATATTTTTGGTCGTGCTACGACCACACGTCTAGTCGTTGGTATGTCAAAGATCTTTGACATTTAAATTGAGACAATTCCGCCATTCGAATTAAAAGCAATATTACTTACCAAAACTTTAAGATATCGGATAGAAAGGATTTCATATTTCACCTCAAATATTTAAAGATTGACGTTATATTTCCCTAGATTCTGTTAGCAATACTGCTTAACTTTCAACCAATCAGTGCCCACATCCGGTGTACAACCAATCGCTGCTGCTGGTTATTGTGTGGCATTTTTTTTAAGTAGCACAATGTCAGAGTTGCAAAATGCCTAATAGACGACCCTATAACTAAACAGATTCAGCTTTTAAAATGCGAATCGCACTAAAAAAGAGCAAAATTGATAGGTACCGATTTAGACATTTTGCAACTTGAACATTTCGCAATTTAGACATTTTGTAAAATGGACATTATAAACCTAAAGGATAGTGTCGATTTGTTCATTATTGAATTTCGCTCTTTAGTGTATCGTTTGATATTAAAATCCTTTCATCCAATAAAACTTGCGTCACGCGTCCCCCAAACTACTTTATACTTCATACATATCTAACTAATAAAGCAATCCATCTACATGTATGATTATACCTATTTACTTACTATGTAGTTATTTTTAGTATGTACACTTAGGGTGTGGTTGGTTTCGGGAGCATTTCTATTTGCCTGCTTTTAAAGTTGCGAATCGCTTGCCTTATATTCTATTGTTATTTCAATATGAACTTTGTGTGGTTCGAAATAGAGTTGCGAATATAATGGCATGTTTTGAATAGTGCATTATATTTGAAACTTTATAAGGAACATATTAGACGTCAAAATCGCTTCGTTAAGCTTAACTTATTTGTAATTAGAACAAAAAAAGGACTTTTATAAAACCAGTGTTTCCTGTAGTTTGAAATGCTTCTAAAACCGCCGTTCCCTTTGTGTTTAGAGTATTTAATTATAGTTTAGATGAAGGGAATGCGAACTAACACCCAGTGTGACAATAAGTAATAAGCGCCGTAGACTTGTCATGCCGCCTGACTTTGCCTGGAATGTTTTTCTTTCTGCGCGGTTCGCATAAGGCCTCACATTTTATTTGTACTATTTATGGTACATATTTGGCCCTATTATCTAGTTTCGGTTACCGTTCAGGTTCATTATGTCCCTTTCCCAAATTATCCCCTGGTTCCAAAATGTTCCTTTCCCAAAATGTCTCTTTCTCAAAATGTCCCTTTCCCAAAATTTTGGTAGTAACCGACGTACCAGTGGTACCTAACCTAGACCTACTGAAGAAAAATTGTAAAGTATATTTAGATTTTTTCCTCAGTAGGTCTAGGTACCACTGGTACGTCGGTCACTACCAAAATTTTGGGAAAGGGACATTTTGAGAAAGATACATTTTGGGAAAGAGACATTTTTTTGCGGTGTATTCGTCACATATTCTCATTAGCAATTATTACATAGCGATAGATCCACATAAATATCGCGACATTCACTTTACTCAAATAACTTTGAAAAATGCGGCCAAATTCTTAGATACGTACTTATACTTATATTTATACCATTTCAATATTTAAAATTAGATCGTTTTTGTACTTAATTATATTTACGAGGAAAAAACAATCTCGTTTAAACTTATATTAATTGAATCTCTCTCCTTAGTACTTAAACAAAATTAGCATAGACTTCGAAAAGCAATAACGTATCTCTATATGATTCTTATAAATTCTGTGATTAAGAAGTATTACTTAAAATAGGTTTAGATTCTCGCCCGCTGGCAGCTGTTTTAGATTGACATTTCAACGGACAAAAAAATTAAGGTTAATATACAGGGTAAGTGGCGGCTCAGCAAATGCTGAAGACATGCTTAGTTAACGGTTCTGGGCAACTGCCTAAAAAAAAGTTTTCTCGTAAAAATTTTTTTTTATCGTTATCGGATCTATTTACTGACGATCCTTTCAGCTTTTGCTAAGTTGTCACTTAACAGGGATTTTTTAATCATATAAAAATTCTTATTCCTTTGCATTGGATTTTATCTGTAATCTGTTTCTCAAGTAAGGATTCCCACGATTACCAAGTTTATTTGCAGCCAAGAAGCACACCCATTCCAAACAGTGCGAAAGCGAAATAGACTATCGAAGCGGCAAAAACATCATTGTTTTGCAAAGTTGTTTTTGCTGCCGCTATGCGACCACAATGTATTGTATAGAAAGTACAACAAGCGCAAATGAATTTGTAACCTTGCATTTTTACTTGAAACGCGGATTCCGTTTTAGTGAAAGATGTCATACTCGAATTTTCTCAATGAGGGATTTTCAAGATGGCATTTGAAAAAAAAGGTTCTGTTGACTAAAATTGGCGTGCATGTCGAGTAAAATGTCAAACTCGAGCTTGTCAAACCAATCAGAGCAGATAAAAAACTGGCAACACTGTTGTTGTCACGTCAATCGTTACACGCTTTGTTGTGTTTTAATTTCGTTTCGTGTTTTTGCGTGCTGAGTTGCGTTTAAATTTTTTATTCGTTTATCCAGTGACCTTTGCGACTAAATTTAGTGACGTTTTTCCTACCTTCAAGCACGTCTATTTTATTTGACGTAAGAGTTAGTGCAGCGCCATCTCTTATGACCATAATGAAACCTTTTTTGTTTTTAGAACTGTCAACATGAAAATCCCACATTATTATTAGGTTGTTATTTTTAATGTTACCGTTTAAATGTCAAAAAAAGTTGTAAGGAGTATTAATAAAAGACGTTTAGGTTGTGTTCGTGCAATTCCTAGGTTAAGATTTAACAGGACGTGGTCCTTACAGTATTAAAATAAATATTTAACAGTTTTCGAAATATTATTCTAGGCGTAAAACTTTGGCTTCGAGATTCAGGGCTAACTTGAAAGCGATAAGCAGTAAAATCTATTATATAACTTCTTTTTTTTACACAAAATTAATTCTACATTGCAGTTTACTAGTAGTAGTACATATAGAAATAATCAAATAACTTTATAAAATACTTTGCCTTGTCATGTAAATCTTCAGTCAGTTCATCAGTCATGCAATTTTGATTACAGCCATGCCATTTGGTATACATAGTATGCGTTAAGAACGAATTTTGGATATCTCAGTCTTAATACAGTTAAGACCAATGTTTATAATAGCAAAAAAGCCGCGAAAAATTACTTACTTTAAGAAATATAAATGCGGAATGTTGCTTAAGGTTAAAACAACATGAAAAACAGATTTTACTACTTACACGCTCAATAAACGCTCTAAATCTTAATTGACAATAAGATCTTAATAAGCGGCTTTACTATATACTTAACGGTAACTATTCCGTTTTTTATTTAATTTCTCGGTTCAGGCAAAGGCAGGCGGCCGGTAGTGCTCAATGCATGCGGTAGCTTAGTCGGCCATATTCCCGCGGCCGACCCACTGTGTTTGTAACCCTGATTTATGGACACCAAAAAAAATTGTTTTTTCTAGCCTGAAGACTTGGGTCTGAATACGGCTCATTGATTCTTGTTACTGATTTTGGCATACCTGAGTTTTAAAGTCACATGTACAGTTTAATGATTGTTTGTGTGGCTAATTGTTGTAACAGATTTATACATTACCACACTAGAGAAATAAAGAGACAGAAAAGGAAAAAAATACACTTAGAGAGTTCAGAAAAAGAAGACAAACAAAACATAATTAATCTAACGTAGTTTTATTTTCGATAAAGCTCTTTTACGTCAATTTTACGACATTAACATACGTCAATTTTTTAAAATAATTGAAAATATGTAAAACATACTTTTAAAAGTTTTATCTTTTTTATCTTTTAACCGTTGTTGCTTTACACAAGCAATTTTTACCAGAAATGGATTATTCAATCCATAACGTAATGGTCATAACGATTCAATTTAGAATCTAACTTTTATAGTTACACAACATGATGATTAGTTCATTAAAATCATAATTTATTGGTTTCACAAATTATCATTAAATGTACTTGTTATTTGCCAATAGCAGTGAAATAAACCGTTCCCTGATAACATTACTTATAAAGTTTTAAAAAAAGAATTAAAACTAAGACATCTCACACATGACCCACAGTGGGGTCTGGTGGGAATCTCAAACCCATCAGTGTTGCCATGTTTAACTTCCTCGTCTCCACATTTCAGGGCTACCGAATGCTATATTATAATATGACACATGTAAACACCTCCTTAATTATAGCTGTGTTAGAATAAGTAGGTTAGTATCTTGAGATTAGGCGGACGGCCTATGTCGAATAATATAATCATTTATTTATACATACAATAATAATATTTTATAATATTCTGGGACATCACACACACATGGCCATTTGCCTAAAACTTAGACAGCTAATACACATATACATATAGATAAACAATAAACACACACTTAGTTTGGCACAATATGAAAGTAGACAATGAAAAAACGCGGCAAATTTGAATAAAATCATCCTGGCAACCCCGGTTCTATAGATTTACCTAATTCGATACTTTTTTTTCTATGCAGCTTTGTTGCCAGTACAATGTTGTGCCAAACTCTATATAAATATACAACATCCAAACACAAGTGCTCGTTACACGAACGTTTGCCCTAGGCGGGAACAAATAACATTTTACAAGTTTAACCACCGAAATGTACAGTCCGTCCAAAAAGAGTATTCAAAAGTAGCAACACAGTAGTGTCGTCTCATTTTCACCATTGCTTTGTTGGAAAGAGACGACACTATGGTGTTGCTACTTTTTAATTTCTATTCTTTTTGGACGGACTGTATGTAACCTTTATTTAATGAAGTTACTCGAAGAACAAAAGTAAAGTAGGTAATTCCATTTTTTCGTTGTATAGTAACTTTGAAACTCCTGAAATACGTAAAAAGTTACGTAAGTTACCTTAGATAATTTCCCAACGGGGAGACTTACTTATATTTTAGTTTTACCGACAATTTGTTCACTTTTTTGTCACTGTTGTTTATTTGATTTGAAAGGAACAGGTAAATTATTATTTATTAATAAAAAAACGTCTCGGGACGCCTGTCTCATGTGAAACATCGAAAGTAAAGTTAGTTTGTGATTGCTTCAAGTGGTTTTACAGGTGTCCGCTAGATGGCGTAGTACAAGATGTATCATACGAATATACACTTTATTAGTAGTACTTAGAGAATAGCTTTCTTTTGTAAATATAGCGTGGCGACTGACGACGCCCGCTAGCCACGATCGCCACGCCAATAAACAGTTTTACCCCTAGCCTATAGACGATTCCAGGATGTTTCACATCAAAAGTTTTTCATAGTTGACTTACACCCCCAATAAAAAATATTTAATTCATTAGTTCCATATAGTTATATGCCTACGATATTTTAATTGAACACACCCTTTGATTAAATATAGATAGATACACGAACGCCGCTCAAAATTAACGTATAATTTGTGCCTATTTATAGTAACATCGTATGTATGTATGTTTTAGAACGATAATTATTTAAATACTATAGTTTATAATATTCGACATAGCCGGCCGCCATTCACCCGTTGACACCTTTTTGTACATTAGTTTTCCTGAATCTCAGTATTAGTTTGAATATGTGATGTAAGTTCGCTTGGTAACTTGCCACGCCGCCATCTAGCGGCTAGGTAGTTTAACTTTGTACTTAATTTTTTTCGACAAGTTCGACTAAATAAAGCAGTTGGAATCACTAAACACCATTGTTTTAAAACAAGATTTCAAAAGACATGGATTTTATAGATGTACTATCGTGGTTATTACCGCCTGACTATCACTAAGTCTATTTTTGCTTGCACATGAATAGGCGCTAGCGAGTAGTAACTAAGAATCGCGCGGGCGCGATTTCAAGCAACTTTATTTTTAAAGGACTTTCTGGATCCCTGACGGCTTATTAATAAAATAACTCAAGACCTCTTGGATGGTAACTCAATCCCTTAAAATTCAATATTTTTGTTGTGAATTTTCTCTGATATTATTTTACTTTTCATATTAAATTGCCTCGGCTAGCTGATCAGTTTTTACGAAAAGTAAAAAAAAAACTGAAATTTTAAAAATATTCAGAAACAAATGTTTGAACAGTTTCATTGGCTAAGTTACCATACCACCTAAAAGCTTTTGCGTTATTCTAATAACACGTATAAAATTATACATTTTTATACGCAACGATAACTGTAACATCAGTTCTCACATTACTTAATTTTCTGTCTGAAATTCAATATATATTTTTTTACTGAAATGCATTATTATGGTCTTGCTTTATTTGGTCGATTTGTTGTATATTTAATATGTATCGCGTTGCGAATAGTTCCACTGTCCATTTTGTTTTTAAATCTGATAATTTTTAAGAATTTACATAAACTCAATCACCACTGCAAAATAGCATATATTTTTAGATTTCATAAGATTTACTTTGCAAAATCGTTTAACAAAAAGCGCCGACTTACTTACCCCTATTTCTTGCCTCTCTTTCTATTGCCCAACCCTCACTCTTTCAGTGACAATCAAGTTCGAGTGGGCCTAAAATATTCATACAATAAGCTTGCTTAGCAATTACTGAAAGGAGGTTCAGTCAACGGTTTTGAACACCTTCCCAAAAAAAAAACTTTTCGAAAAAGAAAAAAAGTCGACTCCATACAAAACGGTCATTTTAATCGGACAGTTTGTATTGCTCCATCGTATTTCTCGTATCTGTAAAAAGTTTCTTTGGAAAAGTTGATCAGGGGCATTGGTGGAGCATGTCCTTTCAGTATTTGCTAAACCCGTCACTTACACTAAAAATACGCTAAAATACACTAAAACACGCTAAAATACACTAAAAATAAATTAAAAGACTAAAATTTAGAAAAAACTGTTTTAGCCAAATTTTAGTATGTCAATAACAGGAGTGCTATTCGCGATGCCATAACAACAGTATTTATATTTTTCTCTAAATCACTTACTTGTATTAGTTTCACTGGTATTTTGGTTGGCTGCCTGCCGTTTTTAGATTAATAGAAGATTGTTTTAGACGGCAGCAGTGATGCTGGGCTTTTTTCTGAAGGACAATGGCGAGTTATATCCATTTATCTAAATCGTTTAGAACCTAAAATTCTGAGGAAATTCGATTGGGTTTGTTCACGGTAACTCGCGTTACTTCAGACCCGCCCGGTATACATATTTCGTCCAATTTCTTACAATCTAACCGATTTTCAAACTAAAGAAGTATATAAAATAAATACACCAAGTTTGAACAAAATTGGTTAGATTGTAAGATTTTGGATCAAATGTCTATATCCGGCGGCTCTGAATTAACGCGAGTTACCGTGAACATACTCGGCTAAAAAGCCAAAAGTGACAGATACCTTGGTTTTAAGTCTTTATCCAAAGGTAATAATAATACTTAAATATTATTATCTTTATTAAACTTAAAGCCAGTGTTTACAATACAAAAATAAATAAATTACCGATATGTTTGCGCTTATGTCGTAGTTGTGAATAAAAGCAGGTATTTGTAAAACGTTCCTATTTTAAGTGTTGACTACTTTAAATGTTATAAACACGATATAAATTCTTATCGCTTCAAAATAACGACAAAATTACCCACAACAAAAAAAAACATTCTAGAAATCCATAGAATCTATAACTTGCCATTAGTACCTTTGGATTAACAAGCCCACTCTCACACGGCGTTATTGAAATGGAATCAGTTAGGAACTCCCAGTTATTTAGCATGAGTTACGTACGTTCGCAGGATTTCGTATACGACGCGATTTGTTACAGATCGGGCGAGCCACACTTGTGTGTGTGTTGTGTGTGCACATTGTGTGTGCACATTGTGTGTGCACATTGTGTTGGTGTGCGTAGTGCTCAGTTTAGTAGTACGCACACAATAGCGTGTGTCTAACGCACACAACTACAAGTAAGGCTAAAAAACTGTACCTACTAACGTTTCTTGATAACTGGTAGCTTCTTTTGAAGAGGTCTTCCATATTATTATAATATCGAAATAGGTTTCTGTGAAATTTAATACATCTTACTTACACATGCTTTCGTGACAGTATCGCGTTGCAATATAGAAGCATCGAATAGGGAAGTGTCCTGGAAAAAATAAATCGATTCTAATTAGTCCGTCAGCTAGATTATAAAAAAAATGAAATACTTTTTTTTTTTCAATATGACGAAGATATACCTATCCCATCAAAATGTAGAAGAGTGCTATGACGTCACTTTTTCCGTACAATTTGTATGGCGGCGTGTCGTCACTGGAAATTTCAAAGTGCTGTATCGTCGGCATTTTTCGTTTGCCAGACAAAAAAAAACGTGTACCTACATTATTTTTTAGTAATCTAACTGATGGACTAATTCGATTTTTTTAGTACACTTCCTCATTATGGTAATCGGTGTATTAAATTTCGCTTTATTATTTCGATATCAGATTGGGATCGCAAAGAAGCGACTAGTTAGTAACCAAGGTTAGTAACTAGTGGCGTCGCGTGCGAACTTCTTCGAAAAAGCACGTGCGGTTGTTTAAAGTTATAGTCTTTGATAATGTGTGGGTAGTTCGCAACCAATTCAATTTCGTTAGTTCCGTGTGAGCTAAAGTAGTTTGTACTTAGAGGATTCATAGTTTGCCTGTAATGTGCGCACTAGAAATACCCAATGTGTCATTATAATGGATAATTTTAGAACATTGAATTGTGTGTTTTATTTCGTAGCTCGTAAGGGTCCTTTTGGGTTGTGGTTTGTTTTCGATACTTCTCTTCAGACACGTTTCAATTGTACTTGCTATGTATTAAACATTTAATGGCGTAAGGAAGGATTTGGCCTTGGAAACTTCTAAGTTCTAGACTTAGTAAAAACTGAAAGGACTTGCTCAGTCGATAGATCTGAAAGTCTGAAGCATCGGAAACTGAAAAAAAAAGTTATTCAAACAAGCTGTGTGGTTAAAAAGACAGTTTTCTTAATCAGTCAAAGAAGAAATTGTGTTAGTTTAATAACGCAAGTAGGCAGGATACCTTCAGTTTATTATAATTTATTTCAAGTAAGTACCCTCGTTTCATTGTACGGGTTCAAAGGTCAAATTAATTCTTACTCGATCACATTAAATGTTTAATATTCCGAAGAGTATAATTGAAACGAACTATAGATAGTTTGCACGTTAATTTTTGAAGTAGCGTTTTGAGTGACTTGGAACGCAAAGACCCTCTTCGGGCGCCATTTTGTAAGTATCAAGGGTGGGGTATATTGGACTCCGATTGGTAAGTTACGATGTAGCCGGCATGTGTACCTTAACTTAGATTATAAAAGCGTCTTCTGTGACTAACACTGTACCCACTAAACTTTGATAGGCGTAAAGCATGAATTGGCATGGACATTCAATACGTAAAAAAAATATTTTGAATACTTATTCTTCTTAACTCACTTCTGTCAATTCCCAGGCGTTAGCCACACGTTGGTTGTGAAACGTGCTATTAAAATGTTTCTTTTAAAGTGAAAATGTTGGTTTTGATTTTAAAAGAGATATTGAGGTGCTCCCTCACCGAAAGCATTCGTCTGCAATGTGACATTTCAGATTATAATTTGAACATTAAAAGCTAAATTTCACGAGCAAGTTGCAAAAGCAAGATAGGGACGCGAAATGTGCCGTTTTCATAACGTGCAGATCGGATTTTACAGAAATTGTCCGAAAAAGAACTCTTTTACTGTGTTATGTTTGGTTTTCTCCATCCATCTCATATCTCAGTCCATCTCCTAAAATGTTGAAGCCTACACGCCACAACGATTACACAACTTGGAAATTTAACTGAATAATCTGATGTTTGCATTACGGAAGCATTACATTTTTCGACCTGTCAATTTTAAAAACAGAAAATACGATTCTAAGCAATTTGAAGTCTGCGAATCACAGATGTATGCACATGAATTTTGAAAGTTGTATCTATATCATGATAGTGCCTAATGTTCGATTCTGTAACATTACATCACAGATAAATGGTCCCGGTGAGTGAGCGCCTTTACTAATGTAGACACGTAGTTTAGCCAAGTAGTAGCTTCGCTTCGAGGCCTACAGTCTTCCTGGTTTTAGTAAACTGACAATTGATTTGCCAAATCTTAGGCCAAAATTGTATAGCCAAATGTTTAAATTCTTTGCTCAATCACTTCACTGCTAGTTTCGGGTCTATTTGAAATGTTTATAGCCAGGAATATAAGTGAATAATTGATTGGTTCGGTCTGTGGGCCGCCATCTTGTTTTCTTATTTTTCAAAATGGCGGCCTCTCGGAGCAGTTTACCATATTCTCGATTCACCAGACATTTGATATAATATTTAAGTGGATAATGTATTAGTTATTTCATTACTTAGTTGAAAAAGTAGTGCGAATTTATAATATGACTATGTTACCTAGTTTATCTAGCTTCGCAGTGAATTACTCAAAATAGCTAATGACCTAAGATAATACTTCCACTTTTTAATATCATTTAAGTAGTTAGTTATACCTATCTACTTTTGTTAAATGAATCTGTTTAGTTGCATATGATGAGATGAGAATCTAGTAAACTGCTCCTATTTGAATAAAACAGAAATTTTCAGAAGTTTAAATAATTTAGAAAATGGCGTATATGATTGCAAACAAAGATACATAATTTGCCGGAATAGCATAAGATTGAGACAATAATCTGGATGATCGCCAAAATAAGACGCTATTGTTGCCATACATGTTCATATAAAAACATACATTCCTCTCTAGTCATTTAGTTTCTAATTATAATTTAACTGGAACTAGATACTTTACTTGCTCAATACCTTGTTCTTGCCTAGTAGTTGTACCTATATTTAAGCTTAAAGCAAATGTGCCATACGCAACGCACGCCATCGATGCAGAATGTTATAGTGCTTGTTTGCATTCCAGAATTACTGGACCAATATAAAAAAACTCTAATTACTAAGGTTAATAATATAAAAAAAACTTGGATTAAATATACAATTTTTGGATTGGTATAATAATATAAAGGTATTAATGTTAAAGAAAATAAATTTTATGTTGTGCAGTTTCAATCTGATGCTAGCGTAGTTGGGTAGTGTAGTGATTTTGAAGTTTTACATACATAATATTATATTAAATGTAAGTATGACTAACCGAAAGCAATAAAATTATTAAGTATAACTACAGCACGCGCGCGCTGCGGCTAAAAAACACTTGTACCTACTCAAAACTTGAAAAAAAAAGTTACATAAAGCAAGCACTTTTTTATATACGTTGATGACTCGAGCACAGCAGCGCGCGCCATGTTAGATTTATTATTATTATTATACACATGCATACAATATAAAATATTACAATATTTTTGTATGTTAAGATTGGTGTATTCTGTAGCGAGTTGGTATTTGTATTTTTAAAGTAATTAATCGTGATAATTAATGCGAACACTTGTTGAAGAGTGAGTTTGTGATTTATGTTATGTGTAGGGCGTCTTGTGACGTCAGCTTTTCGCGTACGGCCACGATTCCCGCGCTTTCCGCCATGTTGGAAAATGGCGACAGGATTTTTGCTAGTTTGTAGAAAAACTAGCTAAGAGGCTGTATGTGTTTGACATTCCCATTTTTTATTATTATTAAAGAAACTGCCTTATTTCGTAGTTTTATATAATAGATAACTCATCAATAGTTAATCAGAATTGGGCTGTTTAGTAATGATTTACTTACACTATGCTCTAGTTATTATCGTGCAATATATAATGGAATATGTATATTATTTGGATCCGTAGAAGGGACGGGTTGTAGTAAGTAGTTGTCTGTTTTTAAGATATATGTCCCGAAGCATAGACAAGAAAAAAATCTTTTGCTACGAGTCTATGCGTTTGGGAGCTTAAATTATTGTGAATGATTCAGTATTGGGTATAAGATTGTCTAAGTAGTTATTTGTATCTAACTTGCGCTCTTTTTGGTTTAAACGCCTAAATACTCAATAAGTTATTGAAAATAATCTTAAATAAGAAATGAAAATGTTGCTGTCGCTTAGTTCTTTGTATTTGGAGTTAATAAAACTGAAAAGAGTGATGAATAGACGAACTGCGGACCACTCCGGTCTATAGGTAGTGTGCAGTTGTAGGGTACATGCAGATTACAATCTACCTGTAAAATGACAGTTTTGCTGTAGCGTCTATTTAGCTGCAGCATTTTTTCGTCGCAACCTTGAAGAATACAAGTGTGTATAATATCCTTATATTTTCTAATTTAAACTTTAATTCATTTCTTTGTGTAAGTAGGTACTTACATTACACTGAATTACACACCTGTTTTGCTCAGTATAGATTGGTAGGTATGTTGTTAAACATATTCTTCTCTTTCTGAATGTCACTATAGTGTTTGAAAAGTAGTCCGGTTTCAAAATTATAACATCAACTTTAAACCATTTTGCAGGTAGATTCATATTTACATAGACCCGTAGATTTGGTCGTGCGCAATCCTCGCGCCAATGAAAATATTAACTATGGTTCATCTTCACTTAGATATCTTAGAAATAAACGGTAACAAACACAGCTGATCTTTCATTTCTCGCTTTTTATTTCATACCTGTTAGATTAGACCAGGACTTTTCAGTATTTCAAAAGTAGATAGAGCTTCGGGTCCCTGTTTGGGCGCCAAATTAAGCTTCAAGTCCCTTTTTGGGCGCCAAGTAAGGACTAGTTAGTTTTACCCCCGACTTTGGTAGTTGGAGAGACCTCCTTGCATGGATTTGCGGCGTAGCAGTGGTGCATGAGGCTACCGGAGCAGCATCGGTGACGGCGACCCACGGCGGCAGTATTTAGTTTTTAATTTAGTTTATACTATATCGGAAAGTGGGGGTGTAGCGGAAATCGAAGTATTTTTTTATGGAACAGACTGTAGAATCAACTGAACGACCGAAATACTCGTACATATTGTAGAGATCCTTACAGATTTGATAAATAACTGGACTTTTTGAGAGCCTTTGGGAAATCATTCTGAATCATATGAACAACTTTACTATGAGACAACTGTGAAATCAAGAGGAAATGCGTAAGAAAGCAAATATCGCGATTTCAGTGTAGCCCCATATTAAAAGTTGTTCTTATTCATGGGTAGAATCATTCTACAAAGGCTCTTCAACCCATCCAATTTCATGGTGTAAACTATACCTAAGTACCTACCGATACATATTTTAATAAGTTTTTACTTCTTAATTTTTAATTTTAGTCCCAATGGTGGACAAATCCCTCACTAGGCGTAGAAAAACATCGCTGTCTTACTATTCAAGGATAAACAAATTTATATACCTACTTAGATAACTGCTATTTACACTGGCAGAACTTAGTGGTGATTTTTATAAGAAAAGGTAATAATGAACATTTCT
Source organism: Teleiodes luculella (assembly GCA_948473455.1). NCBI lineage: Eukaryota > Metazoa > Arthropoda > Insecta > Lepidoptera > Gelechiidae > Teleiodes > Teleiodes luculella. Next base: position 1,596,349 of record OX419611.1, on the reverse strand, counting down.
CGCGATATGTGTAAATATGGTAATTATCATAAAGAAAGAAAAATAATTTATTGGCCAATCATATCATCGGCTAAGAAATAAAACCATTTTTATTCATATTTAGAAACATGTTTCCGGTCAGTTATTCAGTTGATCTACCCTCCGTTTACTTTAAAAATATTTTGATTGTTAGCTGTATCCCCTGTTTTTTGTCAAAATCGTAAGGCAATATATATTTATATTTAAAATTAATATTTTACTTCTTAAACATATCAAAATCTAAAGATTTTATATTAGATCTGGTGCCTTATTATTTTGACAAAAATAATATAAGATTTCGAAAGTATTTACTCCATTTACTTGTAATTAAATGGCATGATTTTCATTACGTATCATAGCTTGTAAAATTTAACAATCGTGAAATCAGTCAGTAGGTAATACCGACTTAATGTATCCAGCTGTCTATTTACGCTTAGTTTTTTTATTTATTTGGTTTAGGTATATAATTAGTTTAGGTACCAAACTGTTCAGAATACCCCTAAGAACTTTCGTGGTGGCTTTAATTTTTACAAGTTCGTACTGTGTGTATTAAATTTACTAATTGTAGGTATTGCCTTTTGGTTATAAATATCCTAGGTTCAGATTTCTCCTATAAAAAATTTTAATTGTAAATTCTCGCCTGTCCTACTAACAATTCCCACTCGTCCAACTAACAATTCCCACTTGTCCATCTGCCTTAATAATTATACATAATACGTTTGCGCCACAAATACTTTCTTATGGGGTAAAAGTATGGTACACGTTGACTTTAGATTTGATTAAATGGAAAGTATAATGTTTAATTAGTTACCTATGTATACCCGTCTCGGTAAAGTGCATCCCAGTAAATTATAGTGTAGCATAGATCGGGTGCTGGGTTCAAAATATATTTCCTCGTCGATTAACCAGGCCGTACGATCAATTAATAACTCTATTTTAACGTTCTTAATGTTCACTTTTTAGTGGTGCATTTTTTAATGGTTAACACCACTTTTGCTAATAATAATGTAGGTACATGATTTTTTTTATGGCTTGATTTTTCGTATGGGTAGTGTAGTTTAGTTGAATGACCGAATTTTCTTTTATAGAATTCATAAAATGTGATGATAAAACATAATGATATAATAATATTATACCCTTTTGGGAATCGCTTTTAAAAAGTATTTTTTTCAACTTTTTCGTAGTGTTAGTGGCCTCGTGTAGTTCGAACTTAGATACCTTAAAAATTGTTGTGCATATCTGAAGAGAGATCCAACATACACAAAATGTGTGCCTTAATTTTAGTTTGAAAACAAAATTGTCTGAAAACATTAGGGATTCATGTAGAATACGGACCAAGAATTAGTTTTGAATAATAATATTTTTGACAAAGGGCTTAGCTTAGTAAGATTGGCAGTCGACAATTAAATAATAGTCGCCATTTTAATTGTACACTTTTTCTAATATAAGTGCATGTGGTATTATTATTATTGTACTATCAGTGACAAAATTATATTTAGAATTAAAGTTGCTTACCGATAATTAGTAGGTCATTTTAATATTTTCTCCATTTTCCATATTTAGGTATACCTACTAATGTAAGTACTTAGTTCCCAAGTGTGTTTTATTCCATGCATCTTTAACTTAGAAAAACTAATTAAGATGGCGGCTGTTTTGATCAGCTGCTGAAGAATTATTATCTAAGCCTATAATTTCTTAACAAATTGTGGCTAAGTTTCCTTGTAATGTAGTTTTTTAGAGAAATTGTAATGTGATTTTGATAGATACAATAAACGAAATCGTAGGACCCCTTTTTGTAGAAGTACAAACATTAATGTAATCTTTACCTTATTGTAATCACTCGTTAAATTATTACACGTCTTCCTATTAAGTGAATAGACTGAGAGTTAGAAACCCGTTTGTAATTTTTATTTCATATCCCATTTTGACTGGGATGCACTAGTTTTCAGTTTGTAAAAAAAAAACTGTAAAAGCACTCGCTTAGATATTTCCCGCTCTTACCCATTTCCGTTTGTCAACTTTGACATTAACTACTTTCTGACTTTTACTACTGTCAGTCAATTCTTTTTTTGACTCCAAATTATTTTAATTGGTATTTAAAATAACCAATTCAATAAGACGTTTTGTTGTTGTTTTTTTGGTTCCCTTTAGCTAATAACTTGAATGTAAGTAGGTACACAAAATTTGTTTACCCTTAACTGATACTGCCCCCGTAAAAAACAACAATTTCGAAGCTTAATCTAAACGGTGCTTTTCGTTGAAAATAGAGATTCGAGTAGCTAAAAAACAGTGTTCAGTAGTTGTAAACCTCAGTACAAGATGTACGCAGAGTGCCTAAACGTACGACAATATGTACAATTTCTTTAGTTAGTGAAAGAATTTAAGTCACAAACTGTATATAGAATAGCCCTTGATCGATACAATTGTTCAAAAAAGTCCCTGTCATTGTCATAATAATATTATATGTCATTCGATTCGACTCCGCAGATCTTCGGTAGAAAGAATTTTTTAGACGTGCCGACAGCTCAGTTCGCCGACATATCTCGTTAATCTTCTCTCGGCGAATCGTGTTATCGGCGAAACAACATCGCGGCTAAACAATCTTCTATCGACCGAAAATCGGCGAACAGCGACTTCTATCTATCCAGATATATGTCTTGTATTGATCGATCAAGGGGATCTATATAGAGTTCGGACTCCACAGATTTGAAACGTTTTCAATAATGGCTGCTAACTTCATGTATTGTAATGTAAATGTATGAATACCTTTTTTTTTCGTTTGAGTAATACCATAGTCTAGTCATTTTGTGATTAATGATTATTTAGGAGTCATAATTGATAATATTTTGTTTATTTATCAAATTAGTGAACTTTGCACTATTGATGGTCATGGTGGATTAACCTAGTTGTTTTTTTTAACTTGTAAATATAATAATAATTATTATTACCATGTAAGGAATTGTTACAAATAATAATATATTGTGTGTGTATTTTATCACTTAATTAAAGTTAATATCAGTATTTACAGTGACTTTTAGATTTAGGTACTACTTATCTCTTTCATCTCATTTGATCTTTTTGGAAATACGAAAATAAATAGTTTTTCTATCGATTTTAACGTAGTATTCTCTTGTACCTATTCTACCAAATAGTCTGCTATTAGTAAAATATTATATTAGGCATTGGTAGACTTTTAAGTACCTACTTACTATAAATATTAAAGTTTATTTTTATAAATGGTTGTGTTTTGTACTTAATCATTTTGCTAATAACAGACACCTAGATTCAAATCAGAACTTCATAAGTATTTAAAAAAGACCATAAAGTTCAGTTCCCATGAAGTTGAATTCCCATAAATAAGACTCGAACTTTACTATCCACTCTAAACCTTAAATCACAATATAGTTTTGTCTTCTCTGAGGATGCAACCAGACCAGTACCTAAATAAAAAATCTGATGACCTGTAAACGAATAAACTCACTAAACCAAAAGTGAGTTTTAATGAATCATTTATTAATATAGGTACTAGGTCAGTTCAGTACCTAGACATCAGTGGGATCAACAATCAACCCCCATTATGGAACTGCCCAATTCAATGGAACTAACAAGAAAAAAAAGTTGTATTAGTTCCATCATGGAACTGTTTTGGAACTAGTGAGAACAACGACTTTTTCAAGCAGAGAGAGCTCAAAAAAAATATTCTGGGGCGTCACGAAAATGATAGTTTTCGTACATTTTGTTTTCCATTTCTTATTTAAATTGAGCGAATGTTTACATAAGTACTATTTAATTTTTAGTTTTTCTTTGTAATTTATGTAGGTTTTTTGAACTCTTAGTTTTTCATAGTCTTATTTGAGTGACGATCTACCAACTTGTGAAGCAACATTAAAGTGCCCCAATCAATTTGTTGTATCTAGCTAGATAGTTTAGGTACATTATATAGTAGCGCGTTGGTATTTTAATTAAAAGTGTAGATTTTTTACTAACATCTGTGTGATATCGTGGCGTGATCATATTTATTCCTTTGATTTTAATTGGAAAACCTAGTTAGTTAGGTATTTATAGGTAGGTACTTAAACCCACCTAGCGCTAATAGGTATACAAAAGTAACTATTTTTATTTTAGTAGGTAATATAATTTTCATTATAATAAAATTTGGTTTTTGCAATTACTTAGGTTACCATTACCATTACAATTACCTACTCGTATATTTATAGGAGCCAAGTATCTAAACATGTCGTAAATTTCATAATCACCAAAAACATACGTAGGTGTTAGCCTATATCTACTTATACCTTGATACTGTACCTACTACTTATGTTTTCTTGAATATAATTTATGATTTAATTCCCAATGTTCACGCCACGTTTCTATTTAAGTACTATGCTAGTCAGTAGAAGGTTTATTAATGTGAAAAAATACTTGATATATTTAACATGAAAGAGTTTAAGCTTTGGATACTAAGGTCTATCAAATTCGTGCCTGTCTTTTGTGACTGAAAAATAGTCATAGATCTACCTTACCTAAATATTTTCCGTTTAGTTTGACCATTGAAAAATGAGTAGTACCTACATACTTCTTTTTTAACTATAATAGACTAAGACGGCAACATTTTTTCCCGCTGGTCCAACTGGTAGGTACTATATTACTAAATTCATTAAATTATAACTTATCTACTTAACTAAAAAAATATAAAAAACTACGATAAATCGTGTTGTTCTTAGTGGCACGACCGAGGCTGTTTTTCCTTAATCCAAAAAGGGTCTATAATAGCTTATATTTTTTACTATATACCACTAGTTTGAGATTTTCTACCTCTTTGATATTGGAGTGGAGATATGATGGTCATGCTGGAAAGGGTATAAAATCTAAGCTTTTATATACCTACCATCTAACAAGATTTCCAGCATGTTCGTGCTCGGAAGTATCCTTTCCACCATGACCATCATTATCTTCAATATTTATAAAGTAGGTATAAAAGCTCAAAATTGTGGTATAAAATAGTATAAAATCTAATCTCTTTTATACCATTTCGAAATTTAACAATGATATGAATTTCAGCATGGTCGTGCTCGGAAGTATCCTTTCCAGCATGACCATAATTATCTTCAAGATTTATAAATTATAAAAGCTCGAAATTGTGGTATTAAATACCCACTTAGTATAAAATCTAATCTCTTTTACACCATTTGGAAGTTAAAGAATGATATGAATTTCAGCATGGTCTTGCTTGGAAGTATGCTTTCCAGCATGACCATCATATTATCTCCAACATCAAAGAGGTAGAAAATCTCAAACTAGTGGTATAAAATAGTAAAAAATATAAGCTATTTTATACCCTTTTTGGATAAAGGAAAAACAGCCTTGGTCGTGCCACGAAGAACAACACGAAAAATCGATTCAGTTCCGGTTAATTTAAAAACCTCTAGGTATAGTATTTTCGCTAGATCTTACATCAGTCCAATTTAATGAACGCGTTAGTTTGTCGCATTTATAAAAAAGGGTCTTTGTCAATTTTCCACAACATCCATAAATTAATACCTACCTATATTTGTGCATTATTTAGAACTAATCTACCAAGCACGAATTTGACAAAAACATCGACGAGTTCGTTTGCTACGGCACAGTTTATTCAATAAATGAAATATGAATTTATTTGTCTTGTTTTATTTCCCATTCTTCCAACTCGATTCGACCACAGAATACCCCCTCGTTCGCGTTTGAATAGATTCGCGATATGGCAGATTCGCTTACCAAATTACTATTTACGAAGCGTTAAAACAAGCCTTTAGTAGCAGAAGTCCGGTTGCAAGTCCGGTTGACCGAACTAGCGCAACTTTTTAGTAGCACAGGTTCGGTTGGTTCAGTTGACCTAGGGCAACTCTTGGATAGTTCGATTAGTACGAAGCACCAAACTTTGATACTTAAAAAAGGATAACTCGTCTTCCACGAATAATAAATAGACAGATTAATTAATTTATTATTATTATACTCAGCTTTATATTATAAGTACGAGTATAGATAAGAAAACAGTAACAAAACGAAGTTCCTGTGGCAATATTGCCGGCATTTAAGCTTTCACGCTTCTGTGCGACATGAAAACATATGCTAATGGTAAGACACTTGTTACTTCAACTGTGCTACCGATATCCCCATTATTAAAAAAATAATAAAACAGACCTAATAACAAAATTCTGCACAGATGTAAGATGATGTATGGAGATGTAAATACTTAAAGAGGCTAGAAAAATATGAGTACTGTTTTCTTAATATATATCATTTTTCTAGCCATATATATAAACCTTCAATACCTACTACAAATAAATTAATCTGTTTATTTATTATTCGTGGAAGACGAGTTATCCTTTCCATTTATTTAGAACTAGTTTTCCGCCCCACGGTTCCGCCCGCGCTTACAGTCTTTCCCGTGGGAACGAGGTATTTTCCCGCGGTAAAAAGTAGCCTATGTCCGTCCTCAAGGACTATTCTATCTCCATACCAAGTTTTATCAAAATCGGTTCAGTGGTTTTGGCGTGAAAACGTAACAGACAGACAGACAGACAGTTACTTTCGCATTTATAATATTAGTAGGGATTGTTGACTGAACAACTTCTTGAAAAGTATCAAAGTTTGGTGCTTCGTACTAATCGAACTATCCAAGAGTTGCCCTAGTTCGGTCAACTGAACCAACCGAACCTGTGCTACTAAAAAGTTGCGCTAGTTCGGTCAACCGGACTTCTGCTACTAAAGGAAAACAAGAATGCCCCGTTTTGAATCGATTTGGTCGAAAAATGAAAATACTTAATATACTTAGGTAGGTACCTACATTACGAAATTATTCAAAAGTAGTTGGGTACACAAATAACTTTTGAATAATTTCGTCATTCGACATTATAGGTACTTAACACTTTGACTGTCCATGCATTACATGTAATGCACTAATGATCTTGCTTGATACGTCCGTGCATTATATATAATGCACTAGTGTAGTTGTTGTCATTCTATAAATAATAAGCAAGAAACAATGACTACCATAGATCAACTTATCGCTACGTTGGACATTTCGTGATAGGAAAGAAAATATGCTTTGGACAGTTAGTGTTAATAATATTATGGAAGTAAACGAATTTTAAAAAAGAAAAAAAATCGAATGATGAAGAAATAGAATAAAAGACAATTCAATTTCTAAGGTCGCGTCACGACTCACGTTAAAACGGTAAGTATTTTTATTTTTCTTTATTGGACTTTAACTGTCCAAAGCTCCACGTCACGAAATGTCCAACGCAGCGATAAGTTGATCTATGGTAGTCATTGTTTCTTGGTTATTATTTATAGAATGACAACTACACTAGTGCATTATATGTAATGCACGGACGTATCAAGCAAGATCATCAGTGCATTATATGTAATGCATGGACGTATCAAGCAAGATCATCAGTGCATTACGTCATGTAATGCATGGACAGTCAAAGTGTTAAAACGGTAAGTCCTATTTTTATTTTTCGTTTACTGCATATAAACTCGTGTACTCGTGATTGGCTGGCTAGTGGCTACAGTAAACATATTCTGAACTTGAGAGCGCCCGAATTTCGTAGTGCAAATGTCCAACCGCATGGAGAATCGCCATGTTCGTATGCCTGAGGGGACCCTTTGTTGAGTTTTTTCTATATCCCTTATGGAGGTTGCGCCGCAGAGAATCACTGCAAAGAGAAATCATTGCTAGGGTAAGGTTTGAACCTAAGGCACTGAAATGACAAACGAGAATATTTTAAGAATCCGCCACAGTCAGTTAAGACCAAACACGATGCTTCTGCTGTATTTGCGAACGAAGGTAAAATCCGACGCTAGAAACAAAATACTTATCGATTGGAAGATTGACGAAAGAGACGTGAACGCGAGTTTGACAATATGTCATCGAACTCTCATATTGAAGCCTGACCAAAGAAATAAAAAACTTGCTCTGGGGGCGCCACGTGTATATTTTTACGGCTATGGCAACAATTTCCCTTATAAAATTAGTTCCATTGAAATTCCGCAATATGGCGAAGATTTTTATTTCTCTGGTCAGGCTTTATTATGTCGACATTTTTCCTTTGTTCGCACAAGTACAGCTTCTCAGAGGACGAGATCTCCTTAGGGCGATTACACCACGTCTAGTTCAGTTCCGAGAGAACCATCATACAAACTGTCTCGGATGGAAAAATGTATGGAACTTTCTCGGAATCGGAGGGTAGAACTGACGTCACTGGGACAAATAAGTAGGAAAAAATCATTCTCAAGTTTTCCGTACAATTATTAATATCTCGCTTTCTCAAATAGTTCTATAGAACTACTTACCTACGAATTATTCTTCGATAATATCACTTGTATATACCTACCTATTGCCATTCTAGGAAATTCGATTTGTAATAAAATTGTAATCCATTTTCGCGTTTTTATATAAAAAGCTGTGTTTCAGCTTTCTACACAGAAATTACGTTCAAAAGAATGACAGAAATTCGTAAAAAACATTACTTACATAGAACTTTTTTTGGAAAATTCAGTACGCTTGGCCATTAACATTTTTTCTTCCGCAAAACAAATGCAACCAGCCAGTGTCCCTGACAACACATTTCACGGGCCGGCGACATTTGGCGGGAAAAATTGTGCAACTGTCAAACGCAAAAATGGCGGGAAAGCGAGGAAATCGTGCGTGACGAAGTCTGAGAGGCACCGCGAAATACGCGGATCGTAACTTATAGAGGGGGTAAAAAGCCACAGAATTATGCATTTATTTATTCTATAACACTAAATTAAAAAATTTAATAACCCCCGACACAAAACCGTTACTTGATCCTTTCAACAACTAGGAATGAGCTGATAATCTTCAAATGGCTGAAGACATTTTCTTAGATCATAGCTAAGAACACTCTCGATTGTGACACCTTGCAAACAAAAAAAACTAGATCAAAATCGGTGCATCCGTTTAAGAGCTACGATGCCACAGACAGACAGACAGACACACACGTCAAACTTATAACACCCCTCTTTTTCGTCGGGGGTTAAAAACAGGTACCTACTTAATGAATAACAGTATTATCTTTTGACACACTACAAAGTCCGTGTTTGATAATTGAATCTCTTGGCAGTGGTCTGCTACCGCAAGTTCATTAAGTGTAAGCGAGAAAAATAATACTTACTTCGCCATATTGCGTAAATTAATTTTAAGTTATTACTATATTTAATCTACTACGGCGACTCACCAAAGATTGCGACCTACAGTGCAGCATACTTAGCCTGACCAAAGAAATAAGAATCCTCGCCATATTGCGGAATTTCAATGGAACTAATTTCATAATGGAAATTGTTGCCATAAACAAAATAATTGGCGCCCCCCGAGTCGAGTAGGTTTCTTATTTTTTTGGTCAGGCTTTACTGTATTTTACTTTTTTTTTAAGTTGACCTGTACTTTATCTTTATGAGCATCTGTCCTTTTGCGAAGAAAGGCAGCACAGCACCCCGTCAACCAATGGAGAGGAGAAAAAGTTATGTATTGCTGTAGGTACTTAGTAGGTATTAGTAAGTACGGTATCTACCTCTACAACATTATACGAGTAGGTACCTAGATGAAAGTGAATATGACTAGGTAGGTACCTTTACCTACCTACTTGTTAATTTTACCCATGGTCTAAGTCTTAGACTCTAAGTAAACAAGGTCTAACCATTAAACCACATGACTGATACGAGCCTACGTCATTTTGCCTATTCATCCTTGTCGAATGCGTGTAATAGACAAGGATGAACAGCGCAAAATGACGTAGGCTTGTGTCAGTCACGTGGTCTAACGGTTAAACCTTGTTTTCTTAGACCATGATTTTACCCTATAACGTTAACTCAACTTATACATACATAAGTACATGTCCCCACCGAGGGGCTCTCTCCTACCCCTCATCAGGGTGAACAGGCCTTAGTCGACCACGCTGGCCCAGTGCGGGTTGGTCACGAACACACAACCTTTACTTCGCGGGTGTGTGCAGGTTTCCTCACGATGTTCGGGTGACTCGGGTATATTTAGTACCTACCTAGTTCGAATATTTGAAAGCGCCATGCTAACTATACCCGACCAAAACCCCATGGGGAGTCTCCACAAGGTACATTTTGTAAACACGCTACAAAGGGCTTCCAGCTAACCTTTGGTGGTTGAGAGCAGGCTTACGTTTGAGTTTCCTTATCGTGTTGGTTTCGAGGTTAAGGCGGCACCTCGAAAAACTTAAAATCGCAGTAGAGGCGTGGTTTATCTGCGCGGCAAAGTAAACGGACCACTGATGGCAGTGCAGGACAGTAATAGCGCTAAGCGGTGCCGTACATGTGGAACAGAGAAAGGTGTGCTGTTAGCGCGCTACAACTAAACAGCGTAAGTGCCAAGTTCTTGTGAGTCCATTTATAGAAAAAGTACTACATATAATAAAAATGTTTCTAGACTAGATTTTAGTAAGGTTGAATACCATACTTGTAACTAAGTTTCAACGTCTAGTACGTTGCCGTTTACCAATAGGAAGTGAAAAAAGATAATAGAAGGTGTTATTTTGACGCGATTTTCTATCGATAAAATGTTGAGAAAACGTGTTTTCAATCAGATGAGTATTTAGATTATATGATCAAGTTATGTATATCTGAAAATCATAATACCTACTTGTACAAATTACGAGGATCATCGATTCAAAAAACACTAAAATTTTCAAGGTGCCGCAAATTATAGAACTGCCTTAGGCTTCCGACATGGCTCCAATAACGACTACATCCGTAGATAGTAGCCAGGACCAACGGCATTACGTGCCTTCCGAAGCACGGAATCGTCGTTCTTTTCGGATAATCAAGTGGTTCAGCCTGCAATGTCCTTACCAAACTGAGGAAAGTCTTACAAAGTGATTTTTCTTCGATAAGTACATTTACTCACCGAGATTCGAACCCGGAACCTCCGGAACGTCAGGCGAGATTTTGACCACTCAACCACGGAGTTTGTTATGCATATGATGGGTACCTAACTAGTGCATAATGGTTTTAATCAAACCTATACCGATACCTATATAGCGGTGCCAGAGATGTTATAGCCAACTCTGGCACCGCTCCGATCGAGCCGAACCAGGCCTCCGTCACTCCATGTACTTGCGCGCTATAACTACCTACCGCCCGGCGGCCGAGCGGTCTCGGGCAGCGTGCGGACCAATTCCCCATTCCCTAAACGTGTTAGTAGATTGGCGCAATACGCGAGAGAGAGAGATGCAGCAACTTCATCTTTTCACCTAGCGCCGTGCGATCTGAATTGCACTTTATTACAACGGAGCTAGGGTTGCAATTTATATGAATTATGTCGCCTAGTGCAGCTTCTGTAGGGACTACTATTTGGTATACTGTGGCCGAACCACCAGCCGTGCCATCGACGCCGCTGTATGTGTCCCGACTGCACTGGTCTACGAAGGCAGAGCAGAGGATGTCGTAGAATACGTCCAGAAGAAGTCTAACTTCAAGTTGAGAGTCGAACGGTTGGTGCCTCGCCATAGGACGAGTTTTAATTCGTATTTGGTGAGAGTACCCACTCATCACCTCCCAACCTTTATGAAGGAGGACTTCTGGCCGCAGGGTGTCGTGTTTCGGAAATTCCGAAGACGCTTGCCCGCCGACCTACCGCACACGCCGAAATTTAGTGTTTGCTTAGATATAGTATAAAATATGTATGTTAGTCTGTAAGGTATTTATGATATGGGCCTCTGTTTACATAATTAACACCTTTATGTAAATATTGCGTGAAATAAATGGATTTATTATCACTACATAGTATAAAATAAAGTCACTTTCTCTGTCCCTATGTCCCTCCCTAACTCCCTATGTCCCTCCCTTTGTACGCTTAAATCTTTAAAACTAGGTACGCAACGGATTTTGATACGGTTTTTTTTAATAGATAGAGTGATTCAAGAGGAAGGTTTATATGTATATACATGCATAATATACTGAAGGATAACCCACAATAACCATTTTCCCGTGCGGAGCCGGGGCGGGTCGCTAGTTATTATTATACCGTAGCCACAGCGGTTATTTAGGTACAACAGTAACTACCATATTTCACTCATAATCCGACCAGGTGGTATGTCGGTCTGTCCGTCAGTTCGTGCATTAGTTAGCACTAATTAATTCTCCCGGCTTCGCTTGATGAATTGCGCAAGCTGAGGGCATTTTGGGGTGACTGGGGTGAGATACGGACGGTGAATTAATAACTTTAGGTAAGATTTTCTAAGTAAATAAAAAAGTATATAGAATTGCTTTAGAGAATTTTTGAAAGTAGGAAATTTCGAAAATTTACTTAGAAACATAAAAGATTAGAACTGTAGGTAGGTACCTACATAGAAAAAAAGGCTAAATAAAACCGAGTCATGGGGAATATCAGGCTTTTTCACGTTTTATGTAATGTTTCTATTTAATCTACAAACGACACAAAACAACGAGGAATAAAACACGGGAAACGCCAGGATACCTACCGTTAATAGTTTCCGCTTACCCACAATCCTCCCTTTGGCCGGTGGTTCTCAAAGTAGACGCAAGGCAATACAGCATGTGATATTGTAATATCACCCGAAACATCACTTGAGATTTTGGCGTGATTTTGGATTTTGTTGGAAGGTACAGTACAAGTTCATAAGGAGTACACTACATAATTCCGAATAATTTATTTACGAATTTGAAAATGACGATTATTAAAATTCCGAATTTCATACTTCCGAATGATTCACAATTCCGAATTTAAAATTTCCGAATAGTGAAAATGACGAATAGTTAATTAACGAAATTTCAAACAACCGATTTATTACAAATACGAAAGTCAATTTTCCGAATATTATAATTTCGATGTTTCAAATGTACGATTTTTTAGTATATCGAATATTCAAAATTACGAATCCCGAAGTTTTAATATTCCGAAAATCAAAATCCCGAATTTTACTTACAATTAATCAAATATTAAGAAATATTATTGAACGCCTGCTGCTTACAGTAAGGGTGCAAGCAAGCAAGCAAGCAAGCAAGCAAGCAAGCAAGCAAGCAAGCATGCAAGCAAGCAAGCAAGCAAGCAAGCAAGCAAGCAACAAGCAAGCAAGCAAGCAAGCAAGCAAGCAAGCAAGCAAGCAAGCAAGCAAGCATGCAAGCAAGCGTGCAAATAAGCGCGCAAGCAAGCGTGCATTCAAGCATGCATGCATGCAAGCAGGCATGCATTCATGTCAACCTAACCCCGAAGGGTATGGCAGAACGAGCTGGCTCGCTCCGCTCGCCGCGCTCCTTTCTGCCATACCCTTCGAACCTAACCTATCCGTGTCGGGGTGCCCAGAAGTCCCGTGCTCGCTTCGCTCGCACCCGCTCCTGTAGTATTTTTGCCAAAAATCCTAAACTATAAAACCAGAACTAATCAGGTACTTTAACCTATTATATTCGGGTACTATTTTTCTTTCAACCTTGAACTTTATTAAGCTTTTTTCTAAATCACGAATTATCACATTTCCGATCGGGATTTTAATTTTTCGTGATTATAAAAGATCGGTATTTTATTTTTCGTATAATAAAGTATTCGTAATTTTTAACATTCGTATATTTAACAATCGGAATAACAAATCTTCGTGATTATAATATTAGGAATTTAAAATTTCGTAATTTTTATAATTCGTAATTTAAAAATTTCGAAATTACAATATTTCGTAGTTTTCAAATTCAGTATTTTCAAATTCGGGAATAAGTAATTCGTAATTTTTGGGTGTTCCCGTTCATAAGTGCAGTCATATCACGTGTTTTTATACTTTCAAATAACTTTTTTCCCAAAGACTTGTTATTCTTATTTTTGTGTACGTATACGTATACGTAGACAGTGTAAGGGACTCAATATTTTACTTCAAACGATAGGTATGTCCTGAATATATATAAGATAAAAGTTCTTATAGTTGTAACCTTTGATTATATACAACTGTAGGTATATATTGGAGTTGTATATAATCAAAGGTTGTAACTTTGATCGATGTTTAAAATAAAACGAATTACTAGATCTCGTTCAAACCAATTTTCGGTGGAAGTTTACATGGTAATGTACATCATATATTTTTTAAGTTTTATCATTATATTGTCTTAGAAGTTACAGGGAGAGGGAGGACACACATTTTACCACTTTGGAAGTATGTCTCGCGCAAACTATTCAGTTTTGAAAAAAAATTATATCAATATTATCATTTTTGAAGACCTATCCATAGATACCCCAGACGTAAGGTTTGGTGAAAACAATTTTTTTGAGTTTCAGTTCTAGTTCTAAGTATGGGACCCCCAAAATTTATTGTTTTTTTTTCTATTTTTGTGTGAACATCCTAATGCGGTTCACAGAATACATCTACATAGGCACAATAAAACCAGTAAGTTATCTTCATACAAACGTGCCGCCACAGTGCCGCTGGCCGAAAGTGAGGGCCAAATGATGGCGCGCCTTGAGAGAGCCCTAATGTCGAGCAGTGGACTGCCGAAGGCTACTAATGGTGATGACGATGATGATTCACAAAAAATTGTTTACTGACGTTCGTTTTCAAAGTTCACAAGTTGTTCCTGCCAGGAACAAGGGGTGAGTTTAAAGCAAAACTCTTTTATGGGTTATAAAATATAATTTAAAACTTACAATACAATACAATACAAACTTAGTAATTTACAAGGTGCAAGCAAGCGTTAAGTAAGAGAGATCAAGATCGAGTGTGAAACGGCACTGACTGACGGTCCGCGGTCCGCGCTCAAAAACCAAAATTACAAATTAAAGCAGCTATACAAGGCAAAATCGACCTTACGTTTAATGTTTAAGCCACATTATTACAATACCGTAAACACTTACTTTTTAACGGTCAAATACAGACGGATTTGACAAATTTGAGAACCACTGTTTATCTTATCAGGTTCACACTCCATTTCCCGATTTTCGCGCGCAAATTGACAAAATGGCGCTGGTTATCCAGCGTGGTCGAGCAGAAATTCGTCATTGAACTAATTATGTTCCAGATAAAATGGCTATTATAAGGGTTTTCCGGTCCACCTTTTTGGGTTTAATGGCGTCTTTAATAAAATGTGATAGGTATATAAACCCAGAGAGGTGGGAAAAAGACGCGCTTCGTTATTTAATTGTATTATAGACTAGTCGCGTAGTAGTCCAAATTATAGACTAGTCGCGACGCGATTTATACAAGTAGACCAGTTGCGTTTTAGGTACTTTTATGCGAGTTGACGTATAGACTAGATGCTTTTTAGACTAGTGATGTGATACTAACCCGTATTTCTAATCCCACTTCGGAGATACGACCAATGCGTTTTGATTTGAATACTTATTATCTGCTATATCGTTAAAGCTACGAGGACAGCGCTTTGACAGTACCCTCCATCATCATCTCAGCCTGTAGACGTCCACTGCTGGACAAAGGCCTCCCCCAAGGATCTCCACAATTATCGGTCCTGCGCTGCCCGCATCCAGCGGCTTCCCGCGACCCTCACCAGATCGTCGGTCCACCTCGTGGGGGGCCTGCCCACACTACGTCTTCCGGCGCGCGGCCGCCATTCAAGAACCTTTCTGCCCCAACGGCCATCAGTTCTACGCGCAATGTGCCCAGCCCATTGCCACTTAAGTTTAGCGATTCTTCGGGCTATGTTATGTCGGCGACTCTGGTTCGCCTGCGGATCTCATCATTCCTGATTCGATCACGCAAGGAAGCATAGCCCTCTCAATCGCTCTTTGGGTGACTTTGAGCCTTCTTATGGGGCCCATCGTAAGCGACCACGTCTCAGATCCGTAAGTCATCACTGGCAACACACATTGGTCAAAGACTTAAGCGGGTTATCAAAGCACCACCGTAATCAAGGGAAATATTTTTATGCCTGGCAGCACTGCGCGTTTTGATTCATCATCTTCATTCAGTATTTATCTGCATGTAAGTCTGACTGACTTGCGTATATCACACGAAACAAAACGAAATAGTCGAACATGTCAATAAAACTGTCAATGTCAAAAATTAAAAAATAAAATGTCAAGAGTCCCATGTGTTGTCTTCTGCGTTTACATTTTGTATTTAATTGTTAAAAACTCGTAATTTTACTGATAATAGTTTAAAATGTTACTTAATGAAGACAAGCAATTCGACATCTTTGTTGCCGGTAAAATTGGTTCGTTCAAACGTAAGTATTATTACGATTTTTCGTTTGGTTTCTGTCACTACAAAATAATACGTATTTTCCATTTATCTTCCTGATATTTAGTGATTGAACGTATTATTTTTCATGAACTACTTCTTAACTATTTGCATAATTACATTTTGACTCGTTAACTGAAAAGGTGAGTACACAGGAACATGTTGAAACACTGCTCTTAACTCCTTCCGACCTATCCAGGGACAATTTAATAATATTAGTCGAATAAAATCAAATATCACGCAAGTGACATGGTCGTCCGTGTCGTGACCTGACACAGGACTCCCGGAAGACCAGCGAAGTGGCCTGCCCGGGCTGCGGCTTTCGCTGAGGGAGCACTTTTTGTTTGGATGTTGCAGCGCAGGGAGATGTCAATGCGTATATTATATCGGGGTTTCTATAGTAGACTGCCGTACGAATTTGTTGGAAAGAAATATATTGGTAGTTAGCTGGGGGCTGTAAGATTATAATTCTAAAATATTATTGTGCGGAAACTTGTAGTTTTTTAGACGGTATTTCCAACAAATTCGTACGGCAGTCTACTATAGTCAACCCATTATATCTCTTTGTTTGTAATTTTTGTGTTGTGATGTCCAAAACAAATAAAAAATTCTGATTCCTGAATAATATTAGACAAAAATTAATGTAACAAAAATTTCACAACAAAATTAGGCAAAACATACAAAAATATTTAATGCTTCTGTGCGCAACCTAATTTAATTTATTTACAACAATTATCTAAAAGTGGGATTGTCTCAAACCCGGGTAATCAGTAAATAATAGTATTTCCTTAACTAAGATGTTTTTTCCTAAATTGCAGATATAAAATACCACACAGATGCATTGAAAAACACAAAAAAGTGTGTTGAGAATCTAATACCAATCAAATCGCTTCAAAAGGAGGACGCTATCACATGTTTCGAGTGGGGCAACGATGGACAGACCGAAATACTATACGGACAAAGGAACCAACAGGTGCATTGTTATTGAGAGCCTCATAGCCTAGTTGGTAGTACGTCTGCCTACGAAGCACAAGGTCGCGGGTTCGAATCCCGCCCAGGGCAATCATTGGTGTGATGAGCACTTACTTGTGTTTGCCTTGTGTCTGGATGTTGTATATTTATATATGTATGTATATCAGCTGTCTGACACCCATAGTACAGGCTCTGCCTAGGCAGGGGGCAGATGGCCGTGTGTGAGATGTCCCACATATTTATTTATTTATATTTATTATAAGGGTTTTTATTATAAACAAATGAACAACTTTGCCAGCGTTAAAAAAAATCCCATACGTATGAGGTATTTACTGCGGTTATGTTAAACATAATCTATGTCCTTTTTGTGGTGGAGGAGGCTTTTACCCAGAATAGGATCCTTAAAAGAAATTGAAAGAAAACATATCACACACACATATTTATTAAGAATACTAATACTAAACTTCAGAACTTGCAAGGACTGGCTGCTTCAAATGCAAAAATCATCTTGCAATTAGACGGAGGTAAAAAAGAAAGAGGCAGTGAAAGAAACCGTAAAAATTGGTTTTTGTCTCTACCGCCATTTTGTATTTATCGGCCGCCATTTTGGTTTTGTTAAAAAAAACTTAGCCTATAACCATCGCACAGTTCAGACGAATCGATGGACACCTCATTCTTGAAAATCCATCCAGCCTTTTGGATAATTCGAGGGTATAAAGAATACCACATAAAGCCTGACCAAAGAAATAAGAAACCTGCTTTGGGGGCGCCACGTGTATGTTTTTACAACTATGGCAACAATTTCCCTTATAAAATTAGTTCCATTGATATTCCGCAATATGACAAGGTTTCTTATTTCTTTGGTCGGGCTTTACATAGATACATACATACACAGATATGCATGAAAACCTTCCTTTGCAGTTGGGTAAATAGATCATTTGTTCTGTTTACAGATACAAGTATATGATACGCTTCAAGGTTTCCAAAAGTCGTACTCCGCTGAATTTGGTACTGGGCACATCGTTGGTTTAGGTCGCTACAAGAGGAGATTGATCGCTGCTTTGTCAAGTGGCGTTGTTAAGATATGGAGTAAAAAAGAGGATATAGTCATTGATACAGGTATGGTGTGAAAATAAAATTACCAGCTTGTATTGTATGTCCCCACCGGCTCGAGCCTACCCTGATATCAGGGTGAATAGGCCTTATGTTTGTTTAAGGTTTTCGTGCTTAGTACACATTATCATACTCATATTATAAAGAGGAAAGATTTGTATTTGTGTGGGTGTGTGTGTGTATGTTTGTAATGAATAAACTTCACACACAGACAGACACACACACAGACAGACACACAAAATACAAATCTTCCCTCTTTATAATATTAGTATAAAGTATGAAAAGCCCTGCGTGCCTGTTGGCAAAAGCTTCCTACTTCAAATAAAAACTTATCAAATCTTAATAAGTAATTAATTTGTAAGATGTACTAACACTATATGGATTGTAATTATCTGAAATAATTTTTTAATTATTATTATTATTTAATTTTTTTCAGGAGGTAAACTAGACCAGATGAAAGTGTGCATGGACGATCCAACTATATTTGCTACCGGTAAGTTATTTTTAATTTAAAATTTATGTAGCATTATAGCATGCAAATATCACTACAAAGTATAAAACAAAGTCGCTTTCTCTGTCCCTATGTCCCTATGTATGCTTAAATCTTTAAAACTACGCAACGGATTTTGATGCGGTTTCTTTTAATAGATGGAGTGATTTAAGAGGAAGGTTTATATGTATAATACATGCATAATATACTTAAGGATAACCAACAATAACCTTTTTTCCGTGCGGAGTCGGTCGCTAGTTATAATATAGAAGATAGATAATTATGTTATTTTAATGTATTCCTCCAGGGGGGGAAGAAAACGACCTAAAACTATGGCGTATTGGCGCCCCCACACCAATATTCGCAGCGAAAAACCTCCCACACGACTCCCTCCAACTGCGGAGGGCGGTGTGGGTCAGCGGGGTGGCGTTTGCGGGGGAGGGGGGGGCGAGCGTCGCCGTGGCGAGCAGGCACGGATACGTTAGGTAACTATAAGCACAAAATAAAAAGCTTAGAGAATAAATATACATAGAGCACGCGCATCGCTCCGCTGCCTTTATGTCAAGCGTAAGCAAATTTTGGCAGATTTTGTATGTGCGGTGAAATCAATAACATTTTTCTTTTTGGATTTGTTCCTCGAGTCATGTTTGAAACTTATCACTGCACATTTCAAAATGATCTATTAAATTTCTTATTTTCACCGGGAAAAATAATCAACTCCGATAACCATTTGATACTAAACGAACGCGCTGAAGATATTCGGACTGTTCATATCCGTGCTTACGGTTCATACTCGATTAGGCGTACTCTATCCCTCCCAGAAAATTTTCTATTTATACAGATAAAAAGTTTCCAAAAAGTCCACTCCCGCCGTCCTTGAAATTAACTACCTAAACTTGGTTGACTCCTTGAAAAACGTGTATCGCACTCCTACTGTTTATTGCCCTTATTTTTTTCTATATTCCTAGAATGTATAGTCCGAAATAAATTAAAAATAAAACACATTTATTTGCACTGTTGCGACAAATTGAACACCGAAATGTAGAAAAAAGTATAAAATCGTTTCGTATGCGTCTACATCACAGTATGCAATAGAGCACAACAGCGAAAAAATGTCTCGACTCAGCTTTTTAGGGTTCCGTAGCCAAATGGCAAAAAACGGAACCCTTATAGATTCGTCATGTCTGTCTGTCTGTCTGTCCGTCCGTATGTCACAGCCACTTTATTCCGAAACTATAATACCTATACTGTTGAAACTTGGTAAGTAGATGTATTCTGTGAACCGCATTAAGATTTTCTTACAGAAATAGAAAAAAAAACAATAAATTTAGGGGGTCCCCATACATAAAATTAAAACTCAAAAAAAATTTTTTCGTCGAACCCATACGTGTGGGGTATCTATGGATAGGTCTTTAAAAATGATATTTAGGTTCCTAATAACATTTTTTTCTAAACTGAATAGTTTGCGCGAGAGACGCTTCCAAAGTGGAAAAATGTGTGTCCCCCCCCCTCTAACTTCTAAAATAAGGGAATGATAAAACTAAAAAAAATATATGATGTGCATTACCATGAAAACTTCCAACGAAAATTGGTTTGAACGAGATCTAGTAAGTAGTTTTTTTTAATACGTCATAAATCGTAAACCGCAATTTACCTTTCACTATTATTAAAACATCGATCAAAACCACAACGAACTTCAAAAACTTTTATATTATGTTACTGGCTGCTATGGAACCCTTCATGGGCGATTCCGACTCGCACTTGGCCGCTTTTTTTTTTTTTAATTGACTTATGCTTGTGTCGAAAAGGTACGACCAATCAAGCTTCACCGGACTTGCGGGGGAGTGGAAGACTCTACCCCAAAAAAAAGTCATATACCAACGCGTCTAGGGGCGGCTCGAGGGAGCCTCGGACCACGGCCTAGTGCGTTGATACTGAACAACATCGTGAAGGAGACGACGCCTGAGGGGCTCCGTCTCTGGTTTTCAATTTTGATATTGGTTCTGGCCGCGCCCCCGCCGGCGGGTGCGGGCGTTGTTACCTGAAGGGTAATTGTTACCTGAAGAGTCTCGACTTAGCATATGTCTAGCTCGGAGAGAGCTGAACGCTGCTTTTCAGTGGATCTTACTCCTGTTCGTCATAATAAATGGTCGCCATTAAATTATAATCGAAGCGAAAAATTAAGATCATTGAGCTTTAATAGTATATACTAACAGGCGTCACCTGTTGATAAATCAATGAACTATGGTCGCCATTGTTTGGTATGTTGCAGGCTGTACGACACTCGCGCGCAGCGTCGTCCCGTGATCAACGTAGAGTTTCCAAACATGGCCGCCACTTGCATCGCGCCCGGCTTGCAACACCGGTGAGTGCGATCCTACGTATTACCACTGGGCGGTCACTCCATACAGAAAACGCATTTTGACAAGCTACTTCTTTTTGAATAACAACTGAATATCAACTACAAGTCAATGGCGCTAGGCGCTATGTATGCACACCCCCTCCACCACCGGCGGAGTCCCGCGGCGCCTGCGGGGTGCGGGGCGTAGGGCGCTATATCGGGCGAGGGGGTGAGTGTCCTTTCTGTACGGGTTAGTACTAATATTTTCTTCTGTGGTATTACCATGGACCAATATACTCGAGAGGAGTGTCAATGCCCTAGAAAAAAAGTGCTTCGGAAAAAGCTCAAATCCCGTATTAAAACTAGATGGCGCCTAGCTCCTCGCCCGAGACTATATTAAAAATATACTAGTAAATGGCTATAATTGTGTTTCTTTTTACATAAATAGTAACTAAAATTTATTTTTATTTTTTTTATCAGGCCGAGAGACACCATATAATTTGTAATTTCACATTATTTTACAATTATAGTTAGTTTGTGAATGGTAGTGACATCTATGTTTTCTTTTAGTACTAATTACAGGAGCACGCATTGTTGTAGGAGAATTGACAGCCCTCTCGAGTATATTGGTTCATGCAGTATAAATAGAAAATTTTCTGGGAGGGATAGAGTACGCCTATCGAGTATGAACTGTAAGCACGGATATGAACAGTCCGAATATCTTCAGCGCGTTCGTTTAGTATCAAATGGTTATCGGAGCTGATTATTTTTTGAAATGTGCAGCGATAAGTTGCAAACATGACTTGAGAAACAAATCAAAAAAGAAAAATGTTATTGATTTCGCCGCCCATACAAAATCTGCCAAAATTTGCTTACGCTTGACATAAAGGCAGCGGAGCGATGCGCGTGCTCTATGTTTATTTATTCTCTAAAGGTTCATGTTATTTTATTATTATTCCTTTTACACAGTTGTTTCTTGGTCGGGTTTGGTCGCGGCCAGTTACAGCAAGTGGACTTACGCGTCGGGAAACCAGATAAGGGGTACAAGGGGGCCGTCGGAGCCATCACGGCCATCGCCACTGCTGGTAATTACATCTGAAATTAAATATTTTTAGATTCATAGAAAACAACCAAAAACGTAAACCTTCCGGCGGAAATTGAACCCACGACCTTCGGCCTATACGCAGCCAACGTGCTACCATCTACACCACGGAGGGCATAGTGGCAGCGCCGAAATTCGTTCTTGCTTGTTTTCTATCAATCTATGACGTCACCATCATTATAGGCAACCACACTTGGCACGGACAGCGTGCAGTAGCGACGTCTGTGGGAATCCTTTCGAATTATTTCCACTCAATCCGTCTTAACTAGTAAGCACAAGATCGGAAATTGTTTATTGTTTTGTACAATCATCATTAACAGCTCATATATGTCCCCACCGAGGGGCTCGAGCCAACCCCTCAGGGGCCGTCCATTAATCACGTGAGACTTGAAAGGGGGGGAGGGGTTTGACAAAAATCACGAAATATCACAAGGGGGGAGGGGGGTGAGGTAAGATATCACGTGTATTTATTTTTTCCAATCAAAAACAACCTGCAACCTTTCTGTCTAGGCATTTTTATCATAGTCCATAATTTCAGAATAAAAAAGGTTATACTTTATACATGTATTTAAAGATAATATTCTAAAAATTTTAAAATTCCTTACCGGTACTAAAAATACACGTGATGTTTGGGTAGTCTAAAACCTCACCATGTATCACCAAGGGGGAGGGGGGGTTAAAAAATGCTAAAAAGAAAGATAACGTGATTAATGGACGGCCCCTTACGGAGGTTCCGGGTTCGAATCCCGGTGGGGACTCGTCGAACAATATCACTTTGTGAGACTTTCCCCAGTTTGGTTAGGACATTGCAAGCTGAATCACCTGATTATCGAAAAGAAAGATGATTCCGTGCTTCGGAAGGCACGTAAAGCCGTTGGTCCCGGCTATCTACGGATGTAGTTGTTATAGGAGCCATGTCTTGTTCTATAATCGTTTAAAATTTATCAGACGTAAATAAGCCTTAATGAGTATATCCTTCTAGTTTTTGTTATGCATCTCCACAAAATAAATTAAATGAAAAGAGACTTTAGCTCTAATACAATAAAGTGCAATTTAGATCGCTCAACGTTGATTTACCTACACATTCTAGTAGGTGCACTAGTTGCGTCTCTTTCTATTGCGTATCACCCAAATCTTCCTCATTCTTATTGAATGTGGCCTTCCCTTCGGATTAGGCATAAAGTGGACAATTTTTTTGCCCTTTTGGAAACAGGCAAAGCCATGAAGTCATGCAGCCGTCGTCTTTAGCTGGAGTGATTACTAAGAAATTAAAACTTCACTACATAGTATAAAACAAAGTCGCTTTCTCTGTCCCTATGTCCCTATGTATGCTTAAATCTTTAAAACTACACAACGGATTTTGATGCGGTTTTTTTTAATAGATAGAGTGATTCAAGAGAAAGGTTTATATGTATAATACATGCATAATATACTTAGGGATCACCCACAATAACCATTTTCCCGTGCGGAGCCAGGGCCGGTCGATAGTTTATAATAAAATTAAAATTTTGTCTTTTATTAAGAAAAATACGCGTCCCTCTTTAATTTCTTGCATTCATTCTAATTTTTTTTTTTTAATTTTCAGCTTGTGGTTCTGGCTATGTGGTCAGTGTGAGCGCAGATAGACACATCAGAATACACGATTACCAACACAAGAATATTGTTTATAAGGTTAGTTTATAACGAGATAATTTTATAAAAAGATTAACCAAAAATAAAAAAAAAACTCGTCTCGTCATATTATTATGGCGAAAATTCAATGAAACTAAACCCTGAACAAAGAATAAAAATCCTGCTCTGGGGGCGCCACGTGTATATTTTTATGTTTATGGCAACAATTTCCATGATAAAATTAGTTCCATTCCGCAATATGGCGAGGTTTTTATGTTTAGTTCTAGTCAGGCTTTTAAGATTATTAAAATAATCTAATATTTTTATAATAACAGCCATTTTTAACACCCGACGACGAAATGTAAGAAGTGAAATAAAAGAAATAAAAAAAATAAAAAAAAAATAAGAAAAATAATCCAGATTTTTGGTTCCTCTTTGTTTTTGTGCGTGCTAATCTCCGAAACTGCTGGACCGATTGAAATTAAATTTTGCATCCCCGTTCAACATCTTAGATATTTTTACCACGGGAAAATATCTCATTCCTACGCAAAACTGTGAACGGAAAAGTAAAAAAAACATCGCGCGCGTAGCCGCGGGCTGACAGCTAGTTTCGACATAATTTAGTTACTTACACCCATTTTAATATATTATATTTGTTATTAATTTCAGCAATATTTAACTTCAAAGCTGTCAGGAGTACTAGTGCAAACTAAATCTTCCACTCCTCTTTTGAATGGAGAAGAACAAGAGAAAGAAGAGATAAAGGAAGAAGAGACGAGAGAAGAAGACGACATGGATCAGCTGTTTGACAGAATGGAGACTGTCGGGTAAGTGACAAAATTACCGGTAATAAAACCGGTTAAATATCAGATTTCGGTAAAATTTCTAAAATCAAAATCTGCATTTCAGCCTTTGTGTATATTGATGAAAACTATTGAAAACCGTTTTCCACTTGACCGTGTGTTTTGTGTAATGCAATAAACGTTTTACTTACTTTATTTATTTATTTATTTATTACAATGCACAGAAACAGAAACATCCTTGACTATGCAAGGAACATGAAACATACAAAAGAAAAATACTTATAACTAAGAAGAATAATAATAATTATAACAATAGGGACTCGCTAATGAGATCAATCATGTTAACAGTAAAATACAACTAGTTGACAATGAGATAAACATGGTTACTTTTTAATCAGTGCACAAATTTTGTGTACACAGTCAGTCAGTTCAGTATCGTTACTAGATCAAATGAGAAGAAAAAAATTTTTTTTTTTTTTTTTCTAATTATGACACTATTTTTAACCCGTTTAGGGAACGAATTTCAAAAAACGCCAGAATACGTGTCCAATTAATTATGCCAATGAGTGTTTATACGAAGTATCAAGAAAATTGGCGCATATTAAACTTCCCATACAAAATTTGATACCAATTTTATGCATAAAATGGCGATATTTCGATTTTTTTGTATGCAACGTGATAAAATAAAAATATACGGGTATTTTTATTTTCTTTAAGTGTAGCGCCACACCTGCGGAGCGTACCGCGCGGAACGTACGGCGCGGAAAGTTCCGCGCGAAATATTCAGTTGCTATGACAAACCAGCGGCGCGGCGCGGCGCGTTCAGCGCGCTACGCGACCGAAGGTAACGCCGGCGTCGTCTTCAGTTGGCGTCGGCCCGTGTCGTCGTGTGTGGTTGTTATAAACTAATAGAATTGCCAAGAAAAATGGATTTTTTTACAATAATTGCTATTATAGAGGGCGTAGAAGAAGAAGAAGTAAAGAAAAAACACTTTTGGGTGCATCACTAAATACAATGAGAATCCAAGAAGGTCGATTTCAAAAATATTCAATGTACAGATCCTATCCTGACAAGTTTTTCAAATATTTTCGGATGCCAATTCAATCTTTTGATGATTTGCTATTTCTCATTAGGTAACGATATTTTGAAGAAAGATACTATGTTTTTTCTTTATGTAGAATAACGCGTCTTTCTTTAGGAAAATTACCAAGCACGAGCAATGCATGAAAGCAATTTCGCCGCTTTTCGCAGTGTGACCATTAACATTCAATACTACGAACACAATTTATTTATTTACTTTTTGTTACTTTTGGAAACCGTCATCTGCCACAGGTCAAATTTGAGGAGTGAAATCTGCCAAAAGGACAGAAATCTGTCACAAATGGTCACACTGCCTCTTCGCCTGCCGCCGCGCAACGTTCAGTAACGCGCGCCGAACTTTCGGTCGCGTAACGTTCCGCGTGATGTGTCGCTTGCTATGCGAAATACATTGAACGCGTTTTGGCTGAAGTAACCGCCCGACGGAAGGTTCGGCGCCACGCGGAACGTAACGTAACGTCGGTTGATGTGTCATAGGACATACAAAAAGCATTACGAGCGTATTCAGCGGAACTTTCAGCGCGGTACGCTCCGCAGGTGTGGCGCTACACTAATATATGCCTACCCAAAATTTGTGTACTGATTAAAAAATAACCCTGTATAATATGCAAATATAAAATAGTAAAAAAAGATAAAAGAAAATAAAAAACAATTTAAGTCAATTTATATTACCTACAAAGATTCAGAGAAAGTGAAACAGGCTTTACTAATATTCAACCACTTATCAGCAAAAACATCAAAATCCATATTGGTTTCTAAAAGTTGTCTAGTGAGTTACTTACTTACTACATGATATATCAGCGATATCTGTACCTTTTTAGGGTTCCGTAGCCAAATGGCAAAAAACGGAACCCTTATAGATTCGTCATGTCTGTCTGTCTGTCTGTCTGTCTGTCCGTCCGTATGTCACAGCCAGTTTATTCCGAAACTATAATACCTATTCTGTTGAAACTTGGTAAGTAGATGTATTCTGTGAACCGCATTAAGATTTTCTTACAAAAATAGAAAAAAAAAAACAATAAATTTAGGGGGTCCCCATACATAGAACTGAAACTCAAAAAAAATGTTTTCATCAAACCCATACGTGTGGGGTATCTATGGATAGGTCTTTAAAAATTAAATTTAGGTTCCTAATAACATTTTTTTCTAAACTGAATAGTTTGCGCGACAGACGCTTCCAAACTGAAAAAATGTGTGGGGGACATACCCTTCTAACTTCTAAAATAAGAGAATGATAAAACTTAAAAAAATATATGATGTGCATTACCATGAAAACTTCATATCTATCTATCAAGAAAAGGTAATGCAATATCACACATTACGCGAGTACTGTAACCAGTACACCAGTTCACATCAGACATTAGCTATTACTGAAGAAAAATCAACTTCAGTCGGTCAGTAGTAATAAATGAAAAATCCTTTTTTTATGTGTTATCTCGAGTAATGCGGTCGCGCGCAGTTAATCACTACATAGTAAAAAACAAAGTCACTTTTTCTGTCCCTATGTCCCTATGTATGCTTAAATCTTTAAAACTACGAAACGGATTTTGATGTGGTTTTTTTAAATAGATAGAGTGATTCAAGAGGAAGGTTTTCATGTATAATACATGCATAATGTACTTAAGGATAACCCACAATAACCATTTTCCCGTGCGGAGCCGGGGCGGGTCGCTATGTTATAATAAAGTAATATGTGCTGCTACTACGGTACGGCACGGAATACTACAGAGCATTTTTTCATGCTAAGTGATAAACATTCAACATTTCGGGTAATTTTTAGGGTGATGTGCAATGGTACGAGGTGATATCACCTTTTCGAAAGTTGTGAGTAATGTGATATGACATTAAAACGTACTGTTTTGCGCATGTCTACCTCGGACCTCGGCCTAGCGATTTGATACTGAACAACATCGTGAAGTCACTGGCGTTACCTAAAAGCGCATTGATTTTAATTTTTATTCAAAAACAGGGTTGCAAATTATCATGATGATTATTTTCACGGATAATTTATCTGGTAATTTATCTGATAACAAAACAAATATATAAATATATTATAGACTAGCTTTCCGCCGCGGCTCCGCCCGCGTTGACAGTGTTTCTTGTAGGAATGAGGCATTTTCCCGTGGTAAAAGGTAGCCTATGTTACTCAGGGTGAATGTAGCTTTCTAATAATAAAATACAAGACTAACTTCTATATGGAGTTTATTACTCAATTGGAAAGGCTGTTAGAACATTTCTTTAATAAAAAATGTATAATCGGGGGTGACTTTAATATTGATTTACTAACCAATGACAAGTACAAGGATGAATTTGTGTCGCTATTAAAGAGTTATAACTTTAGACCCTTAGTTACTACTGCAACCTATATAAGAGGAAACTCAAACTCATGTCTAGATAACTTTATCACCAACATACCGGAAGATAGGATAGAATCAACGTTTACTGACCACAATGGGCTTGCAGACGGACATGCTGGGTTATGGTGTAGTCTAGTAGTCTCAAAGGGTGCATCTGCTTGCCAAAATGAATATATAGTGACAGATAAAAGAACATATAACAAAAAGAACGCGTATCAATTTAGACAAAAACTACTAACGAAAAGTTGGACATTCTATGGTATTAACGGATTTTTGTCAAGCTTTTCACATACCTTTAAAAAATGCTACACTAAAAAGAAAAGGAGAGTCAAAATTAAGTACAATGTAATGCTCCCATGGATTACAAAAGGGATCAAAGTAGCCAGTAAAATGAAACGATTTTTATCTACTATGAATAAGTCTAGTGACGAATCTTTAATAAAATAGAAAAAAGACTATATTACTATTTACAGACGTGTCATAAGGTGTGCACGCAAAATTTCCGTTCAAAGAGAAATTCTGAAAGCTAATAATTGCCCCAAATCTATTTGGCAAGTCGTTAACAAACAAAGAAATAAACACGTTCAGGAGTCTGATAAAACCTTTCGCTTAAAAATTTATGGCGAGATAACAGACGATCCATCAAAAATTGTGAATCTGTTTTCTGTCAACTTTAGTAACGACAGTTCTAAAGCTCTTGGAAATAAAGAAGTCTCAGAAAAGTTACTGAAGTACTATACACCAAGTGTACCACATAATATTAAATGGAAGTATGTGACACCAATTTAAGTTGTCAACGTTGTAAATAAGATGTAGTCCAAAAAGTCATGCGGCTATGACGATATTCCAATATCAGTTATCAAAGAAAATATTTATATACTAGCAGAGCCTTTAGCTAACTTATACAATATGTGTTTTGAGCAAGAGGTTTTCCCTGACCAATTCAAAATTGCGAAGGTCATTCCAATCTTTAAAAAAGGGGATAAAAGTTGTCCGAATAATTACAGACCAATATCTCTCCTGCCAGTTCTATCTAAAATATTTGAAAAGCTCATCAAGAAGAGGTTGATGGATCATCTGGAGCGGAATCAAATATTAAGCACTCATCAATTCGCGTACAAAAATAATACTGGAACTGTAGATGCCGTAAATAGGTTGGTAGAGGACGTTTTAACCAGATTAAATAATAAGAAGAGAGTCGCAGGCTTGTTTATAGATCTCACAGCAGCATTTGACACACTAGATCATGATGTTTTACTTATGAAACTGCAACACTATGGGGTTAGAGGCAAATTTCTAAATCTTATTGAATCTTACCTGAATAACAGACGACAATTTGTTGAATTAAAATATATGGAAAACGCAGAGGAAAGGCAGTGTAGGAGTAAGATCTGTTCCATTCATAGGGGTGTCCCGCAAGGATCTGTGCTGGGTCCTATACTTTTCAACATAATGACAAACGATCTACCTAATTACATAAAATCAATTTTTAATAATGTTGGAATAGTCTGTTATGCAGATGATACCAATGCTATTGTTTCAGCTGATAGTCATCAAGAATTGACTACTAAAGTTAGTAATGTTATTTTGGCTTTTGAAAGATGGTTTGGATGCAACAACCTTAAATTAAATTTAAGTAAGACTTGTGTCATGCAGTTTGGTTCCACTGCAAAAACTAAAGAAAAATTGGATATTGTCTTTAATAAAACCAAAATTGATCTGGTTAAGAAGGTGAAATTTTTAGGAGTCGATATAGATTATGATCTTTGCTGGAGGAGTGAGCTATGTAGAATTGAAGCTAGGGTTGGTTCAGCATGCTATGCTTTGCGGAGTTTGCGTGATGAGTTGAATGTGACTCAGCTCAAGATGGTCTACTATGCCTTAGTCGAATCTCATTTTCGATATAGCTTACTATTTTGGGGAAATAGTTATACTTATAACATACAAAAAGCCTTTGTTTTACAAAAAAAGCGTAAGAACTATGCTCAGAATTCCGCAATGGGTCTCTTGTAGTGAATATTTTAAGAGTTTAAAAATCTTGACGATTCCTTGTCTGTACATTCTGTTGCTGCTGACAAATTTAGTAACTAACTTAGACAAATATGAAAGCCCAGAAGAAAAGCAACAAAGAGAGGCTACGCGTAGGAAGCATTTGCGACATGTTATAGTTCCTAAACTTAAAGTAGTATTTCAATCAATTAAGTTATTTAACTGTCTGCCAAACGAGCTAAGATCAGTAAGTAGTCCCGTTAAATTTAAAAAAATACTTACAGATTTTTTATTGAAGGAATGTTACTATAATATTAATGAGTTTTTGACATTTGGAAGAAATTAGTATTAGACATAAGATTTGTAATTTGCATTTTTACACGCTTTATATTAGCTTCACTTGTAAGTAACTATGTATGTAAGTAAATCTTGGAATCTTAATTTGACCCACTTCCCGGTCTTCGATTAGGATGAAATTTTGCACACGCTCTGAGTTCTGATGACAATACATGAATACCTAAGAAACGTCATTACAAATCCAATATGGCGGCCTCCCTATTACATGTATGTAAAAAATCTTGGAATCTTAATTTGACCCACTTCCCGGTCTTCGATTAGGATGAAATTTTGCACATGCTCTGAGTTCTGATGACAATACATGATTAGCTAAGAAACGTCATTACAAATCCAATATGGCGGCCTCCCCATTACATGTATGTAAAAAATCTTGGAATCTTAATTTGACCCACTTCCCGGTCTTGGATTAGGATGAAATTTTGCACATGCTCTGAGTTCTGATGACAATACATGACTAACTAAGAAACGTCATTACAAATCCAATATGGCGGCCTCCCTAAGATGGCGAACTGGCTGTTTGTATTCCACCCCCATGATATGGGTATCAAATGAAAGGGTTTGCTGTCAGGAATACGAAAAAAACAGTCACGGGACTTAAATCCAATATGGCGGACGTCCAAGATGGCGGACAGAAAGCGTGTTTTTTAGTTTTTTAAACTATGTATTATTATTATTTATTAAGTCAATTTGTTATAATTAATTAATCCAAGAACTATGTACCCAACCTGACATAACTATAATGATATTTATTCTTTTTATTTTTTGTACAACTAACCTATTATAATGTATTTGTAATTTGTATGTTCAACACAATGTAAATTGTTCAGAATAAATGATTTGAATTGAATTGAATAGTAATAGCTATTTATGCTACTAGTGCGGAAAGTATGTGATTTCCGATGAGTGTCATTTTATTCACGAGCGAGCAAAGCGAGCGAGTGTATAAGCCGACACGAGTCGGAAATCATCTTTCGCACGTGTATCATACAAGATTTTACTATGCATTGTGCAAGAAAACAAACAGTTAAATATATTTAAAAGGCGTTATAAAATGGCAGGCTTCTTAAATACATGCGCGCTGATAATATTATCTACTATGAAAATAGCTATGAGGCATGAGTAATAAAATGTATTCAGCCACGAAATTTTTTATTTAATATTTGAACGTAATTTATCAATATTAATTATTTTTTAAAGTAATGATACTAATTATAAACGCGTTTATTGAATTGTTATTTTAATTGTTCCCTTTATATTAGTAACGATTGATAATTGAGTAATTTGTAAAAATATCTCAAAAACTGAAATGTCAGGTTGTGGCTGAATGACAGGCTGAGCAAAAATATAAAAAAAACTGAAAAGTAAAAAGCACTAGTGCGAAAAAGTGCTACTTTCCGCACTGTTTGGCTGCTTAGAAAACGCTCTTTTCGAGCACATGCATTGTAATAGCTATTTATGATACTAGTGCGGAAAGTATGTGATTTCCGATGAGTGTCATTTTATTCACGAGTGAGCAAAGCGAGCGAGTGTATAAGCCGACACGAGTCGGAAATCATCTTTCGCACGTGAATCATACAAGATTTTACAATGCATTGTGCAAGAAAAAAAAAACAGTTATATTAAAAGGTGTATAAAATGGCGGGCTTCATAAACAAAACACATTCGCGCTGAAAAAAACATCTACTGCGCGTGCAAAGCTGTCGAATCGCAATAAGGCAATGAGTAAAATGTATTCAGCCACGCAAATTTTTAATTAATATTTGAACGTAATTTATCAATAAAAATCAATTTCTAAAGTAATTATACTAATTATAAACGCGTTTATTGCATTGTTATTTTTATTGTTCCCTTTATATTAGTAACAATTGGTAATAAAAATATCTCAAATACTGAAATGTTAGGTTGACTGGCTGAATGACAGGCTGAGCAAAAATTAAAAAAAAAAACTGAAAAGTAAAAAGCACTAGTGCGGAAAAGTGTTACTTTCCGCACTGTTTGGCTGTTTAGAAAACGCTCTTTTCGAGCACATGCATTGTAAAAGAATTTTTGAAACCGGTTCAGTAGTTTTTGAGTTTATTCGTTACAAACATACACACACACACACACACACAAATACAAATCTTTCCTCTTTATAATATTTGTATTGATTATTATTGTGACTAAATACTTACCGAGTCCCGTTGTTGGGTTTTTCATTGTTTCCATACAAAGAGCCGAGCCCCCACAGGCTTAGTGAGCTCCCTTCACTCTTGAAAACCTGCCGTAAATACATCAATGTATAAAAATTTAATAACCCCCGCCACAAAACCGTTACTTGATCCTTTCAACAACTAGAAAAGAGCTGATAATCTTCAAATGGCTGAAGATATTTTCTTGGATCATAGCTAAGAACGCTCTCGATTGTGGCACCTTGCAAACAAAAAAAAGAGATCAAAATCGGCGCATCCGTTTAGAAGCTACGATGCCACAGACAAACAGACACGTCAAACTTAATTGGTTCGAAGTTAAACGAACCGTTTCTTAACATACTAAAATCATGTTAATTCGAAAACGGTTTCCAAAAATTCTGACGCTAAGCGCACGTTATTATACTTGTAGGAAATTATTATTTTAGGGTCGTTGAAACGCCGCGACCATTCGATACCGAGTTCTATAATACAACTAACGCCATCTAGCGTCACTTAACGTAACAAGTTTCAGTGAGAACTAGAATTTCAGCTCCGTATTTTAGTTAATCATAACCATTCTATATCCTAATATTATTCAACTAGCTGACTGCCCGCGGCTACGCCCGCGTTGTTTTCCGACTTTTCCTTAGTAATTTTTAACTATATCTAATATTTTTATAAGGGGAATTATAAAACGAGCGAATAAAAAATAACTTTGCGACTGACGATGACATACTGTTTTAATAACTTGAGCGGTATGAATTTGAGTAAGCGAAAAATTAATTAAACTAACGACGAATATTGATTAATAATAAAATCCAGAACGAGCTTACAAAAAGTGGATTGTGATTAATCCATTTCAGATATTAAAATTTTATTCGAGCGACTACATTACCAAGTGAGCGACTGGAAATACAGAGAGGGCAACTGGCAACACGAAGGTGGTGTGCCCAAGTGCTACTTTCCGCAGTGTTTGGCTGCTTAGAAAACGCTCTTTTCGAGCACATGCATTGTAAAACAATTTTCAAGCCCCACCGTAAGGTCTCCCAATGTTTGCGCTCGCCTAAAGACTCATTTCCGCTGGAGAATCCCGGTGTGTGTAAGGTTGACTGTAGCTGTGGTAAGAGCTACATAGAATAAACCAAACGGACGATTCGTGTAAAGGCGCACATCAGGGATGTCAAGAACAGAGATACACTGAAATCGGCGATCGCAGAACACATACTTGAGGCCGGGCCTAATCACTGGATGGAACTTCACAAGCCGCAAGTACTGAGCCAGGCCACAAGAACTCTTTAGAGGATAAAATTACTGAGCAAAACTCTCTTATATCTAAGCAATACCTAGTTATTGAGCAGTTTAGGAATTGTGATTTAAAATCTGTGGAGGTAGTTGGCCAGAAACCGATGACGGGTGATACTGTTGCTCCTACAGCAGCAACGGCGCTGCAGCAGCGGCCGACCCGGCTTGCTCGAGCGAAAGCGGAAATTGCTTTATCCAACTCGGCGAGTGCTGACAAGAAGCGCAAAATCGCTGCAAAGCCCCTGCGCACATCTCTAACCTCATCGAATTATCAACCTAATGCTCTATCGCTACACAGCGCAGATCCGCAAACATTGCAACCTGGTGCGGCCACGAAGAGCGGGGAAAACGGCGAGCGGAAGAGGCTTGACGAAGCTGAAGCTGAGGCAACGCAGGTTTTGCGCTCTAGCACGGGATCAACTGATAATAATATGTGGAATGAAGTTTCTTATAAAAAGAAGAAGCGTCCGCAGGTCAAGATTGGGTCAGCGATAGTTGAACAACTTCAGGGTGTAGAACAACTGAAGTATATTCAGGCCTGGTCATTTAAACCGGACACGACTGAAGAACAGGTGCTAGAATTTTTACGAAGTGTCCAGGACTCAAAAGATTATTTTGTTGAGAAACGCAATATTCAATCAAGTAGGCATGCGTCGTTTATAATAGGAATTCCGGAAGGTCTATTCGAACACCTCGATACGCCAACTGTGTGGCCACAAGGAGTTCGGTACAGCAACTGGTTTCTCGTCCGTCGTCCCCGGCGCGAGCGCGGGGATACCGCGCAGTGACTGCGCATGCGCCGCGGCCACTCCAGCGCAGCCACCGGCCGATATCGCAGCCACAGTAGTGCGCTACTCGGCATGTAAACAATTCAACGTTGTGCTACAGAATGTTCAATGCTTGCGGAATAAGATCGCCTTGGTGGAGACTTTACTTCAGGCTGATACTAAGTATGATCTACTTCTACTGACGGAGCACTGGCTTGTGCAAGAAGAACTTAACGTGACTAGTGTGCTGAATTACAACCTAGTGTCATCTTACTGCCGCCCTAGTCGGCAACAAGGCGGCGCGTGTATTTATGCTCATAATAGTGTTACATTATTACATAGGCCTGACTTATGTAATTTCTCGATGGAAATGCATATCGAAATAGCAGCTGTTCAAGTTGTTGAATTAAATTTAGTAGTATGTTGTATATATAGATCTTGTACCGAGGGTGACTT
Organism: Teleiodes luculella; assembly: GCA_948473455.1. Classification (NCBI taxonomy): domain Eukaryota; kingdom Metazoa; phylum Arthropoda; class Insecta; order Lepidoptera; family Gelechiidae; genus Teleiodes; species Teleiodes luculella. The sequence goes on along the minus strand of OX419611.1, from coordinate 1,561,181 downwards.
TGATATATTTATTAATCAATTAGAAATAATGCTGAATGACTTTATTAATGAGAATGCATATATTTTAATTTTAGGGGACATTAATGTTAATTTATTTAAGCGCACAAAACAAAAACAAGAACTCGTGAGCCTTTTGGATCGGTTTAATTTACGAAGTGTTGTTAACTTTCCGACGCGAATTTGTGGGAATTCAAAGACGTGTATCGATCACTGCTACACGGACTTGCCATTGCATTTGTTAAATAGACCGTCGTCCGAGAAGCGTTTTTCGTACCTATCGTACTTTCGTGGCAGACTTTAATATTCATATGTGAACTTGTTTGGTGTCTCTAGATATCGAAGTCTGCCGAGCCAAATAGGAAGCGTTTGGGAGTTATGTGACTTTGAAAAGTGCTCCAGATGACGAAAAATTACCTATCTTACTTTTGAAAAATTCTTTCTTAGGATCGTTCGTAGCATCATTATGAACAGCCTAGACAAATTTCCAGACCATTTACAGGAAGCGTTTGGAAAATCAGCCGGCTTTTGTGGGTGGGATTTTTACCAAGAAAATACCTATCTTACTTTTTGACGAAACTACATTCAGGTGATGGGGAGGCTCTCATACAACAATAAAAGTCAAGTCTGCCGCAGATATTAGGAAGCGTTTGCAGAATCAGCCGCTTTGAATGTGCCAAAGACTGAAGACGCTTACTACTGAAAACGATAATATTATAGTTTATTTTCGTAATATTGACCTGTGAGTTGAATTTTAACCTGTTAGAAGACTGTCTGAATCGAAAATAAAATCAATAAAATACGGATGTATGCATAAATAAAATTATAAAATATTTTTTCATACAAATATTTTTATTTCATTGTCACGTCTACTATCGTCTCTCTTATCAATACCTATAATTATTACAAAATAACAAATATATATTTTTTAAGTACAAGTAACGCTTATCAATCGCTTTAAAAAAACGATATCCTTTAGTTTTTGTATTCTGTGGTTATATCTCTCTTAAACTTACTCGAATAAAAACAAAATCGATAAAAACAAACAATCTACCTAAATAAAATAGATTTTCGTAGGATGTTACCTACCTAAATATCTACTTTACATAATATAAACAAGTTGCTTGTTATTAAACCAACTTCAAAGGTAAGTCAAAAAATAGCTGCCGAGTATCAACAGAGATATATCTTGGTATATTATAATCTGAACATTGCTAAGCCTGCCTTGCAAATTTATTCAACTGAATCACATGCTTATGACAATCGCACTCTACCTACACCTTTGTAAGGTGGACTATAAGCTGCGTATCGATTTTGCGCTGCAAACCATCGCACTTTGGCTTTTCTTCGGTGCCCAAGGCGGCACTAAGTTTAAATCCGGCCCTGTACAGGTCTAGAAACACCAAACCTCATTACACACAAATGTTGGGTCTGAAGATGTCCCAGAGATCACAGAAGCGGAAATACAATTCGCCTTGAGCAAAATGAACAATGGTAAAGCCCCTGGTGAAGACGGTGTCATAGTAGAGATGGTTGAATTAGGTGTAGTTTCGGTCATACAGCTTCTTAAAGAATTCTCCAATATATGCCTAAAAGAAGGTAGAATAGGTATTCTACCTTCTTGAAAATGGTGAAAAAATGGGAAAGTGCTACTGTCATTCTATTATTTAAGAAGGGAAACAAATTAGATCTCTCGACCCATCAGTCTGCTATCTACAAACTATTCACAAAAATAGTTACGAACCGTCTTACGATAAAGCTGGATTTCTACCAACCAGTCGAACAAGCAGGCTTCAGAAGCGGATGTAACACTATGGACCACTTTATAGCCATGAAAATTATCATCGAAAAGGTTACAGAATATCAAATGAATCTGTGGCTTGCATTCATTGACTATAAGAAAGCCTTTGATAGTATTGAGGCCTAGGCGGTTATTCAGCCTCTGGAGAATGCTAGAATAGACTACCGTTACAATCAATATTTACCACAACGCAAGCTTACAAGTAAACCTCCCACCAGAAACAGACTCAATAAAGATCTAGAGAGGAGTTAGACAGATTGATACCAAAATTATTCACGTTGGTTTTGGAGCACATCGTTAAAAAGTTACATTGGGAAGAACACATTTTACATTGCAGGAAAAAGGCTGAATAATCTAAGGTTCGCGGGCGACATTGTGTTATTCTCGGATAACCCACGAGACTTCCAGGAACTGAGCGATACTTCAAATCGGTTTGGATTAGAGATGAACTTGGATAAAACCAAAATTTTGACGATCTGCCCTAACACCTTGGACATCAAAGTCAACCAAACTGTCATAGAAAGGGTTCAGATTTGTATACGTGATCTTGGTCAAGAGATCGTGATGGCAAAAAAAAACCAGACCAATGAATTCAATCAGCGCATTGGATTAGCGTACCTAGCCTTCTACAAAGTCGAGTTCACCCTAAATATGAACATCACGGCCGAACAGAAAGCTCGCATACATGACCAGTGCATACTATCTGTACTTACATACGGTGCCGAGACCTAGGTTTTCACTAAAAAGATTATCTCTAAACTCAGAGTGGCACAAAGAGCAATAGAATGCAAAATGGTAGGAGTAACACTGAGAGACTGTGAGAGAAACGAATGGTTTAGGGAACAGAGCAAAGTCACTGACGTTACCATGTGTATTGCGAAGTTGAAATGGCAATGAGCTGGCCACGTCGCTAGAAAACATAACTCGTGGGGAAGAATTCTGTTGGAATGGACACCGTATGGCGAAAAATTGCACTCGTGGAAGACCGCAGATGCGTTGGGTCGACGACATTAAGCGAACAGCTGGCAAAAAGTGGATTGAGCCAGCACAAGACCGACAAAGTTGGCATAGACTTAAGGAGGCCTATACCCATGTGGTTGAAAAGGCTAAGAAGAAGAAGAGTATTTTATTGAATATTGTATTGTATTGTATAGACTTCTTTTCTGCTCTCGGGACGATTTTTAAAGAGTGGCCCTGACATATTACTTGACAAAAACAAACGCGTTATCTACTGGGTCAGTTAAGGACTTCTCTGCTGGTAAGCACTACAATCGGTGCAAGAGACTACATCCGATTTTAACAGCTGTATTTGCAAAAATGCATATTGAAACAGAATTTTTCAATATTCATCAGCTTGTCCTGGTACATAACCATCAATCGCGCGTAATTCGGATGATTTGTGACAAAAAAATCATCATCATACAACAAATAAATAAATAAATCTATGTCCCACATATCCCAACTGTTTTTTTGGCAATATCTATATGACATAAAAAATTTAGCAGCATACCATGCTTACCGTAACGAGTCTTGTCGCTATATGCGTCATATTTCTAAAGCTAATTCCCGAAATCATCAGGAGGAGGAATGCTAAGATAATTGTTTTCTGTCAGGATACTTTCTAAGAAGTACTTATCAATGTCATATTTACATAAACCTTCTTGTTGAAATATTTCAATAATGCATCTTTTCAAATACTGCTGTTAAAATCGGATGTGATCTCTTGCACCGATTATAGTGCTTACCAGCCGAGAAGCCATTAACTGACCCATTAGATTAGATAGCGCATTTTTTTCTGTCAAGTAATAAGTCAGGCCACTGTCTGTAAAAATCGTCCCGAGAGCAGAAAAGAAGGCCATAAACAAATAAAACCGACCAAAATTAATAAAGATATTGTCATAAGCATGTGATTCAGTAGAATGAATTTGCAAGGCAGGCTTGGCAATGTTCAGATTATAATATACCAAGATATTATTATATCTCTCTTGACACTCGGCCGTTATTTTTTGACTTATCTTTAAAGTTGGTTTAATAGTAGGTACAAGCAACTAGGTAGTTTATATTACGTAAAGTAGATAAGATATTTAGGTAGGTAAAATCCTGCGAGAATCTATTTTGTTTAGGTAGATTGTTTGTTTTTATCGATTTTGTTTTTATTCGAGTAAGTTTAAGAGAGATATAACCACAGAATACAAAAACTAAAGGATATCGTTTTTTTAAAGCGATTGATAAGCGTTACTTGTACTTAAAAAATATATATTTGTTATTTTGTAATAATTATAGGTATTGATAAGAGAGACGATAGTAGACGTGACAATTAAATAAAAATATTTGTATGAAAAAATATTTTATAATTTTATTTATGCATACATCCATATTTTATTGATTTTATTTTCGATTAAGACAGTCTTCTAACAGGTAAAAATTCAACTCACAGGTCAATATTACGAAAATAAACTATAATATTATCGTTTTCAGTAGTAAGCGTCTTCAGTCTTTGGCACATTCAAAGCGGCTGATTCTGCAAACGCTTCCTAATATCTGCGGCAGACTTGACTTTTATTGTTGTATGAGAGCCTCCCCATCACCTGAATGTAGTTTCGTCAAAAAGTAAGATAGGTATTTTCTTGGTAAAAATCCCACCCACAAAAGCCGGCTGATTTTCCAAACGCTTCCTGTAAATGGTCTAGAAATTTGTCTAGGCTGTTCATAATGATGCTACGAACGATCCTAAGAAAGAATTTTTCAAAAGTAAGATAGGTAATTTTTCGTCATCTGGAGCACTTTTCAAAGTCACATAACTCCCAAACGCTTCCTATTTGGCTCGGCAGACTTCGATATCTAGAGACACCAAACAAGTTCACATATGAATATTAAAGTCTGCCACGAAAGTACGATAGGTACGAAAAACGCTTCTCGGACGACGGTCTATAAAGGCTTATCCTATGGAATACGGCATTAGTGACCACAGTGGTGTGGGTATTGGTGTCGAATTTCCTATTACTCGTAATATAAATAGCCATGTAATAAAGAGGGTAGCTTCGGACATTAACATAAATAAATTCGTGGATTTTATCAGCAAATATGACTGGTCAGAAAATATTGATGACGTATTATATACCTTCATTCAGCAATTCGAACTTTTTTGCCCGCTCAAAAAGGTTCAGCTAAAAATGAAGGATAAACTGTGGACGGATAGCAGCACTAGGGATCAAAATGAACTCTTACAATTATCACTAATGTTGAAACGGTTTCATCCTGATAATTTCGAGCTTCATAATTTTTATTTGAAAGCTAAATGTAAGCGTGACGGCTTAGTTAGGGAAACTCGCAAAAAATTCTTAAACAACATGATTGCGTGTAGTACTGATAACAGCCGGTCACTGTGGAATGTTATCAAAGCGGAAACAAACAAGGGACTTGGCGGGGACTCCCTTGCTGTGTTGCGGCACGCGGTGTGCGGCGCGGGGGGCTCGACCGCTCAGCTGGCGGACTCGCTTAATAACTACTATATATCAATCGTGCGGGACACCCCGCTGAGACCTAATCGTAAGGTGGCGTTACAGCTCTTATGTTCTAGAGTACCTAGGGTGTCGGATACTATGTTTTTCTTTCCTTTTACGGTTGAAGAGTTGAGGAAAATCTTCAGAAGAATTAAACCTAAATCTACTAAAGATATCTACGGGATCCCTACAAATGTTCTCCATAGATTACCGTCAGACTTTGTTGAAGTAATATGCAAGCTATTCAACCACTACGCGACTACTGGCAATTATCCTGACGCCTTAAAAGTTATTAGGGTAGCCCCAGTTTATAAAGGTAAGGGTTCTAAGAAGGAACGCAAGAATTTCAGAGCCATATCCCTTGTACCTAACTTATCGAAACCTTTTGAGACAGGAATTTGTGATAGGTTAACTCGTTTTCTTAATAAAAATAACTCGCTATCTGCATGTCAATATGCTTATCAGCCCGGACGGTCCACTGTGGATGCGGCGCGCTTACTGTCGCGGACTGTTCTTAAGAACTTGGAGAAGAAGAAAAAAGTCGCGGCTATATTTTTTGATCTCTCTCGCGCTTTTGATCTCGTTGACCACAATCTTATACTCGCCAAGTTGGAGCATTATGGTGTCCGCGGAGCGCCTTTGGACTTAATCAAATCGTTCCTTTCTGGTCGAAGTCAGATCACGGAGGTGAGCGGTGGTAGGTCTCAAGCCGAGCTGGTTGGGGACCGCTCAGTCCCGCAGGGCTCAAATGTTGGTAATACTCTGTTCCTCGTTTTAATGAATGACCTTTCCTTTGAGTCGCAGTTTATAGACTTTATAATGTATGCAGACGATATATGTGCCATAGTTAATGCTGATAATGACATGGAACTCTATAACAACGTCCAAATTGTAATTGACAATCTCTCGGCCTGGTTTGTTGCCAATGGAATGCAACTTAATCTGGGGAAGTCCAGCTTGCTCGAATTCAGTATGCGGGGGTCTACTGCACCAAGTCTTTTGGACAATGTGATGGTGGGAGGGGTTGGTGTCCCAAGAATTTCTCTCAAATATGAGTCATCGCAAAATGAAATCAAGGAGCACGTATCGGCTATGGATAGTTTATTGGAGATGTGTCAATATAATTACGATACGTATATGTCTATGGCAAACAATCACTGTTGTGATTGCAAGTTAACTCCAGCTCCAGTGAACTATGCCGCGCCGGCGCCGGCCGCGCGACGACGTTCCGACTCGGTACAACAGCTGCCCGAGCAGCTGATACTGACTCAGGCGCCGCCGTCCGTCGACTCCGACAACAATACCACCTCCCTCTCACCAACTAAGGACTACGTTATGTATAGCGATGAACTTGGAAAAGGTATGGGTTTACAATTAGGCCGGCATTTGGGTAATACAGTAATAAACAATTGTATACCTGGGGCTACATATTCCCAAATACTTGCCAAAGTGTTGACGGCGCGATTTACAAAACCAACTATTTTATTAATTTTAATTGGAAGAAGGGAAAATTTATCAAAGAAAGATCTTATTAAATATTTTTCCGAATTGAATTCAGTACAAAATGTAACAAAAATTGTTTTGTTTGCTTTTCCCTTCAGTCAATCTTTCCAGTCAAATGAAAATGATAAACGACACAATTATAACACGTTAATGCATACACTGACATGTCGTCATTGTGACAAATTTCATTTTATTGACACCAATATTTATATTGGAAATTATTTTTATTTGACCAAGGATAGGTACTACCTACCAAAATTTTTTACCAGACAGATAGCACAGATCCTATCATATTGTATATTAAATTCAGTCAGTTCACTGACCAATAAGACTATTGCTTCTATTGAGCAAATTAATTGTAACACCTTGAATAATTTGGAATATGTTCCAAATTGTTTAAATTAATTCAAAAGACAATAGAGAATAACTCTGGCATTCCCACAAGTATCCTAAATATACCAGTATATAATAGTAGTAAAAATATTTTAAATCTGGTACATCAAAATATTCAAGGTGCAATGCATGCAAAAGAATTGGAAGTTGAGTTATTCATGAACTGTAATAACATAGATATATTGTGTATAACAGAACATTGGCTGAAAAAGCATGAGTTCATGTTTAGCTTTAACAACCATCAGGTAGGAAGTTCGTTCAGCAGAACCGATAAGAAATGCGGCGGTTCATTGATACTCATTAGAAATAATTTAAAATTTAAGGAACGAGTAGACATAGTGAGCCTCTCTGTTGAACATACTACCGAGATAGCCTGTATTGAACTCGAGCAACTTATTGTGATGAGCGTGTACAGGCGCCCTAATTCGTTTTTTGAAATATTTGAAAAAGTCATGGATGATGCACTATCAAAAATAAGTGACAAGCGTAAATATATTTTTGTTTGTGGAGATTTTAACGTTGATCTCTTAAAGAACTGTAACTTGTGTCAAAGACTGCTATCTTTATTTTTATGTTATAACTTAAAGAATATTTTTTTGGAGCCTACAAGAATCACTGCCAATTCTAAGACTTGTATTGATAATATATTTTCCAATATTGAACCTTACTTTAAATCAATTATTAATCAATTATCTTCTGATCATTCAGGTCAAATAGGATCTTTTAATATTAAAATTGAAAAAGAACCAATTAAAAATTTCACATGCGTGCCTATAAGTGACACTCGGCTTCAACGATTCAGAAATAATATCATGGATAAATTACCTGAATTATCATATTGTGACAATCCAAATACGTTGTATAATTCACTGACTAGTTTAGCTAAAAACGAATATGATATAATATTCCAGCCAAAACAAATCAAAACTAGTAATAAATTATTGTTCAGTGATTGGGCAACAGTGGGAGTTCATAAGAGCAGACAAAGGTTATATGAGCTTTATGAAGAAAGATCATATAACAAAAGTAGTACGTTTGTAGACTATGTTCGTGAATATTCAAAAATGTTTAAGCGCGTGTGTATTGTAGCTAAATCTAATTTTATTAATAATAAGATAAAATCTAGTAAAAATACAATTAAAACCACTTGGCAAATTATACATAACGAAACAGGAAAATCTAAGCCAGCAAGCAACAACTTTAAGCTTAAAATAGACAACCAAATTTTGAGTTCTGACTTAGAAATTGCAAAAGCTTTTGAAAATTTCTTTACTGATATTCCTGTTTCGACAACCAAGTCTTTGAACTCGTCTCCCACTGAGGCTGAATCCATACTTAAACGTAACGTTGAGGAATCCAAAACTGTTTTTAAATTTAGACATGTCAACAGCGACGAAATTATAAAGGTATTCAAATCCCTGGAAATGAAAAAGACTCCCGACGTTGACGGAATTTCCGTGAAAATAATAAGTTCCATAATAGATTGTATAGCACCTCATCTAAGTTTTATATTTAACCAATGCGTTGATAATGGTGTGTTTCCTGACCTGATGAAACTGAGTAAAGTCATACCCTTATTCAAAGCCGGCAGTACAACAGACCCCACCAATTTTAGACCTATATCTATACTGCCGACACTTAGTAAAATATTTGAAAAACTTATTCTTAATCAGTTGCAGGGTTATTTTTATAGAAATAATTTAATGCACGTAAATCAATTTGGATTTACTCGGGGTCGCTCAACTGCTGACGCAGGCGTTGAGCTCATTACTAAAATTTTTGATGCCTGGGAAGATTCAATGGATGCCATTGGCATTTTTTGTGATTTATCCAAGGCTTTTGACTGTGTCGATCATAGCACTCTGGTCAGGAAACTAAATCATTACGGTGTAAAAAACCGGGCGCTCGATCTTCTTGAATCATATCTTACGAATAGATTCCATTTGGTCGATGTTAATGGGAAAAGATCGCCTGGATCTAAGATAAAAATGGGCGTCCCGCAGGGTTCCATTCTTGGCTCTTTTTTGTTTTTAGTGTATATTAATGATTTGCCATATCTTATAAAAGAAAAACATGGGTTGGTACTGTTTGCCGACGATACTTCTTTAATTTTTAAAGTTAAAAGACAACAATTAGTTTATGACGACGTAAACAATGCTATCCATGATGTAGTTAACTGGTTTACGGTAAATAATTTATTACTCAATGAAAATAAAACAAAATGCCTTAAATTTGTATTACCAAATGTTACTCCAGTAGCAACTGATATAATAATAAAGGGACAGAGAGTGGACCTTGTGGACTCTGCTGTATTTCTTGGAATTACTTTGGATGCCAAACTGCAATGGGATCCTCACATAAATAAATTGTCGAACAAACTGAGTTCAGCGGCGTATGCAGTTAAACGAATTAGAGCTCTTACTGATGTAGATACGGCTAGATTAGTGTATTTTAGTTATTTTCATAGCTTGATGACCTATGGAATTCTTCTATGGGGACATGCTGCAAATGCAAATAATATATTTACGCTGCAGAAACGGGCTGTTCGTGCAATTTATAAATTAAGGTCTAGAGTGTCACTTAGGGAAAAATTTAAGGAAATTAATATTTTAACATTAGTATCGGAGTACATTTACCACAATTTATTACATGTAAAAAAAAATATAACAAAATTTGCAAAGAATAGTGATCGACATGCTCTTAATACTAGAAATAAAGACAAATTGGCATCTCACATTAGTCGATTGCAGAAAATAAAACATTGTTTTAAGGGCGACTGTATACGCTTTTACAATAAGATTCCTACTATTATACAAAACTTACCCTTAGATAAGTTTAAAGTTGTAGTTAAGCAAAAATTGATTAAAAATGCATATTACAAGATATCTGATTATTTAGAAGACGAATCTCCATGGGAATGAGGTTGCTTGAGTTGGCTATTAATATAATTTAATTTATTAAGATATATTGTACCTATAATTTACATATTAAAAAAAAATATAATTTTTAAAAGATGCGACGCTTGTGGAGTTTATTCGGCGAGCTCTTCTCCACAAAAGACCGCACATTTTGCTTTGCTGAACTCGCCACTAAATGTAATTTTATTTGACTTAACTAAGTGTCCAAAAAAGTGTCCAAAAGTTAAAATAAATGATTTCATTTCATTTCATTTCATTTCATTTCATTTCATTTCAAGGGTGAGCCAAACTCGTTTCGTGGGATTCAATTTCGACAGTGGTCTGCAGTGGAAGGAGCATATCAGCGGCTTGTGCACCAAACTCAACTCTGCATATTATGCTGTGTCTCGTCTTACTGCGACGCTGTCGAGGGAGAATCTGCTCAAAGCCTATTTTGGATATTTCCACTCCCATCTTACTTATGGTATAGACCTCTGGGGCTGGTCCGCTGACAGAGATCGCCCATTCCTTCTTCAAAAGAAGGTGATTCGGAAACTCGCAAGGGTCCCGGATGATGAGCCTGCCAGGCAACACTTCATAGACTTGCGGATTTTGACTGTCCCTTGTCTTTATATTTTTGAAGTTGCTAAATATGTGAAGCGTCACCATAGCGAATTTCCAGTTAAAATCTGGATTGGACAAAGAGCATGTAAACGGCGCAATCGACCGCTGGACACAGTTCCTCAACGACTGCAGAAGAGCAACAGATCGCTGCACGTCATGGGTTCCCTTATTTATAATAATATACCTGTCTTTATTAGGGATTCTGTATCCGAACCTATTTTCCTAGGAAAATTAAAAACTTGGCTTATCCAAAAAGCATTTTATTCGGTTCAGGAGTTCTTGGATGTTGATAATAATATTTTATAACAATTTTATTTTAATTTATATACATTTGTATTAATTATTTAACTATTCCGTTTGACATTATTAATAGCATAAATAATGCTAATGTACCTAAGACCTGCTTTAACTAAATAATGTAATTTACTGTTCTCATGTTATATACCTACATATTATTGACATTGTATATTTAATACAAAATAAAGAATATGAATACTGGCAGTTGAACGTCATTACACTCCTAGGATGGTAAAAGAGGCGATAGAAATTGCCAAGTATCCGAATTTCAATCGAGGTGAGGGCTTTAAATTGTCAAGTGCGTGGAATCCGGTGATAGGTATGTGCAAAATTCGTCCAGTAAAAAGTGTATCTAATAAAGACGTAATAAGTTCTGTGTGTCGTGAAAGTGTATTGAGTGGTGATGCGACAACTTCGGAGGAGTCGAGTTAAAGGCCTATTTCATCATCATCATCATTAACAGCCTGCGGCAGTCCACTGCTGGACATAGGCCTCTCCCAAGGCGCGCCATTTGGCCCTCACTTCGGCCGCACGCACCCACCTGCTGCCACATTTCGCAGATCGTCACTCCATCTAGCCGGGGGGCGTCCTACACTTCGTTTACCTAGACTAGACGTGGTCTCCACTGCAGAACCCGCTTACTCCAGCGATTATAGGATCTGCGACAAATGTGATCAGCCCACTGCCACTTCAGCTTGCTTATTCGAGTGGCTATGTCGGTTACATTGGTTCTCCGACGGATTTCCTCGTTTTTTATTTTATCCATCAGAGAGACTCCGAGCATAGTCCTCTCCATAGCTCGCTGAGCAACTTTAAATTTGTGGACTAGTCCCACAGTCAGTGTCCACGTTTCGACACCGTAGCTCATGACGGGTAGGACGCACTGATCAAAGACTTTCGTCTTTGGGCTCTGCGGTATAGGCAACGAGAAAACGTGGCGCAGCCCTATTTGACGGTACGATATTTAGCATTCGATATTCAGACTGCCTTGAAATTGAATTAGACCACCTTCCTATTACACTTGTCTTGATAACGCATGCTAACTCATTTGCAAGGCGTCCGGCGTCGATGACGGTTGTCTGTCGTGAGTCATGTGAAAACTTACGAAGACCCAGGAAATCGGCCCAAGCCCCAAAAAATAAATATGGCATGTCACGGTATAAAAAAAACTAAAAGAACTTCCTTTTCAATACTCAATAATACATATATTTTTATTGCATTCTATAGATTTCTAAAATGTTATTAATACAATACTAAAAATTTTGACAATTTAAAAAAAAAAAATTATAATAAAAAAAATGTAGGTATAAAAAATGTGTAATGTGTGTGTAATGTGTAAATGTGTAATGTATGTGTAATGTGTAAGATGTATTGTGTTGTTCATAAATTCATCCACGGTATAAAACATTTTGTGATTAAATATTGATTAAAATAACATAAAATGTTTTTATTATTTTGTTCGATCTTTATATATTTCATTTGCACACGCCCTTGTGTATGCAAGGCGCTGCTACGCACGACCTTGCTCTACGGCTGCCGAGCGCGGACTGAACGGTCTAAAGTGCTTAGTCTTATTATTCGGTGCGATGGAAAGCATGCTAATTCAGTCAAGGTCATTTAGCACGGTTGAATACACTCGATCGGTCTATTTAGCCAGGCTACCCTTGCTAAACCCTATTACACGTGTCAGTCTTACTGAGACTTGCGATGTACCTATCGCTAGGTGTAATTTGTGCTTACAAACATTAGTAAACGCAACAGAAAGAGGGTAGACAGATATGTTTGCCCATAGCAGCCACCCGCAAGTTCTCTTCAGTCGTCCCGTGATCATGATGCATGCAACTGCATCGAAATATCGGGCACTCACACAAAATAAATACCACGGTAAATATCCCGTTTTAAATCTTAATAGTTATGAAAAACTAATTTTGAAAAGGACGAAACAGCATGCAATGAGTGTACGTACTTATGAAATGAACCGTTTCTTAACATACTAAAATCATGTTAATTCGAAAACGGTTTCCAAAAATTTTAAAAGTGTAGAAAAAATCTCAGAATAGCCTGTTGTGTAGGAAATTATTATTTTAGGATCGTTGAAACGCCGCGACCACTAGATACCGAGTTCTAAAATACAACTAACGCCATCTAGCGTCACGTATCGTAACAAGTTTCTGTGAGGACTAGAATTTCAGCTCCGTATTTTAGTTAATCATAACCATTCTATTTCGTTTAGTAGTGAAAAAAACACTGGAAAATATGATTTAACTAGCCGTCTGCCCGCGGCTACGCCCGCGTTGTTTACCGACTTTTCCGTAGTAATTTTTAACTATATAATATATCTAATATTTTTATAATAGCGGCCATTTTTAACCGCTGACGAAAAAGAGGAATGCTAAAAGTTTGATGTGTCTGTCTGCCCATCGTAGCTCCTAAACGGATGCGCCGATTTTGATCTAGTTTTTCTTTTGTTTGCAAGGTGCCACAATCGATAGTGTTCTTAGCTATGATCCAAGAAAATATCTTCAGCTATTTGAAGATTATCAGCTCTTTTCTAGTTGTTGAAAGGATCAAGTAACGGTTTTGTGGCGGAATCCTTTTTTAAAATTTAATTTTATTTTATTGGGTTTTAGTACCTAATGCGTAATAATATACAATCGTAGGTCACAAGTGACTGTTTCCTTGATGATAATAGTAAGTAATAATATGTGGGACATCTCACACACGGCCATCTGACCCCTGCCTAGGCAGAGCCTGTACTATGGGTGTCAGACAGCTGATATACATACTTATATAAATATACAACATCCAGACACAAGGCAAACACAAGATCAAACACACGATGTTTAAAACGAACCTTTATTGAATTAATAATAATATTTCCCTTTTTATTGCAGTGAAAAATCTAAGAGAAAAATCCACACAGCCGCCGAGCCTGAACCGAAAAAGATAAAACCGTCAGCAGAGGGCAGCACCATCGACTTGGACCAAGAAAATTACAACAAAGATGTAAGATTCATAAAAAATCAAAAGGGTATCATTCATTTTGGACCAAAAAAGTAAAAGTGCCGGCCAGCAGAAAAAAGTATAACTTTCGGGTAGAACACACAATTCCTGAATTCTTTTACTATGACACTAATCCTGTGCACCCCATAGTTGTATTGTTAGAAGCTATTAATTAAATAATAAAAATGTTACTATAAAAGTATTATTTTGACGCATGTCACAGCGCATGTAGTCATATTGTATGGAATATATTATATTTCTTTATTTTATGTAGTTTAACTTTTTTTTTTATTATTATAATGGGGGCCCACTTGGATTAAGTATGTATTTGTTTAATATAATTAAAAAATATATTATGAAAGTATTATTATGATGCATAATAATGATCATTTATCAACTTTTTTTTGGTTATTATTAACAAAAAAATAATAAAAATTCAAAGAAAATGTAAAAAAAAAGTAAAGAAATATAGAAACTACGACGTGTTCTATCCGAAAAATACACATTTTTTCCTTGGCCGGCATTTTTACTTTTTTGGTCCAACATTGTATGAAACGTGAATGATGTCCTTTATTTATTCATTACTATCTTTCCGCCGCGGCTCCGCTCGCGTTAACAGTTATTCCCGTGGGAATGAGGCATTTTCCCAGGAATTTTGCCTATGTTACTCAGGGTGAATGTAGCTTTCTAATGGTGAAAGAGTTTTTGAAATCGGTTCAGTAGTTTTTGAGTTATTCTTTACAAACCCACACACACAAATACAAATCTTTCCTCTTTATAATATTAGTATAAGGCTAAATAGAACACTTAATGACGTCATGTCGGCAAAAACCTTATTGAATCAATTTAGGGGTCAATGTAAACATGTCTATTGCAAATAAATTGATCTTTATTTTTATCTATTTTAGAGTGAAGAAGACAAGGCAGAAGCGATCAAGAAGTTGCTCAAGAGCACGGAGAAGAAGAAGAAACGCTTGGAGAAGAAGAAGAAACAGAAAAAAGCCAAGAGTTTGTTCCATAATGCTTGAAATAAATCACTACATAGTATAAAACAAAGTCGCTTTCTCTGTCCCTATGTCCCTCCCTTTGTACGCTTAAATCTTTAAAACTACGCAACGGATTTTGATGCGGTTTTTTTTAATAGATAGAGTGATTCAGGAGGAAGGTTTATATGTATAATACATACATAATATACTTAGGGATAACCCACAATAACCATTTTCCCGTGCGGAGCCGGGGCGGGTCGCTAGTATATCAATAAGCGGATCTCGTTTTCATCTTTTATTTAGCGTACGTTTAAAGTTACAACTAAAATAGATAAATGAAGTAAATATGAAGCAATTATTGACGCAATAAATTTCGGGAAATACTGTATGCTTGGCTTTAAACTAGGAGGTGACCAGCTAACCAAACATCAGAGTCGCTGGTAAAAAAAAAAAGTCTTATTTCTAAATATATATCATATGTAGCAATGTTTTATTCTATGAAGCAAATATAAGTAATTATGAGGCAATTATTGAATCAACTCTCATAGATATAATAATGAAAGCTTTCTGCCGCGCTAAGCCTGCTTGAGGTCGAAAGTTTTATTGATTTCGAGATACAAAACGATAGCTAATTTCAGCGGGACATTTCGCTAATGTGACATTTTGCGCCGGGAGGTTCTAAACAACTACTAACCCCATCTATTGGATGTTTTCGGAACTATTCTATCTCAAGTCAAGGATGCCTTTTTCGTTATGCAATTTTATTCAAGAAATTGTTTTGCGTGTGATTTGTATAAAATCTATAGAATGTAATGTTTTTTCTTTTTTTAGTAGGTAACTTTATTATATAATTTTTGCTTTGAGTGTAATAGCACAAAATAAATAATAGTACTAGATACAGAAGGCGCACTCTCTGATAGCAAACGTGCGAATTTAATTCTAGCTACTACGCCACTAACGTTCAAATTACATTGAACGCGTCGAACGTGACCCTGCAAAATACACATAAAAAGACCGCGCCGCGAATGTCCGTATTACCACAGACTAAATAATAGCGTCTTCACAAGCGCGCGCGTTTTTCCTACTAAATGGCCGCGAAATCAGGACCGCCCGGCGTAGGTACATTCTGGAGCGAGGGCGCGGAGTGCATAGGGCCTGATAATATAGACAAGATAATGTGATTAACACATGCTGTGTTTGCCCATAATTGGGTGTACCCTGTACCAGGCCTCCGTCACTCTATGTACTTGCGCGCTATAACTACCTACCGCCCGGCCGAGCGGTCTCGGGCCGACCCAGGACCAATTCCCCATTGTCTAAACGTGTGACGTAGAGTGGCGCAATACAAGAGAGAGAGAGATGCAGCAACTAGTTCTTTTCGCCTAGCGCCGTGCGATCTGAATTGCACTTTATTATAACGGAGCTAGGGTTGCATTTTATATGAATTATGTCGCCTAGTGCAGCTTCTGTAGGGACTACTAAGTATTTAGTATTCTGTTCCTGTACATGTTATCGTTTTTTGCCAATGTTATTAAATGAGTTAAGGTGTATTGCATGTTGGCGAATCTAAATAAATAAATAAAGGCTACCTTTAACCGCGGGGAAAATCTTTATTCCCACGGGAAAAATGGTAGAGTGGGCGAATATTTTTAATTAACTTTGGTACAGAAATAGAATAGACCTTGGGGAAAGATATAGGCTACCTGTTACCGCGGGAAAAGTCGGAAACCAACGCGGGCGTAGCCGCGGGTGGGCAGCTAGTATACATAATAAATAGCGGAATGAGCAGAGTTTAATCTACTTAATAATAATAATATGTAATATTGTTTATTTGCTAGAACACATGTGTAAAGGTTACAGGGTCCTCAAACTTATAATAATCACTGGCTGTAGGTATCTTACCTACATTATGAATTTGAAAATCGAAAACACATTTTGGTACGTGCTAACGCTTACCGCCGGGCCACACTACACTCTCCACAAAACTAGACGAGACATGGCCAATACGAGGGACGCAGTTATGCGCTAGAGTGAGCGCGGTGTATTTGCATCTCATTCTAACGCATAACCGCATCCCTTTCGGCTCTCGGGTTTTGTCGAGAGTGTATTTTCTGTGCCACAGCTCGCAGCGAATTCGCTCTACAGTCCGTTCAACGTAAGTTGCCCCCCGCCTGCCATAGTACCACTATGGCAGATGGGGGTCATCTATAGTGGACGGCCTGTAGACGCGATGCCATACAACACGCACCGCCGCCGCCGCCCCCTTCGCTATTCACTCGATGCTCGCCGCCGCCGCCGTCGCCGCGACTAGCTGTAACCTTTCATACAATTCCCTACGTTTGTTTCCATCGCTGCTGTTCGCTGTTCGCGCCGCTCGCCGCCGCGGGTAGCTGAGCCCCTACGTACGTAGTACATACTATATTTATACTGTGCCCCTACCATGAGTTGCGAACCAAAAAAGCGCTCGATATCGAGAGCGTAAACGCGATTTTGTATGGAATTGAAACTACGCAATCTATTGACAGTTAGCTGAAGTAAAATTTTTCCATACTAAATGCACGTTTACGTTGTCGATATCGAGCGCGTTTATTTTGGTTAGCAACTCATGGTAGGGGTACAGGCCCAAGCCCGTCGACTTCCGAATGGCAGTCAATGGCCCTACCACTGGGCCACCGACGCTCTCAAAAAATGTCGAATTCAACTATTTACGTACTAATTTTACTATGCAATGAATGTACTTATGAAATGAACCGTTTCTTAACATACTAAAATCATGTTAATTCGAAAACGGCTTCCAAAAATTTTAAAGATACACTGGCAACGACGACTTGCAGTCTACTAATGAAGGAAATTATTATTTTATGGGGTCGTTGAAACGCCGCGACCACTCGATACCGAGTTCTAAAATACAACTAACGCCATCTAGCGTCACTTAACGTAACAAGTTTCTGTGAGAGCTAGAATTTCAGCTCCGTATTTTAGTTAACATAACCATTCTGTTTCGTTTAGTCACTATTCCGTGCGTTTAGTAGTGAAAATCACGGAATATATAACACTATATTCCGTGAGTGAAAATACACTGGAAAACAATATCCTAATATTATTTAACTAGCTGTCTGCCCGCGGCTACGCCCGCGTTGTTTTTGTTTACCGACTTTTCCGTAGTAATTTTTAACTATATAATATATCTAATATTTTTATAATAGCGGCCATTTCCCCCCCATTCAACCCCCGCCCCGACGAAAAAAAGGGATGCTATAAGTTTGCCGTGTGTGTCTGTTTGTCTGTGTGTGGATCGTAGCTCTTAAACGGATGCGCCGATTTTGATCTAGTTTTTCTTTTGTTTTCTTTTGTTTGCAAGGTGTCACAATCGAGAGTGTTCTTAGTTATGATCCAAGAAAATATCTTCAGCCATTTGAAGATTATCAGCTCTTTTCTAGTTGTTGAAAGGATCTAGTAACAGTTTTGTGTCGCGGGTTATTAATTTAAAGAGTGTCTCTTTTTCTGAAACGCAAAAGACCTTCCTAGCGGAATCCGTTGGCATTACCGGGACGGACTTAGCTACTTTTTACCGCAGGAAAATGACTGACTAACTATTAATCCTACTAATATTATAAGCGCGAAGGTTCGTAAGTATGGATGTATGTTTGTTAGGTACTCTTTCACACAAAAACTACTGAATGGATTTTAATAAAACTTTACAATAATAATAATAATAATAATAATAAATCTTTATTTCAGGCGTAATACCCATAGTTAAAATAAAATAAAAATTAAGTTAAAATAAAAATACAATTTAAATGCAAATTAAATAATTAAATGATGAAAATTAAATAATTACAAACATTATTTTACCAACTTTCCATTCTCACAGCGGTGCATAGCTGACCAGTATTTGATGAACGGGTTACCAAAATCGTCCGCGATCACAGCCAGGATCGAATTCGGACTATCCCGAAGACGGTCCCAGAATGACGCCGTCCGTGAGCGCAGTATGGAGAAGAAGTCAGGAACTCTAGCCTCGGCGAACATGGTTTTTGCGCTGCAGAATCGCGGTAGTCGGAATGTACTTATAATGTAGCTATTCATCAGAATAACACATAGGCTACCTTTTACCGCGCGACAATGCCTCATGCCCACGGGAAAAACTGTTAACGCGGGCGGAGCCGCGGCGGAAAGCTAGTCTTCTATTGTATAATAGGTACATACTAGCGACCCGCCCCGGCTCCGCACGGGAAAATGGTTATTGTGGCTTATCCTTCAGTACATTATGCATGTATTATACATTATAAACCTTCCTCTTGAATCACTCTATCTATTAAAAAAAACCGCATCAAAATCCGTTGCGTAGTTTCAAAGATTTAAGCGTACAAAGGGAGGGACATAGGGACAGAGAAAGCGACTTTATTTTATACTATGTAGTGATATAATAAAACTCTAGAGGTCAAATGTCTGTACATAGAGAAAAAATGCTAAAAGCTGTCGGCGAGCGCGCATTGGGGCAATAAAAAACATATATATATGTACATGTATCTATAGTCTCCTTGAATATATGTACTATATGACGTAATCGAAACGTCATCCAGGGAAGTAGCCGCTCGCCGAAAAACAAATTCCAAATTTCCTACCTTGACCGCCGGACTTCCCTTTCGCTTCGCTGATTGAACGAGTAATAGTGTTCTGTGGATTGAACTCTAGCTCCGACCGCGCTGCAACTGTCGCTCTGCGCTGACGTTGTTATAACCAGATGAGACGCAGGACACCAGACCAAAGAATCGATGCACAACCTGTGTAATTATGATAAGTTGATTTCTATGCATATACACAAGCGATAGCTAGAGAATAATGCAAATACATATAAAATATCATAAGGGTTGGATTGTCATGGTCAGTCTCACACTCAACAGTGTGTCAAATAGTCAACAGTATTGTCAGGCAGTCGTCGCGACAGTATTAGTAGTAGTCATACATGGCTTACCAACTGACTTATCGTTCCCCCATCCCAGACCAGTGCCACTAGGGAGACAAAGGTCAAACTGTAAGGCCAGATAAATGATGATAGCAATTTCGATACAAGTTCCTGATAAATGATGATAGTAATTTTGAGTAGGAACGCACTTCTGTCATTCTGATAAATGGTGTCTTCTCACTAGTAATTTCGCAAGCAGAAACTCCCATTCCTCTATATCGCATCACCGACACGATACTGGCGCCAGATTCCTATGGCTCAGCCCCCAGCTGAGCGACTTGCACACTTGGACTCCCCCACAAGTGGCCTCCAGGTGGCGCGACCACCGTTACAACACAACGACAGAGCTCTCTAACATCACATTTCACAGTACGATACATCTATTGTACACGATACCAATTGGGAGGCCACATATCATAAGTTAAACAGTTCAGATAGCAAGTCAGTCCAAGTAATCAGTCTGTGGGGAAGTCATACATAGTCAGGTCAAACACGTGGGACAGTTATACACGACAATTATAATATACATAGACATCTCTAAGAGCTCGAAACACATCAAGACTACTTAGCTTTATATTCTCAGAGTTCCACCGCTGCTCCAGAGTCTGCCGCCACGCGACATAGATTCCTCTTACACTTCTTGCTTCTCCGGCCACTGACACAAGACTGAACGACAGCTAACCACATTTGACCTAACACGACCTTTTTGGCGGGAAACAAACAACCCGTCGTCGCCCCAGTGCTTGTTTGAGCTATGTGCCATTGGTTACATTTTACAGTAGAAGCGTTTTATGCTCTATTTTTAGTATTATGCTTTAAATTTTAGATTTCAAGATCTGTTTTAATACATGAGTTACATTTGAACTGGTTGTTATAATTTTCATCTAGAGTATGGTAATTGTTTAACCTTATTTTACAGTTTTTATGTGCACATAGAACAAACGTGCACAAATATTATTACGAATGTGGACTTAAACCATTACCTCCCTAGAGATAGGACAGAGTGACTGTTTCATTTTTACGTGTTTATTTGTTCTATGTTCCAAATGTACATACAGGGTGGTCATTTTAAACTTTTCTACTATGTGTGCCTACCCTGGCCCTAATACCTGTGCACGCCACTGTTAACCGACACTTAAACACTAAAAAATAAATGGTCTGTCAGAGCCGATCCTGCCGGGCAATCGAAATTTTTGACGTATTTTTTTGTGGAACTTATCTTATAACGTATCCGAATAAAAGTGGTGGTATCAGTTAACCATTGATTAATTATGTATAAAAAATTAGGTCTGCCATTGCGCAGCCTGCCGGAAGTATTTGGCAGACCCCCTGAAATGTGCCCATCCGACACCCTTCACCTACCTCATCGAGTACCCCAATAGGCTATCTCTAGATCGTTAACCGACACCTAAACATTAAAAAAAAAATGGTCTGCCAGAGCCGATCCTGCCGGGTCATCGAAATTTTTGACGCATTTTTTTGTGGAACTTACCTCATAAAGTACCCGAATAAAAGTGGTGGCATATTCAGTTAACCATTGATTAATTATGTATAAAAAATTAGGTCTGCCATTGCGCAGCCTGCCGGAAGTACTTGGCAGACCCTAATTTTTTATACATAATTAATCAATGGTTAACTGATGCCACCACTTTTATTCGGGTACTTTATGAGGTAAGTTCCACAATAAAAATACGTCAAAAATTTCGATGACCGTAAGGATCGGCTCTGGCAGACCATTTTTTTTTAGTGTTTAAGTGTCGGTTAACGATCTAGAGATAGCCTATTGAGGTACTCGATGAGGTAGGTACTTAGGCACCCGGCTGACGCACTAATACCTAAGATACTAAAAATAAAAAAATAAAAATACAACACTGTTATTTTTTCTTTGGCTTCATCAACACCCGTTCGCAGTGCCACGGGCTTGGAGGTTGTTTAAAGTCATTGAAAAACTACACCCTGTTTCTAATTCAAAACGGAATCGAGTGTGAATTAAAAAGTACTTACTGCTCAAAATTCGGCTGTCTCCCATTATATATTTTTTTAGAACATGTTCTAGACATCATGAACTTCACTGTCAAACAATTTAATCATGAAAAATAATAATCTATTACGATTTTTTAATCGTTTTCGACGACCGACCAAGCGTTTTCTGTGATGTCTCCAGTCACTTTGACGACTTACACAAAATGGCGGACATGGCGTCGCGGACTATGATTGGTCGATTGAGTGGACAAAGCCCACTCAAGCAGTTAACGTTGCTTACGATGTAGGATTTAAAACAAACACAGGACAAGGACCAAAAAAGCACATAATTTTTATTACAGTGTCGTGTCACAAATAAAATTTAAATGAAGTTTTCGTTGTTTTAATAGAAAAAAGTTTAAAATTTTCTTTAACTGACCGGACTGAAATTTAAATCTTGACAAAACTGCATTTAAACTTAATTTTAGAAATTTTGGTCGATAGTCGAAACAAGCACTAGGGCGACGAACCCCTACCACTCAAAGACATCAACCAATCAGAAGCGAATCACAATTCCAATATGGCTTCTGCTGTAGCCAATCATCATCGACCCAACCAGTATGGCCGCTCTGTTAGTAAACAAAAACTACCCAACCTTAAAATAATCCTTGTGTTGCCAATATTAAAAACATTATTGCAGTTGGCCAACGGATTGGTCCAACATGGACAAATTCTGCCAATTTCGCGTTCGTCGCGACACACCCGGCCGACAAGAAGTGAGCCACGCGGCTCTTGCTTCATTCACGTATCTCGGCCAACAGTCGGTGTCACTATCCAGTTTGACAATATTTCACGTACACACTTAGTCATCATCATCATCATCACACTTTGGCGAATATTCTTAACTTCAATTCCTTTTCTATAACACTTCTTACAATCTCTTATGTCATACTCAATTACTTTCCCATAGAAAGTCTCCAATCTCCTTTTCGGCCTCCTGCCGATTCATTGCATTTCAACTTTCAATAAAAAAAATCACAATCGGAGGCGATATCTTTCGTCTCAAATTCTGTACTAATAAACTTAAATCACGATACTAAATTCTCTGGTTCTGTTTTCACCTGATAGTGCTTCGCAACTATCTGTTGAAGTCTCATATCTGTGTCATATTTTGATATCATCAGTTGTTTGATTTGCGACAGTGCAAATAAACGTGTTTTCCTTTCCATCTCTCCATTTGAACATTATCTCATTCAATCCCTGTTGGCATAGTGGTCCTTGTTGGCATTCCCCTAGTGGCTGGCTCAATATATCTCGTAGAGCAAGTTCTCCAATGTCTTGAGATAATCAACTCAATGTTTTCAATAGTACTATTCAACATTCTCACATTGATATTGTAAGCTTTTACCATTCCGACTTCATTAAACGTAAGATTTGCTAGAAGGTTATCTCAGTAGACTACGTCCGACCAAATCCGATATCACTTGGCTCATCATTGGAATCCATATCTTTCTTTCCCGTAAACTTATAACTCGATTCTTATAACAGTCAAAAAGTTATAACCGTTCGCAAAATTTCCGTCAACGTAATAATAACTAACTCAATAATGCAGTTCGCCTTATCTTCTCAACGTTATTTTACTCAAATGTGTTACTCAGACTCCATCATGAGACTTTCTTCCGACCTCGTTAGGAAGAACCTCCCGCGACAGGAAAAGTTGTTGTTCCAGGTACCAAAGACCAACAACTCTCGTCTGACAAAGAGAAATTACAAACATTTTACGCCTTTTAAATTAGGTTGTATTCTTACTCCTGTTACGTACCTAATCTCTAAAAAGATAATTTAAATGACATAACTAAGAGATGTAATAATGAACTCTTTGAACTCTTTGAACATAAAACATGGTAATCTGTGTCTGTATAATATCCGTTTTCATTACCTTTATGACTTTATACCGACCTATGTCGCGAGTAAGCTATTGTTATGATGAATTTTACAATAATACAGCTTATTTCAGTCTAGTTTACTTTAAAGAATTTATCGAACCAGCAGCGCTTTTCAGAACAACAATAACAGTCTCAATCTTTCTTACTACGCGTAACGCTACACAGCTAACTATTAAACCAACGCAGCTTAATATTTTGCGAACTAAACCTCGCATCTTATCGAATAGACTCGCATCAGACCAGCCTTTTTTCACCGTAACTTCACTACCGAGTTACATCCCCTTACTCAGATACAACGATAACCGTAATTGCTATAGGTCTATTATCGGATCATTATATCGCAACTAAACATTTACATGAACGCTCTTCATTCCTCGCTATTCTCGGCGTTTCAATATTGCTTTCAATTGAACAACTGTAACATCTTTAACTCCAACATACCGCAACGACTAATAACTGTTGTTCACAATCTACCCATCTTCAATATACAAGCATACTGCACTGAGACACATCCTCCTGTGTCTGACCAGGAACAACTGAAAGGCAATACGCCTCCACTTGTTTAACCAGGAGCAACTGAAAAGCAATACGACTCCACTTGTCTAACCAGTAACAACTGAAAGGCAACACGACTCCACGTGCCCAACCTGTAACTGAAAGGCAATACGACTCCACGTGCCCAACCTGTAACTGAAAGGCAATACGACTACACTCTTCGACTTCAGAAAAGCTCGAACACTGAAACAATTGACACAACTTCGACCACAAGACAGCATAAGAGAAATCAAGTACCGAAAATATCCTTTTACATGACGAATGTTTGAGCTTATCCTTCTAACCGTCTCAAATTAAACTCGTATTACAGGTATTTTCATGTCCTAACTCCGTGTGTATTTTAACTCCGTCTTCAATTCAGTTTCCATCGCATCGCATAGTTCTCGTAAAGATTAAAAATCGCCTTCTTTACGATTCTTTTCCGTACCTTTCGACTAACGCATAGCTCCTTGTGTATCACGCTCAAACTTCTAAATTCGATATACCAACTTCATTCTAGTACTTCAGTTTCTGTCCAAAATTGATAACTTTATTTCTTGTCTCTAAATGACTCAAATCTAAATTCGTGTATTCATAATTACGCCATCCTTATCAATTACACAATACAATACAATACAAATATTCCCTTTTATTATACTATCAATTATTAATTAATTTTATGTTCAAAGTTGTTTAACTCCAATAATACTCTACCTTTTAGTTTCTTCTGCAATATTAAACAACCAAATCAAAACTATCAGAAAACCTTTCTTTATACGGTATATTACATCAATCGCCAAACGGTGGGTTCTATAATACAATATTGTAAGTAGGAATAATTTACCATGTATTACTACCGCATAGACCTTTCATACGACTGAACAACAATTATTTTCACAATTATATCCACAATTCATTAGAAAAAATGTTTGAACCCGACATTTCTATTGTTCATTAAACAAATCGTATCGTATAAGAGTTATTAATTTCCCGTTGAACTAACCTTTCTTCAATATCTATGTTCGATTAACTTGAAACTCTGTTTATGATATAATCAGTGACAGGTACTGCACAATAATTTATCTCGTTAGATGGACAACATTACCGACCTTATTTCAATATATATTTTAGCGATTAACCATTTACCAATTCATTGTGTTTTAAACAAATAAAATCTTCGCGTAATAGTACTTATCTGTGATAAGTCAAGTTACAAAAATTATTAGCAAATACCGACTACATTGTACCCAACCAAACAACAATTGACTAAAATTGTACTCGTCAAATATTCGATGAAGAACACCGTTCAAAATTAAATACTATACTTTCAATGATCGGGAATATAGTCGCATCGCACAATAACATCGAATCATCGCGATTTCAAACTTCATGAAATAACCACATCACTACTTCTAAACGTCTACGATTTCAAACATCATTAACGAACTTCACAAAGGCAGCGTTAACTTTATTTAATCATTAAATTATTTAACCCTTGGAAAAACTTAGTTTAACTCGACAACTCGGATCACTAAACTAAAATGAAATTCAAGTTTTTTACTATAAGCTGTGTCTATACTTATATTACCAATAAAGATATCTGAACTACTACGTCAATAATAATGTTTGATCAAAATAAAATATGCAAACTTTATTCCATCTATCGTATCCAAGTTAATTTCTAAAACCCCTTGAAAAATTATTCGTCTCATTAACTACCAACCATGTAAACATTATTCAGTATCTCGGTTAGCTAAAGTAACTATAATAATGTTCCATTTTAAATTGCCTTCATAGATTGAAGGTAGGTATTAACTTTACAAAATTGTATTCACTTTCTCGCGGTTCTAACAAAATTAAACATTTATCTCATCCGTGGGCTTCTTAACAACAATGACTCAGAATAAAAATTAAGAATGTTCTTTGAGGAATGGGATACTACTAATTTATCTCGCTTATCTGTCACTATTTGATACTACTATCTTAAACGATCACGACTTTATCCCTTAAAGAGTTCGAATAATAAAAGCACTCTCATTTAATGTATTAACATATTTAAGCACAACTAACACAAAAATTTGCACAGCCAGTAGGTACATAAAACATAACTTAAATTCACAACTTTACATGACCTACAACTGGCGCATCTCTTCGTAAATAAAGGACTACCTACCTTTATGTAATTCGAACATTTCAATTACTCTGTCCGCGGTCTGAATGAAAAACTATTCGTGAACTCAATCTAAATATTCGATTCAAGTGCTCCGCCTGCACTTAGATAACCCGACTATGACCAACCTTATCATATAGTAGGTTTCCTTTAATCAATACACAATACGTTAACCTACCAGGTCTTTCGCGCCTCTTTAACCTTTCTGACAAATCATATTCACTTCCGTAAAGCTATCCAAATTGGAACATTATCGTATTGCTTGCTATAAAGACCGTGTCCACCGTTAACTTTCAAAATTATAGTTCCCAAAAATCTACTGCTTTCATCTAAAGCGCTCTCACTTTATATTTGTA
Source organism: Teleiodes luculella (assembly GCA_948473455.1). Classification (NCBI taxonomy): domain Eukaryota; kingdom Metazoa; phylum Arthropoda; class Insecta; order Lepidoptera; family Gelechiidae; genus Teleiodes; species Teleiodes luculella. The sequence continues at coordinate 1,534,240 of OX419611.1, read as the reverse complement.
GTCAATTCAATGTCAATTCATCTTTAAGACTTCGTTACGTTCACACAATCTTTTAGCTGACAACAATACGTTACCATTAGTATCTAATTTTATACAAATTCCTTCGCGAATTTATAACAATAATATTCCAATTAATTCTATCAATAATAAACTTTAATAGCCGCATGTAATCTTCTCAAAAGCACTTTAACTTCTTTATCGATATTACCCGCTTCAATACTCTGAACTAAACGTCATTATTAAGAGTAAATCATTAAAAAGGCAAAGTTTAGTTTACAACATTCAAATTCTCGAATGAATCCCTTAATTTCCTTTTGAACCGTAGATATCAACAAGTCAATTTGTATTTCTATCTTTATTATAATATTACATTACATATTTATGTGTACCTATGTAAGTTCAAGTAGGCAGTTGTCGTTTGTCGAGGCCGTAATATCTAGTGGGGGGAGGAGAGGAACTTGTAATTCTGATTCCGATAAATTATTCAAGATCATCACACAAAGATCACGCTATTATTCCTATCTAAATACTGAGTTTATACTAAACCTGGAAAGCTATTAATTAATTACGCTATTGAAAGAAAGCAAATAGAAACTATCTATTTATTTACTTAATATCGCGTTTCAGTTTCCGGTTTGATAATCTATTTTACAAGTAGAACCTGAAATTGATCAACTTTTACTTTTACTACTACATTATCCAAATACTCACTACCTTCGAACACAGTGAAAATTATATAGGCAAATGTATCTATACAAATAAAGTAACTATTACCCTTCTGTTCCAGATTCAACTACAAAAATTTATAAATAATGTTATGTCCATAAATTTATACACTCGATCCTTTAACCAAGAATAGGGTCTTTGACTAGTGTATCTTACCATATTTTGGATCGACATACCTACCAACGATATACTCAATATTGAACACTAACTCCTGAACGTAATAAATCTATATTCAATAGTGAGCCAGACTTGACGCTAAAAAGGCCTAGTAGAATTGCAAAAATCCGAGAAATAAGAATCAAGAAAATTTACTTCTTTAATCCTTTCGTAAATCTGAATTTATTTCAATTTCGTTAAATGAATTAAATCTATAAGTACCTACTACTATTGAATACGTATAAGCAAAAACTCGAAAACAACAGTCTGACTGGCTATCTTCTCGTTATTCTAGTAGTCGCGAACTCTTCAAATCATTATACTAACCAAATCAATCTAAGCAAGCAAGTATCTATTTACATCCATTCAACGACTAGACGACTCGAACTTTATACACCAAGTAACTAACCAGAAATTAAAACACCTCAGCTACAATACTACTTCTATGATAGAGAAGAAACTTCGTTATTTCTTCATATTCCAACAATGCATCCTAAAATTCACCGGTCAACGTAATTGTATTTATTCAATGTCATATTAGCGAGTACGCATACTACTGGTACTAGTCTAAAACTCCTGTTTGTGAAAACTTCTAATTAACTATCCGGATAAATCGAGCAACCGTTCTCAAAAAATACGCATCAGCTATTTTTATTATCGTAGGCACTTCATCAACGCTTTATTTATTAGCTACATCAACAGTCTAGAATTAAATGGCAAAAATAATATCAATCTACTTATCACTCCGTAGAACATAAAAAAATAGTATCAAGAAAATCCGAAAACCAAACCTAATACTGTTTCATAGAAATGTAACCCGTCGTAAAATACAATTATTTAATAAGTAATGCGTCTATAGTTGCTCATCACACGTATGGTTCGCGGCGGATAAATGTAGTAAAGAATTTTAAACGAGCAAATGAAATATTATAAACGCCACGATATTTCAGATTAAGAAGTTCAATATAATTATAACGTTATAAACAGACCTAGACATCTCTTAATATTGTATTACATTTATTAGAATGAAATTACAATTTCTACCATTCCTAAGATTTACTTTCCTAACATTACCTTGAAAAAGTGTATAGGAAATTCAGTAAAATCAATAAGTTAAACAATGTAAACAAATGATTCACGCGGCAACTTAGTAAAGGTTAAATCCACTATGTACCCCCCTCTCTTCTATAGGTACTCAAAACTGACGCTAACTCAAATCTATAAAATCTTTAGGTACCTTAGTTTACAGTACTAAAAAATTATTAATCATCTAATCTCGAAATAATTTAACTTTAAGTAGAGGTAGGTTGAAAAAAAAAAATCTAAGTAATGATTTCACTACCTACTCATATTAAGAAAATATAACAAACAACAGGTCCTACAAATTTTCATCATAATAAGCCCTGCAATAATGGATAAGAAAAATAATAACGTCACGATATAATAATAATAATAATGTGTGTTAACTAGTATCATTACTTCCGTTGCAAAAACATACTATTTAGTGCTATTTAGAAAATTCAAGTACCTACGTCCTAAACGCAGCACTACTACTTCATATCAATGACCGAGTAAATGAATTACAACTTCAAACGCTAATAGAATTTACCTATTTCTAAAGAAGTGAGTATAAACACCTACTTGCTACTAAAATCGCTTGGTACGTGTCACACCACTTGACAAGAATAAGTCACCATTAAAAAAGAAATAACTGTCACTAACTTCGTCAAATTAAATTTATTGCCAAATTAATTATTTAAATTGTAGGTTTTAACAATTATAACATTACACTCCATAAAATTCCTACTATTTGCTAGATTTTTGAATTTAAAAATAAATTTTGACGCCTTACAGACTTTATCGGATAATAAAAAAAATAAACCACATCACTACAAGAGTATAAAATTTTGTATTTTACTAATGGAACTTTATTCTCTAACAAACTCAAGTCAAGGCGGTATAACCCGTAAATCTTTGCCTACACCTTTCGCGAGTATAAACTTTATTATGGGTAGACTAAAACGATATCTAACGTACATTCCACAAAGTCCGACTTTTACTCCTCGATACTCTAAGGTTGACTGGAATAACCAGACCTACCTTTCACTATTTTTCCATACGATAAGTTTTATGTCTCCTTTTATTGTAATGAAGTATCTACATATCAACCGTGTGATATTGCGCAACGATATCTACTTAAATTTTGGAACGTTGCTCTGCTAAAAAACTACCTCTTAATTTTTCCAAAACAATTGACGTAGGTATTACTACGGCTGCCAGCACGAACGCGGTGAGCATGTAGGATGCATGCACACCACAGTATGCTAGGTACGTATTATCTCGATTTATAATAATTTTATCGCGGAAAATTTAACAACGCGTCCTACAAATATGAATTACTAAAGTAATAGGTTTAGAGGAATGGAAAATCAAGAATTATGATTATTAGACTATTATTTGTATATGTCACCGTTAAATTGTGAATACCGTTAGATTACAATTTAACTCGCGTGATTGTAAACTGTCGAAAGATTGTGAACTAAACGTACTGATTACAATTGAACGCATTAATTTTCGTTAGATTGTAATCTATCGAAATGAAACTGTTAAATCACAATCTGTCGCGCGTTAAATTGTCAACTGTCCAAAGGCTGTTCCTGATTGGTCGGTCTTACAGCAGGCCGTTCTATGTCAATACAGTTGGAAATAAAACACAGGCGTCAGTTGAATAAAATTAATGCACTTTAAGAATTGTGACATCAAGTATTTATCTATTATTCAGTAGATAATCAGTAATTTTGACATCATATTATGGTATATTTTTGGAGACTTAGACTAACACATTTATCATTCAAACTTCTATTCTTCGATTAATCATGGATTCATTTTACTTCCACAATAATTTCATAGAAATTATTATAAAGCAGTGAGTTATTTTCAACACGAAATTAATTGAAATTAACTTAAACACAGATTGTTTACATTAGATAATAAACGAAAAAAGAAACAATAATGGCGGCGCAGAGCATATGACGATCAACCAATCAGCGCGCGAGATGCGTTCCATCCTATGCCATTTCACAATTTGACGGTTTAATTTCGATAGATTACAATCTATCGAAAAATAATCTGTTAAATTGTAATCAGTATGCTTGGTTCACAATTTTTCGATAGTTTACAATCTCGCGAGATAGATTGTAATCTAACGGTTTTTATAATCTTACGGTGACATATACAAGACATTGTATGTAATATTCGTTCGTCTCCTCCTTATCCCATAGAAAAGGTCCCTTTAGACAGCTACCGGCAAATAGTATTGCCGTTTGATTAAATTAGAATTTTCTCAAAACACGCGGAATAAATATCTATCTACACCGTCATTTCTAGTTAAGGTCTCAATGTATGTACCGATTGTGTGAACTACAAGAAAAATACATTTGCAAAAAGAACAGATACACAAGGAGCCGTACCTGTCCTATCAACGTACTCGATTAATCTCACGTAGTAGGTATTACCCTGTACCGTGACGCCAAACAATGTAACATTAAAATTTCGCGTTACTACTTCTAATAACGACTGGTAAAATACAAGCGTCTAAGACCATTATCCCTTTTGTCATCGATTTATAACGGGCCCTGTTATAAACCAATGCCATCCATGACAAGTATCAACCAAACCACCTCTTGGTATTGGCTGGTCCTTGGTACAGGTAATTAGATAAATGGGCAAAACAATATCCGAAAATAAAACTAACGTGTTCGTAAATCGTAACACTACCCGCAATTCGAAAGTTCATAATAATATGACGTACGGTAAAATCTCATTCATACTGTATCTTTCTGGGGAAAGGCAAATTTCTGAGCACGATACAACCTATGCTGTTCTTCGATGTCGAAAATTATTAAAATATTTTTATCATATCTGTAGCCTCATCATTTAGCCAGAATGCCACTAGGTTAACGGAATGCCAACCAATTAAATCTTCATGTATAGCCACTTCTCTAAAAAGGTTTGTAAATCATCAAATCTTGCTGAATCTCTATCCCAGCATCTCCACCATGTCGGCGAGCGCGCATTGGGGCAATAAAAAACATATATATATGTACATGTATCTATAGTCTCCTTGAATATATGTACTATATGACGTAATCGAAACGTCATCCAGGGAAGTAGCCGCTCGCCGAAAAACAAATTCCAAATTTCCTACCTTGACCGCCGGACTTCCCTTTCGCTTCGCTGATTGAACTCTAGCTCCGACCGCGCTGCAACTGTCGCTCTGCGCTGACGTTGTTATAACCAGATGAGACGCAGGACACCAGACCAAAGAATCGATGCACAACCTGTGTAATTATGATAAGTTGATTTCTATGCATATACACAAGCGATAGCTAGAGAATAATACAAATACATATAAAATATCATAAGGGTTGGATTGTCATGGTCAGTCTCACACTCAACAGTGTGTCAAATAGTCAACAGTATTGTCAGGCAGTCGTCGCGACAGTATTAGTAGTAGTCATACATGGCTTACCAACTGACTTATCGTTCCCCCATCCCAGACCAGTGCCACTAGGGAGACAAAGGTCAAACTGTAAGGCCAGATAAATGATGATAGCAATTTCGAAACTGCTGGACCGATTTAAATGATACTTTTACCACGGGAAAAGGTCTCATTCTTTTATTTATTTATTTATTTATTTATTTGGGATAACAACAGCATAAATATAAAGTTAAAGTAGTACATTTTTTGTTCAACCTTAAGCCAATAACAGTTATCCACCATTATACTTATTTAATAAATTTATGTTTAGAGCAGAAATATATAACACAATCAAAATAGGTAAATAAAACTTAAGCGATCCACAGATGACATAATATTAAGTGACGGTAGTCAATTCATCGTCTTACGAACGAAAAAGTAAAGTACTACCCACTCCCACTCCAACTACGTTAAAAACCAACATAAACCGGTAGGTAAATAAAGAGTAAAAAAAAAAAAGTATAAATACAAAGTTATTTTACATAAATATACACAAGCTAAGTATGCATATGAACAAAAATCTACATAAATATAATATGAACATCAACAAAATAATACTATACTAGTACCTATATATATATTCTATTATATTGCTATATAAATACACACATGAATATTGTGCTTACAACTATGTGCCCTTAAAAGTGTGGAAAATGTGACCAAGCTAAACAGGAACGAAACAAAACCAGAGATACGTACTTAATATAATTCTACAAAAACAAAAGCAAAAGCAAAACTGGGTCCAACCAGGGTTCTATTAAATAACACAATAAATAAAGTTCCTAGACGAAAATTAAAATGTTCATACCTATGTATACAACTTGACACATCTAACAAAACCGAACATTCGATTAAATCAGAGGAAATTATATATAAGGAGGCCTGGAAGTAGTTTATTTAATTGAAGTGTCAACTTGTTTAATATTAATATTATTTTATAGATATATTTTATTTTATTTTATAGCCCGCGAATTACAAATAAGCATAAAAAGTATACAGAACATACTTGCTTGAGTAACACACCTATACCACCTATATAAATTGCGATAACGACGTGCAAAACCAGTAAGTTTACGTACATCAGATTGATAAATACAACAATATGTAGAAATAATGATTTATAAAAATAATAATAGAGGTGTAACTCATTTATCGAATAAAAGTGATATGATTTTATTTTTGAAAGCTTGTTTGGTTCCGACAAAGGGATCAATATCGCTATATTTATTATTATAAGTACTAGCAATACGAGTCATCACCGCGTTTCTGCCATAATTAGTACTATGGAGTGTAGGATTTAGCATAGGAGTGTGTCTAGTACGCCGCTTTGGCGTATTAAAATACAGCTCCGCGAGGAGACTGGGGCAATTGAGACGACCACTTATAATGTCAAACAACAAACCCATATCTAACACGTCACGTCTTTCTTCTAAAGTTAGTAATTTTTGGGAGTGGCAACTCAGGGCGTAAGATATATTACTATTATTTAATATTTTATTAGTTTTAAAGTTTAAATGTTTTAAAAACTTTCGCTGGATACGCTCAACCCGGTTAACGTGTACTGCATAGATAGGCGACCAAATCGGACACGCATATTCTAAAATACACCTTACATAGGCGTAATATACAATTTTTAAACTTAAAGGGTTTTTAAAGGGCTCACAAGTACGCATAACAAACCCTAGATTACGGAAAGCACGATTGGTAATAGATTCTATATGTAGGTTCATTGTCATTTTCGAGTCCAGCAATACTCCCAAGTCGCGCACTACCTCAACTCTTTCCACGACAACACCATTAAAATTATAAGAAAATAAGATGGGTTCTCTTTTGCGAGTAAAACTTATACATTGACACTTTTCAATATTTACAGAAATCTTATTATTTTCGTAATACTCATAGAGTCTGTTGAGATCAGACTGTAACAAAGTACAGTCTGTCAGTGACTTAATGGCCAAGTAAATTTTTTTGTCGTCCGCGTAGAGCAAATGTTTAGCGCTTTTAAAACATTGATAAATATCGAAAATATACGCGTTGTAAAACAGGGGCCCTAAGTGGGATCCCTGAGGAACTCCAGATGGGATAGAAATAAAGTCCGACCTACAACCACCCATGATTACAGCTTGAGAACGATTGGTCAGGTACGAAGACACCCATCTCAACAGGTCACCATGGATACCCAATGCATTTAATTTGTTTAATAGCACGATGTGGTCCACACGGTCGAAAGCTTTCTCGAAATCCGTGTAGACCACATCGACTTGCCCGCCCTTTTCCATATTATTAATTACAAAATTGGTAAAACATGCTAAATTAGAGACCGTTGAACGACCCCTTAAAAACCCATGCTGCATCTCGGAAATTCCCTGTTCAATTACTGGATATAAATAATTATAAACGAGGTCTTCAAATACGTTTGGAATACTATTTAGTATGGATATCCCACGATAATTACGTATATTAGCCTTCGGTCCTTTTTTGTAAATTGGAATAATATGTGCTTTTTTCCAAACTGTTGGAAATATGCATTCCCTCAGCGAGCGGCGAAATAACTTTGAAACCGGCAATGCAAGACTTTTTGCGCAAGAAGCTAGAAACACTGGAGGAACCCGATCACAACCAGCACCCTTCGACTTATCCAAATTCCGCAGTAATTTCAGTACGGTCTGCTCTGAGACTTCAATATGTGACAACATATCCGTACCAGTATTAATATACTGCCCATCACAGCTATTGTTATAACCACCTGCGGCAGTTGGTTTCGCAAACACCCCTTCAAAAAATGTACTAAAAGCAGCGCAGATTTCCTGAGTCTTGTTAAATGTATTGTCATCAAGATGAAATTCACGAGGATAACACGATCCACCCCTTTTTGATTTTACATACTTCCAGAATATCTTTGGTGTAAACCGTATTAGATTTTCGGTATTCTGTGTAAAACGCTCAAAACATAATTGTTGTACACGATGCTGTCTCGCACGTAACAATGCAAAAGTATCGTAATCTCTAGGGTTATTAGACTTTTTCCATTTTTTATGCCATTTTGTTTTCTCACGGATAATTTTTATTAAAGAGCTACTATACCAAGTAGGGAAGCTTGTATTCCTAATAGTGATAGGGACAAAAAGTGCAAAGCACTTATACAATATGTCATAAAAAGCGTTGACTGCCTCATCCATACTATCCGTATTCAATACCTCGTTCCAGTTAATTTCACCTAAATATTGATTAATTTGGTCATAATTACATTTGAAAAAATTATACTGTGGGTGTGCTTCCTCTTTTAATGGTTTAAATTCTATGTCTAGAAGGTTGATTTTTAACGGGGGATGAAGTTTATCTAATTTTGATAATGGAGTAGTTTTAACTACAGTAAGTTCTAAATTGCTAAAACATAAATCCAGAATATTATTGCAGGAGTTTGGAATCAAATTATATTGTATTAAGCCAAGGTAATAAATATCATCGATTAAATTAATTGCCGCGTTTTGTATTTCCGTTTTTCCAATATGTAACACCGAATAATTATCATCGCTCCAAGATATACAAGATAAATTAAAATCTCCTAAAAAAAGATAATTGTCTGTTGGATTTAATTCGAAAAATCTGCCAAAGCTGTGTTGGAGGTTATTAATCCTACTAACAATAGAAGTACTTTCAGGAGGTAAATACACCAAAATTATATTAAGGTCATGACTTGCCCCCAACCTACCCCCAGAAATAGTAACACAAATCGAATCAATAGATTCGCAACTCCAATCGAATCGCACAGTAGCACATAATTCACGGCGCACGCACAACATTGCACCACCTCCTGTCTTTTTTGTTGTGGCTGTTAAATCACGGTCACAGCGAAAAATATCGTACCTAGAATCACAGAACTCAGAATCTAATATATCATCCTGAAACCAAGTTTCGGTAAAGCATAAAATTTCAAAGTCACAACTTAAAATATTATTATATAAAGACAAACATTTAGTCCTCAAACCACGTACGTTTTGGTAAAATATATTTAGATTAGACCCAGCCTTATCATCGTCATCCATTTAGAATGTCATTTACAATTATCACCAGAACGCTCCGCCTGCCTAGAATCACATCCACACCAATCGGGGAAAAATATAAAGTTGTGTGTAAGAACAAAGTGAATAAATTACATTTAATAATAAAAATATAAATACATATTAAATATAATACAGTAACAATAGGTACAAAAACTAAATATGATATATGAGGTTTGTAATACAAAATTATACAATAAATATAAGTAATATGTCGGTATTTGAAAAAAAATAAGTGCAAGTAATATAGCTTCAGAACGTAGGTAGTGGGTAATATTAAATAATAATAATAAGTCAAAAAGGAAAAACAACGGTTTGAAGTGCCACACATATTAATTAAACACTGCACAAAAAGTCAAGATATTTTGTTTATGTCGCTGGCTGCACGAATATAGATAAGAGGAGAATTGTCATCCTTTCTGGCGAATATTTTACCGTCGCGAACCCAGACGTACTTAAAGTTCGCTACCGCTCGTTTCTTTTTCTTAGCTTGCATAAACAGCAACTTATTAGAAGGCGTTAAGTGCTCATTCACGTAGATGTGTTCGGACACGCCGGGAATGCCAATGTCGGCTGTAACTAAGCCTTTTTTTGCTCGAACACCAGAAATAATCGAGTCTCTCAACAAACGTGTTTTAAGTTTTGCAATGATGAGTTTAGGACGGCCCGGAGTTGTTGTACGGGGTTGTACTCTCGTTACATGATCTATGTCACCAGAGGTCAGTGTGACGCCAACACAGGTGGCTATGTTAATTAGGTAAGAACTCAAATCCTCGTTAGATCTTGCAGGGATACCTGAAATCTCAAGATTCTGCAATCTTTCACGTTGAAGTTGCACATTAAGGTCGGATTGAAGACTAAGTACTTGTTCTTTCAGTATAGTTATCTCTGAGGAGTTGCACTCCACTTTTTTAATCAAAATTTCCGTATTCTCTGTCAATGTTTTGTGTTCGGTTTCGAGTGCATTTTGTTTATCATGGACTGATTTTAAATCGGATTTAATAAGGTCTAAATCAGTTTTAATGGCCGTCTTAAATTGGTCGTGAAGATCAGACATTTTAGCCTCAAGATCGTTGCGGAATAATTGCAATCCGTTGGTGATTTCCTTCGAGAATTTATTAAACAAAATCTCCATATCGTCCTCAGCTAAATTCTTACGTTTGTGATTACGACGATTAGAATTGATGTTATGTTCCGAATCAGAAAGGTCAGAACAAGACATAGCTTTGTCCGCAAACAAAAGTTGATTGAACTTACTCAAAACTGTGCACGAAAAAGTAAAAAAACAATGCGCACGTAGCCGCGGGCGAACAACTCGTTTCGACATAATTTAGTTACCTACTGACCACCCATTTTAATATAGATATATTTTGTTATTAATTTCAGCAATATTTAACTTCCAAGATAACAGTAGTAGTAATTCAATTATTTTTCTGACAAAGTCGTCGTATTTTTTTTTTTTTTAATTGACCTATGCTTGTGTCGAAAAGGTACGACCAATCAAGCTTCACCGGACTTGCGGGGGAGTGGAAGACTCTACCCCAAAAAAAGTCATATACCAACGCGTCTAGGGGCGGCTCAAGGGAGCCTCGGACCACGGCCTAGCGCGTTGATATTGAAAAACATCGTGAAGGAAACGACGCCTGAGGGGCTCCGTCTCTGATTTTCAATTTCGATTTTGGTTCAGGCCGCGCCCCCGCTGGCGGGTGCGGGCGTTGTTACCGGGTATTCGCTACCAGAAGGGCATTCTGTAAGGTGTAATCTAAATTCTTTGGCTGCTTTAACTGCATCTGTGATTTCGTCGTCACTTTCGGAAAGGATATGTTTGGGGCGGCGGCGGCGGCGGAAATGATCCCCAGAATAGTCCTTTCCTAATTCACAAGTTGTAATACCGCATTTACACATTCGCACGAGTGGCGAGGCGAATCACGCGGCGAATCGCGAGCACGCATGTACAGCGCACTCGCTATTCGGCTCATCACTCGCCGCAACGTAGTGTTCACACATTCGCGTGCTTTCAGTTGACGTTTAGCTTCTGTAGCGGCAGCACGTATTGCGGCACATAAAGATGGAGTGGAGCAACGAACGTGTTTTACAGTTTTTTTTTATGTATATGTCGTAGCCAACTGGTTAAAATAGCCGTTCAATCAAACAGCTAGCCCTTTGACTGAACATCGCCATTCAATCACACGTCTAGCTTCTTAATTGAATATTTGAGGCGCTCAAAACGTTTAACATTACAGCTGACTCAAAAGCCGCCTTTTAATTGAATTAGTTCAGCTTACCACCGCGACGGCGCTAGGTGTGTTTTGTTTTCAATATGGCGTCAACTTACCTGTGTTTTTGATTGTTTCAAGATATTTTTCGGAAATAAAGTAGTAAATATAGGTACGTTACTAGTGTTGAAGAGCCAGAAATTATGGAGGCACATACGAGTGATAAGAGTGAATTAAAATTTTAAAAGTTATACGAAGATAAATCACAGGATTATGAAATGGATCACCAAGGTATTTGAAGTTATTAAAGAACGCTAGGGTGTCCATGACTAACACGGAATGCAGGACTTCTATGTCTTATAATTGGATATCAAAATACGATTTAATGACAACTGGCAGTAAAGAATATCTTATTTTAAAAAGAAAGAGTACTGATGATCCCGTGATACGCATTGTACCCCGAAAAGAGTATTTCACCATGCTAAATACTATTCATAAAGATTATGGACATGGAGGCAGAGACAAGATGGTGTATAATATTAAGAGTCAGTTTTATATAGCAAAAAAAGCTGTTAACATTTTTTGTATCGCTCTGACAACATGCAACAATAAAGAATATTACGATTATTAATTTGTTTTTCATGTTTACTAATTTGTTCAAACTTTTGATCACCTCTTAAACCGTCCTTAAACTTAATCCAAGAAAAATCTCCCAAGAAATTACAAAAAGTTTTCCTATTTTTTCAAATCACATGCTAAACTAATGGTCTCCCTAGTTAATTTGCCATTTAACCATTTGGCTAAGCGTCGTCAAGCTGTAGTGTTGAACGTTGCAGTCAACAAGTCGGCTAAGCGACGTACAGCCGTGTGATTGAATGGCGATGTTCAGTCAAAGGGCTGGCTGTTTGATTGAACGGCTATTTTAACCACTTGGCTACGACATAGATAACGCAACAATAAGCAAAATAGTAATATTATTACTACACCGACAGACGCGTCCGTGTTGCTAGATTATGTGAATTTTCGTGATTTTTATGCATACTTGCATATATACCTAAATTATTAATTAACATAATCAAAATAATCATATTAGAATCGTATCAGGAATTTTCAGTGGGGCTAACTCTCTTCGAGGTAACCTAAATCACAAAAATCCACATAATCTGGCAACACAGACGCGTCTATCGGTGCGACCATAATATTACTATTTTGCTGTTTGTTGTGCTTGTGTTATCTCTATCATTTAATTTAAATTAATTATTATACAGGGCGTCCCACGGCTATGCCACATGGAGGGAAAGTACCTTAAATATTGTAGGTAGAACATTTTACTGAAAGAAGACATTATTTTATTTCTAAAAACTATTAAAACTGCATTCATACATTTTGTAATAATTACATGGTTGAACCGGGAATCGAACCCGCTACACGAGAAAAAAAAATCACCCTGTAGTTTTATCATACCAATCAAAAGGCTTCATCATAAGGATTATTTTTTGCTAAATAACATAGTGTCAGAAATAAAAGGAAGACTATGAATTTTAACATTTGATGTGGCCGGCCGAGATCGCCAGATCTAGCCCCGTTAGATTTTTTTAATGTGATTATGTAAAAAAAAATAGTTGACAAGAACCGGTAAGAAAGTGTCCACGAGCTACAAACAGAACTTAGACGTATTATTCTAAATATCCACCACAACAAGTTAAAAAATCGTCAGGGAGTGAAATAAAGAGTGTGATTTGTATTCAACGGGTCATTTCGAACATTTCATGAAATTGATAAATTTTGTATTAAAAATGTTAAAATACATAGTCTTCCTTTCATTTCTGACACTATGTTATTTAGCAAAAAATAACCCTTATAGTGAAGCCTTTTGATCGGTATGATAAAACGAAAGGATTTTTTTTTTTCTCGTATAGCGGGTTCAATTCCCGGTTCAACAATGTAATTATAAAAAAAATTTTGATTGCCGTTTTGATAGTTTTTAGAAATGAAATAATGTCTTTTAGATTTTTTTGTAGACTGTACTTTTCTGTCGTATTTTGTTTGACATCTGTCTCGTGACGTTAGTTGCAAACGTGATTCTATTCTTATTTGGCACGCATTAAAACTTATGAAACGGTTTTTTTCTTTAACTTATTTCAATAGATCTGAAACGCATTTATGCGTTCAAATCTGAAAAAATTGAGTAACAAACATCAAATCTTTCCTCTTAATTAATAATGAAAGCTTTCCGCCGCGCTAGGCCGGCTCGAGGTGTAGAAAATTTTCTCAAACTATATAATGGTTTTCGAGAGACAAAACGATAGCGAGTTCTAAAATACTACTAACCCCATCTAACGGATGTTTTCGGAACTATGCTATCTCAAGATGCTTTTATATTTGTGCTCTTTTTTCGCAATGTAATTTTATTCAAGACATTAATTTACAATTTACATAAACCCCGCCATAAAACCGTTACTTAGACACAGAATAAATATAATGTACTAATGTGCTTCTTACATAAGTTAGATCCTTTCAACAACTAGAAAAGAGTAGAATTCAAATGGCTGAAGAATTTATTTTACTTGGATCGTGCTTGGATCATAACACTCTCGATCACGGAACACTATTACTTCCTAGCGGAACTCGATTGTGGCAAATAAAAAAGGCATGTATTTAACCCGGCGACAAAGTAATCGAAATCAGGAATACAAAAAAAATAAAAATGGGTGCTAAAAATAATGGGTTGGCGGCTAATGTGAGGTAACATTTCAAGCATGAAGTGGCTACTAAATAAATTGATTGGAAGGTAGTATTTAAATTGAAACTGGCATCGAGTATTTTGTTTTGGAAACTAAATTTATTTTCAAGCAGCAACATAATGGCAGATAAAAAAAGACAAATAGGCATTCAAAAAATTCACTACAGGGCCTCTATTTAAAATAAATGGGGTGTGTTAGTGCAGTAATTCTATGTAATCAATGTATGGGAAAGACAAACAAATTAATAAAGTTTTGAAACTTGTGTGGCATGACACCTTTGGGTGTGGTATTCAAAACTCATAACTCTCCCCCCCCCCTCCACCTGACGCAACACCCCCCCTCGTAGTGAAATGTGTCCCTTTTATCGGTTTTTCCACCTTTCCTCGAAAACAGTTACAGATACGGACAAAGTGTTTAAGACAAAAATAATCTTCATCAAATGGGCAACACAAAAGGTTAAATACATATTCATATAGGCTTTATGATATTCGAGGTATAGCTAGTAAAATTTTGGTAAAATAGACTAAAGCCAAAAAAAATACGTTGCCTGCTCAATTCCCTCTTAAATCACTCTATAAAATAAATGAAAGAAAGCGCAAGACTTAAATCAAGATGTCGATCTTTTGGTTCTTGCACTAGCTTTGACTCCCGCTGAACAAAATATTTACCTATTGAAAGAGAGCCAAGGTAAAGTTAAAAGCAGACTGTACAGTTCAAGTCTTTCTGATGCAGGATTGGTTCAAAGATGCAAAGATTCTATTCTCTTCCTTCACGCAATGACTGGATGTCAAAGTCAAAGTCAAAGTCAAATAGTGTTTATTCGAAGTAAGATTTCGCAAATCATTTTTCGACGTCGAGGAGAGTTCACGATTATTTATTATGTTATTATGATTATGTGATACAACTTCTTAATTTTTTGGAAAAGGCAAGATACAAGCTGTTCAGTTATTCAACAAAAGAAAAGATCTGCAGG
Organism: Teleiodes luculella; assembly: GCA_948473455.1. Lineage (NCBI taxonomy): Eukaryota > Metazoa > Arthropoda > Insecta > Lepidoptera > Gelechiidae > Teleiodes > Teleiodes luculella. The sequence goes on along the minus strand of OX419611.1, from coordinate 1,518,824 downwards.
ACCTTATCGGCATCTTCAACAACAAAAATGCCACTCATGAGCAAATCGATACTGCTGGCGAAAAGTGCATTTTAGCGTTATACGGCGCGAAGCTATCAGAAAATAGCCTTGATGAACACAGATTTATATTTTTCAATAAACTTGTTGGGCAAGCAAAAAGGGCAGTGCTACTATCAAAACTGCCGCCTACCTCATCTGCGGCACATCAGCATTCATTGCAAGTTCAAGCATGGCTGGGTAATATATTAAATCCAGAAGAATGGGGCTGGACAAAAACCGACGCTTTCTTGAATCCTATACCCACAAAACAATCACCCTCCCCCCAGTTACTCTCCTCGATCAACCAGTTCCCTGGGAGAGACAGGTGAAGTACTTGAGAGTCATCCTTGACTCTGCCCTTCGCTTTGGCCCTCACATCCAGTCTGTTCGCAATCGTGCCGCCTCTGCTCTCGGCCCCTTGCACCCCATGATTGGGCAACGCAGTAAAATGTCGCTTAGAAATAAGCTTAGACTTTACTTAGCGTGCATCCGTCCTATCATGACTTACGCCAGCGTAGTCTTTGCGCACTCTGCGCCCACACATCTCAATAAGCTTCAAGTTATTCAAAACCGGTTCCTCCCCCGGGCTACTGGTTGTCCTTTGTTCGTTCGTAACATCGACCTTCATGTCGATACCGAACTCCTTTGTGTTAGAGGCTTCATGAAGGAAGCATCCAAATGCTACTTTGATGAAGGCCCTTCCCATCCCAATCCGTATGTTGTTAAGTGTACGGGCTATTTCCCGCACCCCACTACGCGGTTCCGCCGCCGTCCCAAACATATCCTTTCCGAACGTGACGACGAAATCACAGATGCAGTTAAAGCGCCCCTAGACGCGTTGGTATATGACTTATTTTTGGGGTAGAGTCTTCCACTCCCCCGCAAGTCCGGTGAAGCTTGATTGGTCGTACCTTTTCGACACAAGCATAGGTCAATTAAAAAAAAAAAAACAATCACCAGCTCCGGCTTCAATACTTAAATTGATATCGTGTACTTGTAAGCAAGGCTGCAGAAAAAGATGCGGTTGCGTTAGAATTGGCTGCACAACAATGTGTATAGTTGCCGGGGTCTAAGCTGTTTTAATAAAAATCAAGATTGCGAAGAGCTTGAGCAAGCTGAAGGAACTGTTGATTATGGTTTTTATTTACCTATTTAGACTTTTATAATATTAGCTTTTTATTTACTTCATTCCAATAAATAATGACTATATTGTCGTTAATCTGATGAACAATTTCATTTTAGTTTTTTAACTAGCTACAGCTTGAAAACCGTCAAGCCTATCAAAATCAGATATAGAACAAATTTTGTTTACAATTTAATGAGGATCATTTTTACTTTTGACACTTTTTTTGTATCAATTATAGTTTTCGAGAAAATATGATAAAACCGATAAAAGGGACACATTACCCTGCGAGGGGGGGTGTTGCGTCAGGTGGAGGGGGGGGGAGAGTAGTGAGTTTTGAACACCACACCTCAAGGGATCGTGCCACACAAGTTTGAAAACTTTATTAATTTGTTTGTCTGAAAAACACATAATTACCACACTATGTAGTTAAATATAATTAAGGGCAAAAAAAGTAATTTCGGCGACACTTTAAGGGCGTTATTTAAAGTTAAAATAGGATGCAAATATAATTTTATATAGCCTTTTTTTCGTCATCGGTCCCGTAGCCAAGTTGGTAGTCTTGATAGTAGTAAACATGGATAAATGGCTCGAAGCACAGAATAAGGGTGAGGCCACACGATCGTAATTTTGTGAGTCGTGAGCGGCAGAAATTCTGTCGCGCAAATTCTGCCGGCAGAAATTCAGTCCCCAGTGGTGTCCAATGACGACTCTGAGGTCAAAATTGGAAAAAATGGCCGCCATTTTGAACTTTTATGTTTCTGAACGGATTGCTCTCAAAATCGATATTTAGGGTCCCCAGTGGTGTCCAATGACGACTCTGAGGTCAAAATTGAAAAAAATGGCCGCCATTTTGAACTTTTATGTTTCTGAACGGATTGCTCTCAAAATCGATATTTAGGGTCCCCAGTGGTGTCCAATGACGACTCTGAGGACAAAATTGGAAAAAATGGCCGCCATTTAAAACTTTTTCGTTTATGAACGGATTGCTCTCAAAATCGATATCTAGGGTCCCCAGTGGTGTCCAATGACGACTCTGAGGTCAAAATTGGAAAAAATGGCCGCCATTTTGAACTTCTTTGTTTCTGAACGGATTGCTCTCAAAATCGATATCTAGGGTCCCCAGTGGTGTCCAATGACGAATCTGAGGTAAAAAAAAATAATAAAATTTTAGTTAAAAATAAATAAATCAAAAATAAATAAATAAAGCTCGCTCTGTCCCCCTCGCCCGCACGTACCCCGCTTCTACCCAACCTCAACAGTCGCCGCTCGCGCCGTTCGCCATTTTTATTTAAATTATAATTTGAAACATTTTAAAAGAGACCTTTTATAATTATAAATAATATCCGTTTTAATTTTATAGCTGCCCTTTACTAAGACCCAGAATTTGCTAACTAACAGTTGACAGAATACTATTTATATTACCTCACCAATAATATTAGTCGCCAAGTAATTATATTAGTCGCCAAGTAATTATTTATAGTACCTCACCTATAATTTCAATAGTCGTACTTAATATATTAGCTACCCTAAAGTTGCCGCTAATATTTCGTTTTTATGATAGCCTGGTGTTGCCGCTTATTTACATTAAATAAACGCCGAAACAGTTTTTAGTCGCCGCGAAAATAATAAGCCTTTTAAAATTAGTTTTTTTTATGGTAATTGTGGTGTTAATATGGTGGAATTAGTGCGATAATGTGCCGTTAAAGAAGAACTATTCAATGAAAGTGAGAAATAATGAGTGGTTAGTTGTTTCTGATTTGATACCCCGCGTTAAATTTCAGTATCATTGGAATGTAAGAACCACCCTTGCATTTCAATGATCCCGTAACAGGGAATGAAACTACTGACTGAAGACGTTTAACATGGATGCAAGAAATGACTAAAGACGACGAAATGAAACTGAAGAAATAATGACTGAGGATGAAGACATTAAACTTGGATTATGCAAGAAACTACTAAAGACTAGGCTGTATGGGCTTAGATCCCTTTGCCTTTCCCATAAGGGAGAAGAAACTAAAAAAAAAAAAAAAAAGCAATTTGACAATCAGCTGATCGAATCGATCGTACATAACCTCCAATTGTAGAGCTCTCTGGCACGGAAATATCGATTTTTACTTAAATTGTGTGAGAACAACTAAAATATTATTACAATGAGATACGTATCTCAGCTATTTCAACCTCTCCTCACAATTCCAAAGAATGCGAAGATTAAAAACACAGAAATAACTTGTAAAAGTCAAAAGGTAAATTATGTGTATATATTTAATTGATTCACTTGCCGCCCCTCGCTCATGAGACATTTTTCCGCGGTAAAAGGTAGCCTATATGTTATTGTGATATATAAGCTGTATTATTGTAAAGTTTAATTAAAATCCATTAGGTAGTTTTTACGTGAAAGAGTAACAAGCATCCAAACATAGTTACAGTTTCTCAAACTTTCGCGTTTCTAATATTAGTAGTAGTAGTTGACCCGACAGTGTAACAAGGTGCCTTGCATGCATGTCACCTCGTTCCTACCTCATTTCTCATCGCATTTACCATTTCTTTTTCCTTTAAATTTAAATATTATTATTTTTTTTATATTTATTTTAACATGCAATCAGTCCATGAGACTATGAGCAGTTGTTTTCAAAGAGGTATGGCATGTAAGGCACTCCTTTCCACCGTCAGGTTGCCTTTTTTTAAAGGACGATGTGTCAAAACGTCCCCCCAAAAAACAAAAATCTAATAACATCGACCAACAGATTTGAAATGTATCTCAGTGTATGCGTCTTAGCTATATGATTACTTTTTAATATGGCGAAATCTTTCAAAAACGCGGGATATTCCGAGAAAAAATCGTCTTGCTATTAATATTGGTACCCAAAATAACAGATTGTAAGCATTCAATCTGGACATTTATAGGCTGTCAAAACGTCACCCCAAAAACCAAAAAACTAATAACATCGACCAACAGATTTGAACAAAAGACTAATAACATCGACCAACAGATTTGAAATGTATCTCAGTGTATGCGTCTTAGCTATATGATTACTTTTTATTATGGCGACATCTTTCAAAAACGCGGGATATTCCGAGAAAAAATCGTCTTGCTATTAATATTGGTACCCAAAATAACAGATTGTAAGCATTCAATTGGCCACTGGACATTATAGGCTAATGATAAACAATAATTATCTGTTTAACTGTAAGTAAATAGTACTCCTACATAGATAGACATTTTTTTGTGTACATTTAGTATTTTTTTAGAGTGCATTTATATACTTAACATTCTAATAAGATACTTTGATATTGTTAGTAATTGATAACATGTTTGTAAGTGACGAATTATTGGAAAAAATAATTATACTTTTCTTATTTTTAATTTTTAAATCCCATTGATCAAGAAGTTAAAACTGGTTACGAGTCTTTCTAAAGATCCATAAGAACCTATTGACACATACAAAGAATCTGTTGGAAGGGGGGGACGGGGCTCATATAAAAATGATCATCGTCCTTTATTTATTTCATTCGAGTTGGTCCCATATGTGTAGTCTCTTCAAACGTCTTGTGTGGAGTGATTCGCTAAGACCCCTGACAAGTCTACTGCAGTGATGCAATACTCTATTCTGATATGACTTGGTACTTATTATCACTTCCTCCCTTACTGTTGGTATGTTCAAATATTGATGGACTTCATTCATCCTTGTGGACCAGGGGGCATTGACCATAGCCTTAAGTATAGCATTTTGGAACCTTCGCAGGATTTCTATATTTGATGTTTTCGCTGAGCCCCAGAGCTGTATACCGTAAGTCCATATTGGTTTAAGAGCTACTTTGTATATTAACAACTTATTTTCAATTGAGAGACGAGAATTCCTGTTCAAAAGCCAAAATTTGAATATTTAATTTTGGAATTCATTCTTCATTCATATGTAATTTTCATTAATTTTTCACTCACTTTCCCTTGACGGCCATTTTCCCGTAAAGTATCTTTTATAATTTAACAGTAAAATCCGTAATGTGCGGATAGTGATTATTATAAACTGAATTGTTTTGAGTGAATATTATAAAATTGAACTGTGCTAGTTGCGTTTTCTTCCATCTGCACTACACTTTAATAATTCGTCTTAACTTCAATCTCTGCATTCACGCCCTCTGGCTCGCCCAGTACCTATGGCGAGCTGCGGGCGTGACAGTAGGATTTAAGACTTATGGTGGTGTAGTGGGGAAGGTCACATAATTGGGTGGTGGCTGTTCGAATATTACCTTACATTATCATCCTACTAAGGGATCATTCAACAATTACGTGATCACCGGAAGGGGGGGGGGGGGTCGGGTGCTTGTATATACATCGGATTATTGGGGGGGGGAGGGGGAAGAATCCATGATTACGTCATCAGCGCTTCGTTTCCGAAAATAAATTATATTAAATATTTACGTCCAATTTTGAAGTTTTTTACTGGTAACATTAACTATATTAGATAGATGAAACGGGATTTCCCCTGATAGCCTTTTATTTTATTTCATCGTTTAAATAAAGACTAATGAAAGTATCTATTTCATTGATTTAACTTTATAGTCCTTATGCATTTTGACAAAATGCCACACCCTCCTCCCAAATTTAGGTCATTTAAGACCCATAGAAACATGACATACGTATCAGTGCTAATAAACAGCAAAAAATTTAAGCACGGCCGAAGATTACGTAATCAAGGCGAGGGGGGGGGTTAAAAACAAAAGATTACGCCGTGATCACATAGGGGGGGGGGGGGGGTTAAAAAAACGGCCAAAAATGATCACGTAATTGTTGAACGATCCCTAATATTAACGCGAAAGATTGTGTGTGAGGATAGATGTATGTATGTATGGATGTTTGTAATCCTTTCAAGCAAAAACTACTGAACGGATTTTAATGAAACTTTGCAATAATACATATAGCTTATACATCAGAATAACACATAGGCTACCTTTTATCGCCGGAAAATACCTCATCTTACTGGAATGATAAAACTAAAAAAAAAATATGATGTACTTTACCATGCAAACTTCCACCGAAAATTGGTTTGAACAAGATCTAGTAAGTAGTTTATTTTTTAATACGTCATAAATCGTAAACCTTAAAAGTTACAATGAACTACAAGAACTTTTATATCAACGGGTGAAAGCCTATTTGGTTTAAGCGACATTTTTAGAACTTTACAGGAGAGCGTTTCAAAGTTTTTAATTTCGGAAATAATCATTTAAAAAAAATTGTTTGTTGTTTTTACATGAAAGTGTTACAAACTAGTTTCGTTTTAAAAGGCTCAAATTATAGTTATATTCTGCACCTTGTAATGATAAAAATTAAAAAAATAAATGTCGCTTCACACAAGAGTTCACAAAACAGTCACTTAATAGAGTAAGGCAAAATGATTTAACCGCCACTTTATTCTGCTGAGGGTTGCAAGCAAAATGGTTTAAGTGTTACTTTGATGGTCTTTCAGAGTATGGCTAAGTGCTTTAACCAACATTATGTCAACTGCATAGAAAAAAATCTAATTGGCTTAAAAAAAAAAAAAAATTTTAGAGACAAACCATAATGGCTTAACCAACAATTTATAACAACAGCATTTGTTTTAAATCGCATCTGATTGTATAACTTTTTAAAGAGTGGTGAATAATACTATGCAATTATTTCTCATTTTCACAAAACTTCTAAAGCTCCACGAAGGAGATGATGGTTTTTTAAATGAAAGAAGATCTTTAATTAAATGTATTAATAAAATTTTCTCAAACCTAAGGAAACAGCCTTCAGTAGGTATGATTTGAGTGGAAAGGGAAAGGGCAATAGATACTCAAAGACCACTGCGTGCGACCCAAGGATATATTGTAGTCAGCCCTCAATCCCTACTTCCCTACTAATAATATTATAAATGCAAAAGTAACTCTGTCTGTCTGTCTGTCTGTTACGCTTTCACGCCAAAACTACTGAACCGATTTCGATGAAACTTGGTATGGAGATAGAATAGATCTTGAGGACGGACATAGGCTACTTTTTACCTCGGGAAAATACCTCATTCCCACGGGAATAACTGTAAGGGCGAAAACTTGATGTAATTTGGGGTATGATAGAATAGACCTTGGAGATGGATATAATCTACTTTTTACCGCGGGAAAACTCCTCATTCCCACGGGAAAAATGGCAGCGCGAGTGGAAATTTTTGACGAAACTTGGTACAGAGATAGAATAGACCCTGGGTAGTTTGGTGTCAGATGGCCGTGTGTGAGATGTCCCACATATTTATTTATTATTTTATATATTTACTTGTCTCATACAGTAGTATGGTTCCAGCTGCTCCTGGAGTGTGGGCTGGTGAGACAGACGGCATCCGGTCTCTTCTCCCTGCTTCCCCTGGCTCACCGTGCCCTCGATAAGCTGGAGGGGTTGGTGCGGTCACACATAGGTAACGAACTAGGATTTAGAAAGAAACTAGACATTTAGCTTAGGTATTTATTTCAGAATTTCGTGGTTAAATATTTACATTTTAAATCTATACCTACTAATATTATAAAGAGGAAAGATTTGTATTTGAAAGAAAGAAAGAAAGAAACATTTATTATTAATGACGCCACAACAATTAATAAAATACAAAAAATTTGCACAATAATAAAAGAAATTAAAAAAAAACAGTACAAATTAACAACAAAAAAGAAAAGTGCCGAACGATGCGTCATGACGTCACAATAAAAGGACCACATTCAGCTTATGCCGCGATCGTGAACCGCGTGTGTGTGTGTGTGTGTGTATGTCTGTAATGAATAGATTCATAAATTACTATGCTGATTTCAAAAATTCTTTCACCATTATATATTAGATATTTGAATATACCTGAAGTGACTTTAAGGGGCGTAGCTCTTCGTAGAGTAAACAAATTTAAGTACTTGGGTCACTGGGTCACCGAGGATTTGAAGGACGATTGCGATATCGAGAGGGAACGTAGGTCGCTGGCTGTCCGTGGAAACATGCTGGCCCGAAGGTTTGCACGATGTACAAACGAAGTTAAGACTACGCTTTTTAAAGCATTCTGCCAGTCATTCTACACGTGCAGCCTCTGGGTCAGTTATACAAAGCGGGCATACAGCCGCCTACGTGTGCAGTACAACAAGGCTTTCAGGGTGCTGATGGGGCTGGAGTGGCGCTGCAGCGCGTCGGCGATGTTCGCGGAGGCGCACACGGACGACTTTTACGCCATCATGAGGAAACGCTGCGCCTCCCTCATGAGCCGGCTCCGCTCCAGCTCCAACAGCCTCCTGGGGGTGTTTGTGCGCCGGGGGGACTCTCCGATATCGCATCGCCTTGAAGTCATTCACAGACTTCCAAATAAATAGATATGCGTCTCTTTGTTATTATTAATTAATTTATTACTAACCATAGTTTTTAAGATATTGTTTACTAACACTTTTATGGACTTAGTCTGAAATAAATGATTTGAATTTGAATTTGAATTAGTAAGCTACATTCACCCTGAGTAACATAGGCTATATTCTATTTTCAAAAAAATTAGGAGTCCTTACTAAAACTTCAATAAAAAAATATAAAATATTCCTAATAATTGAATAGGCTCCGAAACTACTGAACCGATTTTGATGAAACTTGGCACAAAGATAGAATTGACCTTGGCTAAGAACATAGGCTACGATTTACCGCGGGGAAATTTCTCATTCCCACGGGAAAAATGTTAAAGCGGGCGGAGTTGGCGACCCGCCCCGGCTTCGCCCAGGTTTTTTTTTATTGTGGATTATCCCTAAGTATATTATGCATGTACTATACATATAAACCTTCCTTTTGAAGCACTCTATCTAGAAACCGCATCAAAATCCGTTGCGTAGTAAAGATTTAAGCATACATAGCGACATAGGGACAGAGCAAGCGACTTTGTTTTATACTATGTAGTGAAGAGAATTTCAACTATACATGCTACTATGCCGCCAATTGCCTTTTATAACCTTCATGTTATTCTCTGTACCAATGTGTTTGATGTGCAATAAAGTATATTTGAATTGAATTGAATTATGTTCCTGCGTAGATCCACCATGGGTCGCAGTGGTCTTGGGTATTTAGTGCCCTTCCCTCTCCATCCAAATCAAATCATGTTCCTACATCACCTTGTTTTCACTAGTTAGCTTTTTAAGCTGTCGGGCTTTTTGTTTTTTTTTTTAATTTTCTTTTTTATTTTGCAGAGGAAATAGGCGGGCAAAGGATCTCTTTGCCAGTGGTGACGCCATCATGCCTCTGGGAGAGGTCAGGAAGGCTGCAGGAGGTTGGCTCCGAGCTGATGACCTTCAGCGACAGACACCAGAAGAGATACCTGCTTGCTCCGGTGAGAACTAACTGGCTGACCCATACCACTGAGCGGTCACTCCACACAGAAAACGCATTTTGACAACCTACTAACAACTGTTTTTTTTTTTTTTTTTGAATTGACCTATGCTTGTGTCGAAAAGGTACGACAAATCAAGCTTCACCGGACTGGACTAACAACTGAATATCCGCTACAAGTCAATGGCGCTAGGCGCTATGTAAAACACCCCCTCCACCACCGGCGGAGTCCCGCGGCGCCTGCGGGGTGCGGGGCGTGGGGCGCTATATCGGGCGGGGACTCATTTTGGCGCGGGGGGGTGAGTGTCCTTTCTGTACGGGTTAGTACTGTTACGGACGTGGGGTTCGGGATTTGTAAGAAAAGCCGAATAACTTGATTTGAGAATTTATTCGACGATAAACAGGTCGCAGGTCCAATCACAACTGTAGCCAAATCGCAGAGTCGCTCGTAGTCCGTTGGTCACGCTGAGTTCGCAGATGTCTTCACTAATCACTCCAATCACGTTGTAGCCAAATCACAGGGTCGCTCGTAGTCCGTAGGTATCGCTTTAGTCGCAGGTTTCTTCCACTGATCGCTTGTAGATCGCTTATTGAGATCGCTTTGATAGCTCAGAAATGAACTGGCGTTGACCGTCGTCTCGGGCGTTTATATACCCCCACGAAACAATGGGTTGTTTACGCGATGCTTGATTTCTGGAGTAATCCCATTGTAATCACGTAATCGGGAAATTACTAGAACATTTCCTTTGTTCTCAGACAATACTTGTCACAGAACAATGGGCGCGCGAGGTCACCAAATTCGAGTAAACAAGTGGCTTGCTTAGGTGATTTTGTGCCTTGCGGCGTTGACAGAAAGTCCATCTTCGTTTGCACCGTGATCCCTCTGTTGGAATTTCCCATCCTTTATAGTTGTATAGATGTACTTATATCGAATTTGAGTAGCGATCTCTCGAACTTTCTGGCAAGTTCGTGACACTGCCCTCCTCTTAGAGATGCTCGTCCCGAGCTTCTTCATTACTGCCATGGTAACGCGCCAAGCGGTCGACGTGGACCACTTTTAGTGCTCCTCTCGGATGCCGTTGTATCCGATACGTTACGTCATTGATTCGCGTAACTACCTTGAATGGTCCTTCCCATCTCGTCTGCAGTTTGGGTGACTTTCCTTTTCGGCGTGTTGGGTTATGGAGCCAGACTAGTGTTCCTTCCTCAAATCCACTGGTATTTGCTCGTCGGTCATATCTAGTCTTCATGTTTTCGCTCGATTGTAGACCGTTTTCTCGTACCATCGCATAAATCTCCCTCATTTTGTCTCGCAATTCAGAGACATAGTCCTGTAAGGTGATGGGTTCCTCTGGTGTTCCTCCTGTTAGAAGATCAACTGGTAGTCTTAGCTCACGTCCGAAGTTCACATATGCCGGGGTGGCCTTTGTGCTCTCATGTTCCGAGGTTCTATAGGCGAGAAGGAAAAGTGGGATGTATTTGTCCCAATCTCTCTGGTGGTTGTCTACCAATTTCGCCAAATGCCTCTCCAGTGTTTGGTTAAACCTCTCCACCATGCCGTCGGACTGTGGATGATACGGGGTAGTCCTCGTCTTGTGCATGCCCAATATTTTGCATACTTCTTGGAACACGTTCGACTCGAAGTTCCGGCCCTGGTCTGAATGGATTTCTAGTGGTACACCATATCGGCATATGACTTCTTCCACTAATTTTGAGGCCACGGTCGTAGCTTCTTGGTTGGGTATAGCAAATACTTCTGGCCATTTGGTAAAGTAATCCATAACCACCATAAAGTATTTGTTTCCCGACTCCGTCACGGGGAATGGTCCGGCAACGTCTACTGCTATTCGCTCCCATGGTGCACCAACGTTGTAAAGTTGAAGGTGTCCTCGGCTCCTGGTTGATGGACCTTTTACTGCAGCACAAGTGGTACATTTTCGGCACCAATCCTGCACATCCGCTCGACAGTTTAGCCAGTAAAATCTTTCCCGTAACTTCGTCAAAGTTCTTTTGACACCCAGGTGACCACCTGATATGCCATCGTGTACTTCACGAAGAACATCCTTGATCCGTTCTTTTGGCACGACCAGCTGCAGATGAAACTCTCTACCGTTGGGCTTTTCCCATTTTCGGTAAAGTATCCCGTTCTGCAGGACAAAACTGTCCCACTGTGCCCAATATGCTTTAGTGATGGTACTCGTAGGCGCAACTTCATACCATTTTGGCTTTTCCTCGCCACGTTGCTTCCATGCGACGATAAGTCGTATATCTTCGTCGTCTTCTTGGGCTTCTCTCATTGACTCGTCTTCCCAGGATCTCGGAGGGCCCGTCCTAGTAAGTTGCACAATTTCTTCCTTAGACTCTTGCTTGACGCAGTGCTTGCATTCCTCTGGACATGGTCTCCTTGAGAGGGCATCAGCATTTCCATGAGTCTTCCCGCTGCGATGTTCAGTGATGAAGTCATATTCTTGAAGCTGTTCGATCCATCTTGCAACTTGACCTTCGGGATTTTTAAACTGAAGCAGCCATTTTAAAGCGGCGTGGTCGGTACGAAGCGTGAACTTCCTGCTGATGATGTATTTCCTGAAGTGATGAAGAGTCTTAACCACAGCCAAGAGCTCTCTTCTCGTCACACAGTAGTTCCTTTCAGGCTTCGATAGCGACTTGCTGAAGTAGGCAATCACAACTTCCTTGTCCCCTTGCTTTTGAGACAGTACTCCACCAATCGCTGTGTTGCTTGCATCCGTATCGACGATAAACTGCCCATTCGCTTGTGGGTATCCCAAAATTGGTGTCTCACATAGGCATTTTCTCAATCTTTGGAAGGAATCCTCGCAGGCCTCGTCCCAGCAGAATGCTCGCTTGTCTTCAGTCAGGCGGTGTAACGGCTTGGCTATCTCGGAGAATCCTTTAACGAAGCGCCTGTAGTATGAGCATAGACCCAAGAATGCACGTACTTCTGTTTTATCTTTAGGAGTTGGCCAATTCTGTACGGCTTCTATTTTAGCTGGATCAGTCTGTATCCCTTCACTGGTGATCACGTGGCCCAGGTAGTTCACTTTGTTTCTAAATAAAGTGCATTTCTTTGGATTTAACTTCAAGTTGGCTCCTCGAATCTTCCTCAAGACTTTCTCCAGGTTAAGCAGATGATCCTCGAAGTCTCGACCCATAATGATGACGTCGTCCAAATATACTAGGCAGGCTTCTCCCACTAATCCTGCCAGTACACACTCCATGAGTCGCTCGAAAGTGGCTGGCGCGTTGCACAATCCAAATGGCATCACGTTAAACTGCCATAAACCTTTACCTGTAGAGAATGCCGTCTTCTCTTTGTCCTTCGGATGTATCTCCACTTGCCAGTACCCAGACTTCAAATCTAAGGTCGAGAACCATGTCTTGCCACTCAGGGTATCCAGGGTGTCGTCAATGCGCGGTAGTGGATAACTGTCCTTCTTAGTCACATCGTTGAGTCGCCGATAGTCCACGCAGAACCTTGTACTGCCATCTTTCTTCTTAACCAGGACGACCGGAGAGCACCATGGACTCGCAGATGGTTCGATAATCTTATTTTTCTTCATGTCTTCCAACATGTCTTGAACTTCTTGCTCCTTTGCTATCGGTATTCGCCTTGCTCGCTGTCGAATAGGTCCTTCGTTCCCGGTGTCTATCTTGTGTTGCACTAAAGATGTTCTCCCCAAATCTCCTTCTTGAGACGGAAACACGTCCGCAAACCGCTGAAGCAGGTGTTTGGCTTTCATGCTTTGAGAATAGCTCAGGTTTTGTTTGCTTCCTTCGAGGAGTTCTGCGATGATAGAACTATCCTTAGTTTTCGTCGTACTCAGAGATGATTGGCACTTCCTCACCCAGACAGCTTCTTCGCATTTACCAACAACGTCACCCTCCTTTAATTGTATCTCGTGATCTTCTAAATTGACAACTCTTACTACCGCAGTGCTGTTCCCTTTGACAAGTGTCCTGGCCGCCAAAATCTTCTGAGTCGTTTTTTCTCGGGTATCCTCTATCAACACGCATCTATTCTTCTTAGCACGTGGTAGCTTCACTGGTACTTCTGCTTGCGTGCGTCCTGGTATGCAGATCTTCTTCAAGCATGTCACTTTTCCCACGGGTCCTCCGAGGATAAAAATCTCTTCATTGCCACATTTCAAAATTCCGTTGGTGACGTCGATTCTGCAGTCGTATCTTTTCATGAAGTCTAGCCCCAGTATGCAGTCATCCATGATATCGGCCACGATAGCGTTGTGAGAGTAGGATGTTTCACCTACTTGAATTGTGACCGAAATTTCTCCTAGGACGGGTATCTGCTGGCCGGAAGCGGAAAGAAGTCGGCAGTTGATGTTGTTTCTGCGCCTGATTGCGGATTCTACTAATTTTGGCTTGATTATTGTCCTGGAAGCTCCTGTATCCAATGTCATCTTGCAGTTTGTTCCGTTTACTGAGCCATGTATCATTAAACTGTTTCCGTTGCACACCTGGGAGACGATCGTTGTTGGGGCTCCTTCCGCTCCAGCCAGTACCCGCCCCTTAGTTCTGGCTGTTACTCGTTTCCCTGATTCCCAGCAGGAGATGGGGTCTCCTGATTTTTGGTCACTTCATCAAGGCGTTCTTCCAGTTTACTTATTTTCTCGGCAAGCTTCGCTGTCTGAGTCTCCTTCTTCGGACAGGTGAACTGCAGATGGCCCCTTTCTCCACACTTATAACACATGGGCCCGGTTGTTTTCTTCTTGGGCGGGAACGACGTCTTTATCTCCTGTACTTCTTCTATTATCTCCCGCACTTTGTGAGTAGGGCGAACGTCACGACGCAGGGCTTCAATTTCCAACGCGTGCGCTAAGGCTTCTTTTAGGGAAACATGATGGCGGAGCCCCACTGCAGCCCTAATCTCCATGTCTCGAATTCCATCGACGAACGCCTGAAGAGTGTTGGAGTCCACCATCTTCGCATCAGCAGACGGGTAGGCCTTGCGCACGAGCTTTTCTATCTCCAAAGCCCACTGCTGAAGTCCTTCTCCAGGGCGTTGAATCCGGTCACGTAGTTGGGCGCGGAAGACGTGTTCCAAATGACGCTCTCCATAGCGAGCTTCGAGTGCCTCCATAAGTTCTTTAAATGTGCTACCCGAGCCTGGTAGCGCCTCCAGAACAGAAAGGGCTGAACCTCGAAGAGCAACGGTGAGAGCTGTCAGGCTCTGCTCCTCTGTCCATCCATTTGCAGCAGCAACGGTCTGGAATTGCTGCCGATAGGCGGTCCAGGATGTGGTGCCGTCGTACGACGGTACTTTTATCCTTGGCGCGTGGCTGGTGCAGGCGTGTTCACTCGACGCGCCGGTTCCTGCTGTTTGCAGATTCAGCACCTTCTTCTTAAGCCCAGCTAAGTCCGTTTTGACGTCGTCTACGTCGGTTTCCAAACTTCCAACTCTTTCTTCTACTTGATCGACGCTCTCTTGTAATTTTTTTACAGTGCCCGAAACTGACGAGATGGCAAGCAGCATTTCCTCCTGTTTGTGGCCCAGATCCTCGCGCATTTCCTTTTGCTCCCGGCACATTTCCCTTTGCTCCTGGTACATTTGGTCCATCATTTTCATAAGTCGGCTGAGGTCAAACGTAGATGCTCGGGATTCCTGGACGCGGCTGGTAACCGGAGGTGTGGCTCGATGGGCGGTACCGGTAGGCGGGGCTAGTTGTCCTGATGGTTGGGCTTCTGGTCCGGTGGGCAAGGCTTCTGGTCCAGCAGGCGGGGTTCCTGGTCCGGTGGGCATGTCTTCACGGGCTGTAGTCGTGGCTTCCGCAGCTAGCTGCGCCCTTGTTCTGACGCCGTCAGTATTCTCCCTCGGAGTCACTGGCATTTCCAAATCCCACACTTCTGACACCAAATGTTACGGACGTGGGGTTCGGGATTTGTAAGAAAAGCCGAATAACTTGATTTGAGAATTTATTCGACGATAAACAGGTCGCAGGTCCAATCACAACTGTAGCCAAATCGCAGAGTCGCTCGTAGTCCGTTGGTCACGCTGAGTTCGCAGATGTCTTCACTAATCACTCCAATCACGTTGTAGCCAAATCACAGGGTCGCTCGTAGTCCGTAGGTATCGCTTTAGTCGCAGGTTTCTTCCACTGATCGCTTGTAGATCGCTTATTGAGATCGCTTTGATAGCTCAGAAATGAACTGGCGTTGACCGTCGTCTCGGGCGTTTATATACCCCCACGAAACAATGGGTTGTTTACGCGATGCTTGATTTCTGGAGTAATCCCATTGTAATCACGTAATCGGGAAATTACTAGAACATTTCCTTTGTTCTCAGACAATACTTGTCACAGAACAATGGGCGCGCGAGGTCACCAAATTCGAGTAAACAAGTGGCTTGCTTAGGTGATTTTGTGCCTTGCGGCGTTGACAGAAAGTCCATCTTCGTTTGCACCGTGATCCCTCTGTTGGAATTTCCCATCCTTTATAGTTGTATAGATGTACTTATATCGAATTTGAGTAGCGATCTCTCGAACTTTCTGGCAAGTTCGTGACAGTACTATTATTTTCTTCTGTGCCCAAACGTCAAACCCGTGAACGTGGTGCTGCTTGGGGGGACTGGTCTGCTCTAGTCGATTGCCGGTTGTTAGTTTAGTTTTTTCTACTTTGACTGGTTGCCTTCCGCTAATTGCATATTATCGTTTGCACTCTTTGTTATATATTAAACAAATTGTATAAAATAATAATTTTGTAAAAGACCTATTTTGAAAAGATGCAACGCCTGTGGAGTTTCTTCCGGCGGGTTCTTCTCCACAGAAGACAGCCAAATTGTGAACCCGCCTCGACGTCGAAAAGTGATTGTAAAATCTTACTTCGAATAAAACATATTTCATTCTTATTTTCATTTTCACCCTTTTTACACGCTTTATATTAGCTTCACTTGTATGTAACTAATTATGTATGTAAGAAAATCTTGGAATCTTAATTTGACCCACTTCCCGGTTTTCGATTAGGATGAAATTTTGCATACGCTCTGAGTTCTGATGACAATACATGACTAGCTAAGAAACGTCATTACAAATCCAATATGGCGGCCTGCCCAAGATGGCGGGCTGGCTGTTTGAAATCCACCCCCATGATATGGGTATCAAATGAAATTCACGATGTGTTTCCGTATCAACGCGCAAGGCCGAGGTCCGAGGCTCCCTCGAGCCGCCCCTAGACGCGTTGGTACATGACTACTTTGGGGTAGAGCCATCCGCTCCCCCGCAAGTCCGGTGAAGCTTGTTACGACACAAGCAATAGGTCAATTTAAAAAAAAGAGTTGGTTTGACAAATTCAAAAAAGTTTTTATTCAAAGTAAGATTTTACAAAAACATCACTACATAGTATAAAATAAAGTCGCTTTCTCTGTCCCTATGTCCCTCCCTATGTACGCTTAAATCTTTGAAACTGCGCAACGGATTTTGATGCGGTTTTTTTTAATAGATAGAGTGATTCAAGAGGAAGGTTCATATGTATAATACATGCATAATATACTTAAGGATAACCCACAATAACCATTTTCCCGTGCGGTGCCGGGGCGGGTCGTTAGTGTTTTGATAAAAATTGCATTCAGCAGTTCGAAAGATTCCTTGTGTCTGAAACCGAATATAAAGCTGAAAAAGTTAATTTCATAATGGGGTATCAATTTATAGGACATCATGAGTACCTAGTTTACAATTATGTAACACTAGCTTTCCGCCGCGGCACCACTCGTGTTAACAGTTTTTCCCGTGGGAATGAGGCATTTTCCCGCGGTAAAAGGTAGCCTATATTCTTCCGCAAGGTCTATTGTATCTTTGTGCCAACTTCGCCCGCTTTAGCATTTCTTCCCGTGGGAATGAGGCATTCTTCCGCGGTAAAAGGTAGCCTATGTTACTCAGGGTGAATGTAGCTTTATAATGGAGATTGTTTTGAAATCGGCATAGTAGTTTTTGAGTTTATTAATTAAAAACATACAAACACACAAAAATACAAATCTTTCCTCTTTATGCCTGACCAGAAAAATAAAATACCTGCTCTGGGGGCGCCACGTGTATATTTTTACGACTATGGCAACAATTTCCATAATAAAATTAGTTCCATTGAAATTCTTCACTATTGCTAGGATTTTTATTTTTGTAGTTGGGCTTTAACTTTATAATTTTACACTTAGAGAAAAAATATACATAGAGCACGCGCATCGCTCCGCTGCCTTTATGTCAAGCGTAAGCAGATTTTAGCAGATTTTGTATGGGCGGTGAAATCAATAACATTTTTCTTTTTTGATTTGTTCCTCGAGTCATGTTTGCAACTTATCACTGCACATTTCAAAATGTTCTCCTATTAAATTTCTTATTTTTACCGGGAAAAACAATCAGCTCCGATAACCATTTGATACTAAACGAACGCGCTGAAGATATTCGGACTGTTCATATCCGTGCTTACGGTTCATACTCGATTAGGCGTACTCTATCCCACCCAGATTTTTTTAATTTATACTCTAAGATTTTACAATTATGAATTTAACAAAATTTTTTATACCTTCCAGACACATGAGGAAAGCATAGCAGATCTGTTAGCGGAAGTGGGACCGCTATCTTACAAGCAATTACCACTTCTTTTGTACCAGGCAAGTAAATATATCACACATCTCATACATTATGTATGTATGATACATCAGTCCCTAAACTTGGCAGAGCCTGTACTATGGGTGTTAGGCAGCTGATATAAAGCCTGACCAAAGAAATAAGAAGCCTGCTCTGGAGGCGCCACGTGTATATTTTTGCGACTATGGCAACAATTTCCCTTATAAAATTAGTTCCATTGAAATTCCGCAATATGGCGAAGTTTCTTATTTCTTTGGTCAGGCTTTATCATACATATTTCATTTTTAATTTATTTATTTATGAAAAACATACAGCTTTTATATCTTGTATAATGATTAGATAAGATACATTACATTAGCCAGTTAAATATATAACAACATTAAAATAATAAGAAATAAAACCTCCGACACAAAACCGTTACTTGATCCTTTCAACAACTAGAAAAGAGCTAATCATCTTCAAATGGCTGAAGATATTTTCTTCGATCATAACTAAGAACACTCTCGATTGTGACACCTTGCAAACAAAAAAAAACTAGATTGAAATCGGCGCATCCGTTTAGGAGCTACGATGCCACAGACAGACAGACAGACACGTCAAACTTATAACAGCCCTCTTTTTTGTCGGGGGAAACAAGATTGAAAATTGTATAAAATGACAATTTATAATTTTGTAAAAATATTTTGAAAAGATGCAACGCCTGTGGAGTTTCTTCCGGCGAGTTCTTCTCCACAGAAGACTGACAAGTTGTGAACTCGCCTCGACGTCGAAAAGTGATTTGTACAATCTTAGTTCGAATAAAACGTTGACTTTGACTTTGAAGATAAATCACTACATAGTATAAAACAAAGTCGCTTTTTCTGTCCCTATGTCCCTCCCTATGTCCCTTTGTATGCTTAAATCTTTAAAACTACGCAACGGATTTTGATGCGGTTTTTTTTAATAGATAGAGTGATTCAAGAGGAAGGTTTATATGTATAATACATGCATAATATACTTAAGAATAATCCACAATAACCATTTTCTCTATAGACTCTCCGTATTTTTGACGCCTCTCGACTGACTCAGTCTTTTAGTCCCCAACCTTTAGTCATAAGACTAGCCTTTTTAGTCGAGTCTTTTAACTTAAAAGCCGTTACTTAAACAGCTTAAAGGACTTAAAAGACTGGCGACTCATTGCTTGGGGAGTCGAAAGTCGTAAGGCGTGTGTTGATGAAACTAGTAGGTACTTGCTTGCGTGCTTTATTTTTTTATAATTACAATTATATTTATTTATTATTACAATTATTTAACATTTTACTAAAGCGCCAGTTCTTTTGTAAAGCCCGACCAAAGAAATATGACACCTCGCCATATTGCGGAATTTCAATGGAACTAATTTTATAAGGGAAATTGTTGCCATAGTCGTAAAAATATACACGTGGCGCCCCCAGAGCAGGTTTCTTATTTCTTTGGTCAGGCTTTAAAGGACTGCAGTCGCTTAAGCTTTTAAGTCGTTTAAGTCGTTTTATTCTCTAGTCTTATACGTTAACCGACTGAGTCGTATTAGTTAAGACTAACAGCTACAGTCTTGTAAAAAGAGGCGAGTCTTATTATAAACGACTAAGGCTGCTTTTCCACCAGAGCTGTGCGAGGTAGCTAAGCGGTGTGCGAGGAAAAGCAGCCTTAAGGACTCGAGTCTCTTTGATCACTATGAATTACACAATTATCTCCCCAGATAGGCCTGAAATACCGCGACGAATATAGGCCCAAGCACGGCCTACTGCGAGCGCGCGAGTTCAAAATGCTAGACGCTTACGGCGCGCATCAAACGCTCGAGTGCGCGCACGAGACGTATATGCGCGTTACTGACGCGTACAGGCGGCTGTTTGATAGGCTGCAGCTGCCTGTATATAGAGGTAAGTGGGTGTGAATGTGGGTGCTTGTTTGTGCTGAGTAATGTGAGGTAGAGTCGATGAGGAAGTGGTTATGAGGAAGAGGAAGAGGAAGTGGCAAGTACAAATTTAGAGGATGCGGTTGAGGATGAGGAAGTTTGTAAGAGGAAGAGGCATGAAGTACAGAACCAATGGAGAGCGCGTCCGCACGCTTTTGCTTAGAAACAAAGTCACCAATTTGCGCGGGGGGAGAGGTGATCTGCACCGGCTGCAATTGGCCGACGCGTGGCTGACGCAATGACATCTGATTCACTAGTGGTTAAAAACGTGGTGAGGTACGCAAGATATAACATATGTTTGGCGTGTGCGGTCGCCCCCGCAAGCGTTCTCCATTGGTTCTGTACTCCATGGGAAGAGGAAGCGGATGTTGTAGACAAACAGTGATATAGACAGAGTGATATGCGCGTTACTGACGCGTACAGCCCTCAGGCGTGATCGCAGGGATGAAGTGCACAGTGGCGTGCCTAGGGCAGGCAAGCCCCGATATGATGTAGATTTTTTTTAAAAAAAGAAGATATTATTTTCTTTTTAATAAAGAGTTCAAAGAATTTATTTTTAACTTTTGGATGTTACATCACTTAGTTAAGTCATTTAAATTAGCAAAGTTAAATGATTTTGCCTTTCCTCCGTTTAATAAACTTCGAACACAGTTCGTGTCATTACACGGCACTAAGTCGACACTCATTGTACTGAAATCCGAGTTGTAACACAAGAAAATAAAAAACTGCACCAATTTTACTCGCCCGCACAACAACAAGTAAAGAAAACTCGTCAATTACCATTATGATATGAGCCCAGGTTCATGGCGCCAGTCTATTCGCACGAATGTCACACTGCAGCATGCCCGGCTTCTTTCTCATACAAAATCTGCTATGGTAGTGTGTGTGTCTGCTATGGTAGTGTGCGTGCGTAGCCAGTTTTCCTTACATTTGAGCGTAGAAAAGGTACGCGCAACACAAGCCAAATATGAAGCCCATGCGGAAAGCTAGGTAAATTATAAGTTGAAATAACCCCCGCCACAAAACCGTTACTTGATCCTTTCAACAACTAGAAAAGAGCTGATATTCTTTAAATGGCTGAAGATATTTTCTTGGATCATAGCTAAGAACACTCTCGATTGTGACACCTTGCAAACAAAAAAAACTAGATCAAAATCGGCGCTTCCGTTTAGGAGCTACGATGCCACAGACAGACAGACACACACGTCAAACTTATAACACCCCGTCTTCTAAAAAATTGTTGGTTAAATTCTATGTTAGTTCTAATTATTCCCTCAATATCGCTATTTTATTTTCCAATTTTTTTTCTAGTTGAAGCGCCTACAGGCGAAATGGGCGGGTCAATGTCACACGAATGGCAAGTGAAAGCGAGCGCGGGAGAGGACGCGATAGATATATGTGCGTCCTGCTCGCACGCGTCACTAGCTAAAGACGACGGCGACGGCTGCGAGAAGTGCGGGAACGAGACGGAGCGATGTAGCAGTATTGAAGTGAGTGAGAGAGTAGTATTGAAATTATGCTTGTTATTAATAATGTCACTTTCTATGGGGTTTGTAATGATTTAAACCGGTGTCATATCATATCAATACAAATTATAAATGTCAATTACAATTTATGTCAACCTAAAACTAAAAATCAATTCTAATATTATAAAGAGGAAAGATTTGTATTTTGTGTGTGTGTATGTTTGTAATAAATAAACTCAAAAACTACTGAACCAATTTCAAAAATTCTTTCACCATTAGAAAGCTACATTCACCCTGAGTAACATAGGCTACCTTTTACCGCGGGAAAATGACTCATTCCCACGGGAAAAACTGTTAACGCGGGCGGAGCTGCGGCTGGAGCTAGTAAACAAATAAACTAATCCTTCCTCTTTATAATATCAGTAATTTAGAAAAAGTATACCTGGTTTTTCAGAAGACAAGCGGCTGTGTGGCTATCTAAACTTAGTTTTATACATTTTACATAGATACGTCTGTTAGCGTAATTTTACAGCGGGAGATTTTCTGACAGCTTCAAATGAAAAAAAAACGAGCGTTCTTTAAGATTTCCATAAATGACGCTAGTAAAATAATGAGAACAGTGACATTTATTGTAGACTTTTTAACTTTTTCTTTCGGATTTTATGGTTCTAACTGAGATTGTTTTAGGATAACTAGTTAATTGATTTGAATGTTTTTTTTACAATCCAATACTTCTGTATTTATTACCTCACTATTTATTAGTGCCATCTGTTGAGCCGTTTTGTAAGGTTTTTTTTTCTTAATTTGCTACTTAACTTCCCATTTTAAATTGAGACGAAAATTTTAAAACGTAGGAGAAGAAGTCACAAAATTTAGGCGCAAAAAGGTCACTGGTAAAACGAATCCAAAATTTAAACGCAACTCAGCACGCAAAAACAGGAAACGAAATTAAAACACTTTAAAATGCGTGACGATTAACGTGACAACAACAGTGTTGCCAGTTTTTTATCTGCCCTGATTGGTTTGACAAGCTCGCTTTTGACATTTTATCCGACATGCACGCCATCTATTTGAGTCAATAGAAACTTTTTTTTTTCTTAAATGCCATCTTGAAAATCCCTCATTGGTCGCTCTAATGACGTAGTATGTGGCGCGGCGCCACAAGTAGTCAGTGATGAACTGAACTCAGTTCAGTTATTTATGTATGTATTTCAGGTTGGTCACACATTTGTGCTAGGCACGCGCTATAGCGAGGCTTTACAGGCACATTATACCCCGGCGCAGGGCGCTACCGACCCTGTAATCATGACCTGCTTCGGGATCGGACTTACCAGGTATACGATACTTTTTTTTTTTTCTCCCTTATGGGAAAGGCAAAGGGATCTAAGCCCATACAGCCCAGTCTTTAGTAGTGTCTTACATTATCCAAGTTTAATGTCTTCATCTTCAGTCATTAATTCTTCAGTTTCATTTCGTCGTCTTTAGTCATTTCTTGCATCCATGTTAAACGTCTTCAGTAGTTTCATTTCTTGTTACGGGATCATTGAAATGCAAGGGTGCTTCTTACATTCCAATGATACTGAAGTTTAACGCGGGGTATCAAACCAGAAACAGCTAACCACACATTATTTCTCACTTTCATTGAATAGTTCTTTAACGGCACATTATCGCACTAATTCTACCATATTAACACCACAATTACCATGAAAAACTAATTTTAAAAAGGACGAAACAATGAACTCGCCATTTCCTCTCGATTCCCGCGTAAAAACCGGTAAGGATACTACTGAATAAAATAATATAATAATAATTTATGTGGGACATCTCACACACGGCCATTCGATCCCAAACTAGGCCTGGACTATGGGTGTCAGACAGCTGATATACATAAATATACAACATCCAGACACAAGGCTAACACAAGTGCTCATCACACGAATGTTTGCCCTGGGCGGGATTCGAACCAAGACCCTGTGCTTCGAAGGCAGACGTACTACCAACTAGGCTACGGGGCCGTCAAAATAACAATACAGTAATAACATGAATATAAAAAGGATATCACGTTTCATACAATGTTGGACCAAAAAGTGAAAATTTCGGCCAAAGAAAAAAAAAGGTTTAATTTTCGGGTAGTCTCTCATTACCACGGAATAACTGTTAGCGCGGGTAGAGCCACGGAGCAGAAAGCTAGTACATCATTATAGCTACCCGCCTTGTGTCTTTGTCCGCATTCTACAAACCTTACTCTGACGATATCGAACGCAACAAAAAAAGAACTATCCCATTCGGTATAGCCTTTCTGAAGCCATGTGATCGATCACATACACTGGGGGCTTCATAGATATTAATGCAAAAAAAAAACAATCAATATAATTTAATTTTAAATGCCCTGAATAAATATAACAAAAAAAGTGCAAAAATTAAAAGTTTTCTAAGGTAAATTAGTTTCGAAAACGTCCGCTAGATGGGGTTGGTGGTTTTTTAGAACTCGCTATCGTTGTGTCTCGCGAAAACCATATAGAGTTTGGCAATTTTTTCCCAACCAGAGCCGCGGGCGAAAGCTTAGGCACATTATAAACGCGAAAGTAATTGATGTTTGTTACTCAATTTTTTCCAGATCTGTTCGCGTAAATGCGTTTCAGATCTTATATTTAGCTAAAACTAAAATAAAATATATGGTCAAGTCTAAATTCGATTATCAGTGAATTTCTAAAGAAAACTTAGTGATTTAATTTAAGGTGGCAACACTGACCAAAATTTTGGTTAAATGCCGGTAGTTTACGGGTAATATAAAGCCCGACCAAAGAAATAAGAAACCTCCCCATATTGCTGAATTTCAATGGAACTAATTTTATAAAATAACACGTGACACCCCCAAAGCAGACTTTTTATTTTTCTGGTATTTTTTTTTAAATAAACTAAATAGAAATTATCTCGTTATAAACTGACCTTATAAACAATATTCTTGTGTTGGTAATCGTGTATTCTGATGTGCCTATCCGCGCTCACACTGACCACATAGCCAGAACCACAAGCTGAAAATAAAAAAAGCCCCCAGAGCAGGTTTCTTTTTCATTTTAAAGGAGACGTAAAAAGTGGTTTTTTATTCGGCCAAAAATTGAACGGATAAGTAGTATACCTACTTAGAAAGCTTATGTAAGTGGGTTTCAGGATAACTAATCAAATTATTTTATCGATGCTCCGTTTTCGTAAAAATTGCAAACTTATTCAAGCTAAAAAGTTATAATGAAACGAACGATCAATGAATTTCCAAGAGCTATTATTCTAATATTATCTTTTTGTATTAAAATCTTACAGCCAAGTATAACGTTATTTTTATTTGTAGTCTTTTTTTTGCAGTAATTAATGAAAATAATTATTGAAGAACTTGAGGCCTTTTCGTTTCATTTTTAGAGAAAGTAAACTAGAAAAAAAAATGGAATGTCAACGTGATAGATGACAGGATTGACAGGTATTCAACTGACAGTCAGAAAAATAACCGTTTTTTTTTTAACCGAAATTAGCGTTTAGTTTCCCTACCTTGAAAATAAACTTGACAGTTGACACTGGCGCAAAGTAACACTAGCGCCAAAATCAGAAAAAAAGTAAAAATATCGATTAAATCTTAATAAAAATTAAGAAAGAGACAATAGATCATTTTTATACTATGCGCTATCTCTTTCTTAAAAAGCATTCACAGCAACTACGCAACAAAAAATCGGTTTGAAAGGATTGCCAGAGGTATAATTGTATTGCCAGATCTTAGGTTTATTTTTCTACCAACCAATATTCGAATCAATTTATAAAAAAAACGGAGCTTTCTTTATTTTTTTTCAAGTGATCCTGATTATCGTAATAATATACCCTTTTACCCTATATGCGTAGAATACCCGTTCAATTTTTGAAATAATAAAAAACCACCTCCCATACAAAATTTTACATCTCCTTTGATGAGTATTGTTTCTGTTCAGGTTGCTAGCGGCCAGTATAGAAGCGATGTCGAGTGAGGTGTCCATACGATGGCCGCGAGTTATAGCCCCGTACAGCGCAGTCGTTATCGGACCCAAGGTAATGCTATCAGTGACTATCGATAGTTTAAGAAAAAACAATAGTATCGATAGCCTATCGATACTCATGCCTTATAGCTATTTGCACATGCGCAGTAGATAATATTTTCAGCGCGCATGTATTTAAGAAGCCCGCCATTTTATAACGCCTTTTTAATATATTTAACTGTTTGTTTTCTTGCACAATGCATAGTAAAATCTTGTATGATACACGTGCGAAAGATGATTTCCGACTCGTGTCGGCTTATACACTCGCTCGCTTTGCTCGCTCGTGAATAAAATGACACTATAGTATCATAAATAGCTATTAACATATCGTAGAATCTTTTGTACAATTCGAACACAATTCTTGTAATTGTTTGTGAATTCAAATTAAAAAAAAATATATATCCATATTTTTTTCAAATTCTTTGTTTCTCTGTTTATCTGTTTGTACGGGCTAATCTCCGAAACTGTTGTACCTTATATCCCCGGTCAACATCTTAGATAGTTTTTACTGCGGGAAAATATCTCATTTCTACGGGAAACTACACGGAAAAGTAAAAAAAAAAACAATGCGAGCGTAGCCGCGGGCGAACAGCTAGTATTAAATAAAACGAGTGACTGTAAATTACAGTTTAAAGTGTCAAAATTAATTAATTGGGGTTATAGAATTACTAAGTGAGCGACTAACTGCGAGTGACGAGAAATCAACAGAACAGCAACTTACAAACATTAATTTGAGTTACTAAAATACAAAATAAGCACCCTCATATATTTTTTTAATTGACCTATGCTTGTGTCGAAAAGGTACGACCAATCAAGCTTCACCGGAATTGAGGCAGCTTCATAATATTTGAGCGACCTAATATTTGTTTGAGTGTCAACGTTACGTCCTGCATTTTTTTCAATATTTGGCAAATGTATTTTTTATACTGAGCGTCATTTTATCTTAAATGAAGTGATTTGAATACAAAAATAAAACTCCGGCGGTCGCCGGCCGCTGCCGCGGCTCGCTCGGCTCCCTCCGCTCTGTTATTGACATCAGTCTAACCTAACCTAACCAACCGATTTGATTCTGGGTAGATTTTTTTTGCGGGGGTTTGCGTCCTTACCCCTTTGCGTCGTTTAACGCCCTGACTACTATTATCAAAGCCAGTGACCTTCGTGTTGCCAGTTTCCCTCTCTGTATTTCCAGTCGCTCACTTGATAATGTAGTCGCTCGGATAATTTTTTATATCTGAAATGGATTAATCACAATCCACTTTTTGTAAGCTCATTCTGGATTTTATTATTAGTTAATATTCGTCGTTAGTTTAGTTAATTTTTCGTTTACTCAAATCCATACCGCTCAAGTTATTAAAACAGTATGTCATCAATCATCATCAGTCGCATAGTTTTTTTTTATTCGCTCGTTTTATAATTCCCCTTAAATATATGAATAAAATGTATGTATAATGTACCAGGCGGGTTCGAAGGAGTGGCAGCCGGCCGGCTGGGAGGCGATCCAGCGACTGTGCAGCCGAATGGAGGAGAGTTTGAACGAGGAAGTACTTGTAGACGATAGACACAACCTCACCATCGGGAAAAGACTGCTTACCGCTGACAGGTGAAGCTCATACAATATCTATACATATAATGAAACTGTACAGGTTCAAAAACTGTACATAGAAAAAAAATTTTAAAAACCGATTTAGAAATGATATACCTACTTACTCGTAGAACAGATCCAGATTTTTTTCAAATATTTTGTTTCTCTGTTTGTCTAGTACGGGCTAATCTCCGAAAATGTTGGACCAATTTGAATGAGATTTTGCATGGTGGTACCATAAATCCTCGGTCAAAATCTTAGATAGTTTTTACCGCGGGTATATATCTCATTCCTACATACATACAATCAATACACCGTAAAATTTTACTAGTTGTTTATCATTTCATTTATCAAATATTAATATGATACATGTAGTAGCTTAAGATCTAATTAACATGGCATCACATAATAGGAAGATTTCCTGTAAAGCCTGAGCAAAGAAAAAAAACCTGTTTTGGGGGCGCCACGTGTATATTTTTATGTTTATAGCAACAATTTCCATTATAAAGTTAGTTCCATTGAAATTCCGCAATATGGCGAGGTTTTTATTTCTCTGGTCGGGCAAATAAATTGAATTGAATGAAATTGAATTAATGTATTTTGTCGTCAGGATGGGTTATCCGTACATCGTAGTGTACGGTAGACACACTCTGGACAACCCGCCGCGATACGAACTGCGGGGCGTCAAAGGAATGAGTTTAGTCACCGAAGAAGAATTACTACAATCGTTGAAAGAAGAAAATACTAATATTAATGATAATAAAGTCAGTTTGGAGTCATAAATTGTGGTTTAATTTCATTACATCATCATTAATTAATCTGTGAAAGGAGAAAAAACTAATATTAATGATAATAGTCAGTTTGATGTCATAAATTGTGGTTTAATTTTATTACATCATCATTAATTAATCTTTGAAAGGAGAAAAAACGAATATTAATGAATGATAATAGCACAGAATACCAAATATGTAGTAGTATAATAGTTTGGAGTCATAAATTGTGGTTTAATTTCATTACATCATCATTAATTAATCTTTGAAAGGAGACTAATATTAATTATAATAGTCAGTTTGAAGTCATAAATTGTGGTTTAATTTAATTACATCATTATAATAATTCATAACAGGTTCAACAGTCTTTTCAAAAAGAGTAGGAATTAAAATTTCGCAAGATTGTAGCGTCATCTCAATTTCACCATTATTTGCTTGGAAAAGGACAACACAAGAATGTTGCTACTTTTTAATCTCTACTGTTTTTGGACAGACTGTTTTGATTTAGTATGAAGTAAGCTACGCATCGAAAATAGGTAGGTATGTATGAATAACATAAAAAAAAACCCGCCACAAAACCGTTACTTGATCCTTTCAACTAGGAAAGAGCTGATAATCTTCAAATGGCTGAAGATATTTTCTTGGATCATAGCTAAGAAAACTCACTATTGTGACACCTTGCAAACAAAAAAAACTAGATCAAAATCGGCGCACCAATTAGGAGATACGGGGCTGGATGGGTCTTTAGGAATATCACACTAGCTTTCACTCCGCCGCCCATTTTCCCACAGTAAAAGGTAGCCTATGTAACTCAGGGTGAATGTAGCTTTCTAGTGGTGAAAGAATTTTTGAAATCGGCAGTTTGTTTTTAATTTTATTCATTACACACACACACACACACAAAAATACAAATCTTTCCTCTATTTCTATACAAATATATTCTCTATACAAATATATTAGTATGATGATAAAGTTATAGAGGAGCGTAGTCGAAAATAAAATTCAACAAAAAACATGCAATATTAAGGCGCACCTTCAAATAAATTAGTTCCAAGAGAATTCGATAGATGGCGTTGGTAGTTTTTTAGAACTCGCTATCGTTGTGTTTCGCGAGATCCATTATAAAGTTTCAAAACATTTTTCCACGCAAGGGCGAAGCCCGGCGGAAAGCTTAGATATTATAAAGAGGAAAGAACACATTTGTGTGTTTGTTTGTGGATTTTTTGAGGTCTGTGCGCTGACAGCGTTTTCAGATCTAATTAAATTATTTATTCCTGCCTGAATGAAAGTAATAAATAAATAAATACCTACCTACATAAAGAAAATGTTTTCGCTTCATTCATTCATCTTTGAAAGAAAATTACTGTATGTATAATAATAATAATTTTATTAAAGCCTTTTACAGAACAATAATAAGTAATATAATACTTATTCTAATGGTAACAGATAGGAACTGAGTAAAAGAAAATCCCTGACTTTCTTGTTAGCTAGGTAACCCCAGTGTTATGAAAGTCACACGGTGCAAAGACATTATGACTAAACTTAAGAGGCCGTCTACAAAATTATCGCCGCAAGTGGCGCCGCCAATTGATTTTCCTCAATTTCTTTTAACACAGAGCGAATTGAAATAAAGTTATTCACTTATTTGATGTAGAAAATCATAAGCTTTTTTTTAAACAGGCAATATTCTAACTGCAATAGTCCTCATGGTTATAATTTAGAAAACCGCCAAAACCGGCCACTTTTGGCGATTTTCATAAAAGTATCTAGCTGTATTATTGCCGTTAGAATATTGCCAGTTTAAAAAAAAGCTTATGATTTTCTACATCAAATAAGTGAATTACTTTATTTCAATTCGCTCTGTGTTAAAAGAAATTGAGAAAAATCAATTGGCGGCGCCACTTGCGGCGATAATTTTGTAGACGGCCTCTTAACACTAGCTTTACCCCGCGGCTCCGCCCGCGTTAACAGTTTTTCCCTTGTAAAAGGTAGCCTATGTTACTCAGGGTGAATGTAGCTTTCTAATGGTGAAAGAATTTTTGAAATCGATTCAGTATTTTTTTTAGTTTATTCATTACAAACATACACACACGTCACACACACACACAAAAATACAAATCTTCCTCTTTATAATATTAGTATGATATCTATCATGTATATATATAACTTTAATATATTTTATGTATATATATAATTATATATATATTATGTATATAATTTTCTAATTTCATTATAATATATATATGTATATCATTCTTTAAAGTTTTGATTACCTATATTTGTATTTGTATCTTACTATCATCATATTTTAACATCTAATAAAATCATGTGAATCAGACTCACTGTCTTCCAAGACACAGGTTACCCTAGTTTGGGAGATAGGGATTATACACTCTAAGGATGTTACCGAGTATTTTTAAGTTTCTCTATGTATACTGCATTTTTTGTAAAAACTCAGAATAAATAAAGATTATTATTATTATTATTTGCCAATTTATTGGCGAGACTACCGAGTAGGGCTTGCAATCCGGATACTTATCAGATTTTAAATCCGGATAATCCGTGGGAATTTTGACGGATATCCGGATAGTATAAACATTAAGTATAATTTGTAAATTAAATAAAATTTATTTGTTAATATTTTGATCGCTGATAAACGTAGTTGTATGTTCAGAGATTTGAAAATAGTCATTCATATATCAACATCCTCGTATTATGATTTTTCGACCCTGCGTATTCGTGACCCAAAGATGGCCATACTAAGTACTTATACTTCTTTTTCAATACACACTTTTGAGGGTGAAGTTATCTTCTTCCTCGTTCCCTCAATGCTGAGGATCGGGCGTCTGTCGATCAGTCGTGCGAGACACTAAAACCAGCGTTAATTTCCGTAAGCGGGAGGTCTTGTAACTGAGTACCAAGTGCGAGTTTTTTACTCACGAAACGCGCTCGATAACTACAACGTAAACGTGCATTTAGTATGGAGAAATTTTAGTTCAGCGAACTGTCTACAGATGGCGTAGTTTCAATTCCATACAAAATCGCGTAATACGCTCTCGCTATCGAGCGCGTTTACTTTGGTTGCAAAACTCGCACTCGGCACTGGTTTTTTTTTTAATTGCCCTATGTGTGTGTCGAAAAGGTACGACCAATCAAGCTTCACCGGACTTGCGGGGGAGCGGAAGACTCTACCCCAAAAAAAGTCATATACCAACGCGTCTAGGGGCGGCTCAAGGGAGCCTCGGACCACGGCCTAGCGCGTTGATATTGAAAAACTTCATGAAGGAGACGACGCCTGAGGGGCTCAGTCTCTGATTTTCAATTTTGATTTTGGTTATGGCCGCGCCCTCGCCGGCGGGTGCGGGCGTTGTTACCTGAAAGGGTAACTGGTTATACAGGGTGTTTAGCGCATCGTGTGCCAAATTAAATTTAATAATTGGAGGGGTCGTTGGCTACCTTTTTAGCCCCCATAAAAAAATCTTAGTCAAACAGATTTTTTTATGCAAATTTTTTATTGCTTTGCGTAAAAATTTACAAAAGTCTACATTTAAATTTTAATACAAAAAAGTTGTTAGGTTTTACAATAAAATCTTTTCAATTTATAATTTGCAACGTTTTGCGCTTCTTTTGAAACTAGTATTACTCGCCAGTAACATCTAGTTTTTTTTTTTTATTATTCATAAATTTTACAGGTATTAAAAGAATAGTTAGACACTAAAACCCTACCGGGTTTAAATTGTGTCACTTTTGATTTGACACTGTAATGCTACACTTATTTAACATCCTATACTTCTTTATTTGCTAACAACAAGACACAATAATTTATTTTACTTTATTTATCGGAACGAGTTAGAGCCCCACAAAGATTTATTTACGTAAAAAAATTAGCTTGCACGTCAACTTTCGATTTACGTTAGAAAGGGGATTATCCAGGGATGTTTTAAAAAAATTGGAAAAACATGACTACTTTTAGTTTTTTTTTAATGTAAATCGAAAGTTGACGTTAAAGCTATTTTTTTTAAGTAAATGAATCTTTGTGGGGCTGTAAAAAAAAACCAGATGTTAACTGGCAAGTAATTTTAGTTTCAAAAGAAGCCTAAAACGTCACAAATTAAAGATTGAAAAGAAAATTTTGTAAAACCTTTTTTTTGCATTAAAATTTAAATTTAGATTTGTAAATTTTTACTCAAAACAATAAAAAATTAGCATAAAAAAATCTGTTTGACTAATATTTTTTAATGGGGGCTAAAAAGGTAGCCAAAGAATAATGAAATTCTATTTGGCACACGATGCGCCAAACGCCCTGTATACGAAAGAGGCGCAAAGGCACGATCGAACTTAACTGCGGTCATCCATCCGCAAACTCCCCTATATCACATAAAGTTATCGAGAAGCCTCATCGAAAATAAAAATCAACGAAAAACATGCACTCGAGAATAAATATACATAGAGCACGCGCATCGCTCCGCTGCCTTTATGTCAAGCGTAAGCAAATTTTGGCAGATTTTGTATGGGCGGTGAAATCAATAACATATTTCTTTTTGGATTTGTTCCTCGAGTCATGTTTGCAACTTATCACTGCACGCACATTTCAAAATGTTCTCCTATTAAATGTCTTATTTTCACCGGGAAAAATAATCAGCTCCGATAACCATTTGATACTAAACGAACGCGCTGAAGATATTCGGACTGTTCATATCCGTGCTTACGGTTCATCCTCGATTAGGCGTAGGTACTCTATCCCTCCCAGATTTTTTTCTATTTATACTCTAAGCATGCAATATTAGAGGCGCACCATCAAATATATTAGATCCACAAGTAACCGCTAGATGGGGTTGGTAGTTTTTTAGAACTCGCTATCGTTGTGTTTCGCGAGATCCATTATAAAGTTAGCAAAAAAATTTCCAGGCAAGCGGGCGAAGCCCGGCGGAAAGCTTTCGTTTCGTATTATAAAGAGGAAAGAACATATTTGATGTTTGTTTGTAATGAATTTTTTGAGGTCTGAGCGCTGAAAGCGTTTTCAGATCTATCTAAGGTATTCCTGAAAGTAAGTTAGTATTTAATTAATTAAAGGAAATGTTTTCATTTATAGGATTGGAGAAGAAAGTGACTGAATTGTATTAGGTGCAGGATGGTCAAGTTGCAAAATGTCCAGGTCGCAAAAGGTCCAGCTTGTAAAATGGTAATAATAAGACCTGCACCTAAAGGAAATATAACTTATGCTATATTTTTTTTTGTTTCCTTTTAGTAGCCTAGGTTATATTTGCTTTAGATACAGAATGTCTTATTATTTATTACCATTTTACTGTATTATGTATCGTAAGCTAAGTAGCTGCCCAAGAAATCTGAATAACAGATTTTTCTGTTAAATCATTCACATTTGATGGCCTCGTAGCCTAGTTGGTAGTACGTCTGCCTACGAAGCACATGGTCGCGGGTTCGAATCCCGCCCAGGGCAAACATTCGTGTGATGAGCACTTGTGTTTGCCTTGTCTGGATGTTGTATATGTATGTATGTATATCAGCTGTCTGACATCCATAGTACAGGCTCTGCCTAGGCAGGGGTCAGATGGCCGTGTGTGAGGTGTCCCCACATGTTAAAAAAATTTGTTACTTACTAAACTACGCTTTAGTAGTAATGTGGTTATAGTGTTCTGTGAAGCTATATCAGCAATGGAATAATAATATGTACTATTTCCCGTGGTAAAAAGTATCTAGATGTTGACCGGGGATATAAGGTACCACAATGCAAAACATTTAAATCCTTCCAGTAGTTCCAGAGATTAGCGTGTACAAACGGAGAGACGGACATTTTCTCAAAACTTGTATTTTTGTGTTCAGCTACACTCCCTTTCCTACAATCAGTTTTTTGAAAAACAAATCAATGTATACACGCCGATTCTTCAGTTTTATTATAGTAAGATATTCGCTGTATGTATTATTTATCTATTTCTTTTTGGATAGTATTTAACCGTACCTCAAATTATTCTCTTGTATCTAAATATCTTCACCAAATTAGGTATACTCTTGTTCCACCTAAAATACTAATTGTGCACCAAAACATGCAAACTTGAGACTTCTTGAGTTATCAACTTTGAAAAATTCAAAACTACGGCGGTCGCCGGCCGCTGCCGCGGCACGCTCGCTCCGCTCGCTCGGCTCCCTCCGCTCTGTTATTGACATCAGTCTAACCTAACCTAACCAACCGATTTGATTCTGGGTAGATTTGTTTTTTTTAAGCGGGGGGCTGCGCCCCCCAAGCCCCCCCTTGTAAGCGCCTACGCCCCCCGTCCCCTGCTTCGGTTCACGCCCTTGGATATTTGGTGCAAGATTAGTATTTTTAGTGCACGAATAATATATTTTGTTGTAAGATTCGATTTTTTGGTTAACAGAAAATTATATTCCTTTCTTTTTACCGAGGCATACCTCCAGCATACAGGCATTTAGTCGCTAGTAAAGTAGATTTTCTCTCATATTTTGTTCAGCAGTCGTTCAAAAGTTAGAAGGGCGAGTTACTGTCTACGCTGGGGAGGCGTTAGCCGAGCATCCCCATTCTTAAAACTCCAAAACTGTTTCTTAGCAAAATGTTTCTAGGTAGCAAAATGTCCCCTTCGCAAATAAAGATTTTACATTAAAGACTTAGGTACTTCTGAGATTTTTGTGATTTACTATTTGTTTTTTGACGTGACAACGTCTTATAATTCGATGGAGCCGGCTGCACGCACGAAAAAACATGACGCAATGCGGCGTTACCGCGCGGCTGAGGCGTTCCATTTAAGGCTTGATGTGCAAGCGAGAGCGCGGAACGAGCGACAAAGAGGCACAATCGTTGTCACGTTCAACTATCGTCAGTAAACCGACTTTACAGACAACCGCTTTTTTTTATCCTTAATTGGGAACTTACATTAAAGGAAGATTTTGGGACGGGTCATTTTGCGAAAGGGACATTTTGCGACGAAGCCTCAGAAACTACAGCACCTAGGTCTAATTGGATTGCATGAGGGTTTAGTTAGTATTATCTTGTGAGGAAATGCAAAAAACTAGTAACTTTGAGCAGATGCCGTCGAAAATGGTTTAGTAAAAACATACTTGCTAACTTGGAAACTTGATTAAAACAAATTGTTTACAAAAATTAATATATATTTCAGTACAAGATACATGTCCACAGCAGTCTTATATGTAATATATGTACATATTATACACATTTAACTGAATAATTTATCATACACATATAGGGACGACGACTCAGCAATTACTGAAAAGACACGCTCAGTCGGTTTTTTTCTTCTCCGTACATTCCTGGCTATTAGAGTGATATCAGAAATGGGATTGTTAGACCCACACCTATTTATTTATTTATGGCATGAGTATTGGGGGATTAGAAGATATTAGGAACACTCGATCTTGGTTTACCTTGCTATCGATACTATACAGGGTGTTACAAAAATACCCGTAAAGCTTAAAAGAGATAAAAGGGTCGCTTGTAAGGAGTCTACTGACCAAGTATGAGACCTGTAACAAGACATTTTGACTTAATAAAAAGTAAAATTTTTAACAAAAAATACTTCTTTTTCATCATAAAAACCCTGCCCTATTATTCGCGGAAGCACTGGTACTAGCAAAGAATAACGGCAATGCATTTCTGCAGAAATGCCGTTTCACGTCGTTTAAATTTTGTAGATTATTATGGTTAATTAAGTCGGATATTAGTACTATTCCCCGTGAAAGACAAAATCCAGAAACAAAAACGAAATGTTTTACGAAAATTATAAAGCGATGAAAGTATTTCAAGAAAAACATACTTTTAAATTCTTTAACCTATTTATACCGCTTAGAGTTTTTAAAAGTAGCTTTTATTTAAACTAATAATATTTTTTTTACCTTTCTCGAGAACGTAGTTATTAATGAGTAACCAAATGCTGTCAAGTCTGAAAGTAGGCACTCTATTTCTCAGATGTCAAATTATAACAGCTGACCACTAGAGTTGGGAATGTCATATTAAGTCACTGTGATGAAAAATATTAGCTATTTCTGTACTTTATAAAACATGTTGTATATCGATATTATCGATAATTTTGTACTGTCGACAGTGATCTTTATTTCAATAGTCATTATTATACTTGCATACTGAATTAAATACTATTGAAATAAAGATCACGATAGTACCGATAGTTTTTCAATATTGAACAGCAACCCTAGACCTATCGATTTTGCAGATGATTTTGGCATTTTACTATCGATTGTACGGCAACACTAATCAGAAGTGGGATGTTTACAAATGCCTCTTTTTTGCATCTTTTAATCACCATAAGTACTAGGACATTATAAACAGAGGCTAAAGAAAACTTCGTTTTAGAGAACACTTGGCCTTGGTTTCCCAGGCTATTAGAACGATATCAGAAGTGGGATTACTAGCAGCAAACAATCGCATAAATAAATAGATACGGGTACATTTCTAAAAAACAACATAAGTACCAGGACATTAAAACAGTAGGAGTCAAGATCAGTTCTAGAACACACGATCTTGATACGTAGAATCCTGCGCAGGTTTCCTGGCTACAATAATATCAGAAGTGGGATAAGAAATCACATATAAACAAAAACGTTTGTGCATCTTTAGAGGGGTATTTCACGGTAGTCTAAGACAGTAAGACGAAAGGGACGCAGTTATGCGTTAGAATGAGATGCACCGCGCTCTCTTTTGTTTCTTGTTAAATTTAAAGTGCCATAAGTACTAGGCGATATGAATACAATAGGAGTTAGAGAAAACTTGGTTTAAAAAAGTCGATCTTGATAGGTAGAATCCTGTGATAGCCAGGACTGTATCAGAAGTTACACAATTACATAAATAAATGGATAGATAGGGGTACATCGATATGATCGCAAATCTTCTACCAGGAGCATAGAAGACAGTAGGAGTAAGTTCTAGAACACTCGATCTTGGTAAGTGGAGTCCTGTGTGGGTTTCCCGGGGGGAGCGTGGTGGTGGCGGAAGTGCGCGGGGTGGCGCGGGGGGGATCTTCTACCAGGAGCTTAGAAGACAGTAGGAGTTACGTAAGTAGAATCCTGTGCAGGTTTCTCGGCTATAATAATGACATCAGAAGTGGGATAGCTATGACTGTATCAGAAGTGGGATAGTCATAATTATGCAATTACATAAATAAATAGATAGGGGTACATCTAT
Source organism: Teleiodes luculella (assembly GCA_948473455.1). NCBI lineage: Eukaryota > Metazoa > Arthropoda > Insecta > Lepidoptera > Gelechiidae > Teleiodes > Teleiodes luculella. Next base: position 1,481,719 of record OX419611.1, on the reverse strand, counting down.
ATGATCGCAAATCTTCTACCAAGAGTATAGAAAACAGTAGAAGTTAGCAGTTCTAGAACACTCGATCTTGGTAAGTGGAGTCCTGTGTGGGTTTCCCAGCTATAAGAATGACAACAGAAGTTGGATAGTCATGGCTGTATCAGAAATTATTGTAACTATTATGTAACTATCGATAGTATTGTACAAAGTACCAGGAGCATAGAATACAGAAGGAGTTAGCAGTATTTCTTTCTAGAACACTCGATCTTGGCAAGTGGAGTCCTGTGTGGGCTTACCGACTAAGAATGACATAAGAATGATATCAGAAGTGGAATAGTCATAATTATGCAATAACATAAATAAATAGGGGTACATTACATCTATGTGATCGCAAATCTTTTACCAGGAGCATAGAAGGCAGTAGGAGTTAGCAGATAGGGGTACATCTATTAGAACAAAGTACCAGGAGCTTAGAAGACAGTAGGAGTTCGCAGTATTTCTTTCTAGAACACTCGATCTTGGTAAGTGGAGTCCTGTGTGGGTTTCCCGGGGGGAGCGTGGTGGTGGCGGAGGTGCGCAGGGTGGCGCGGGGGGGATCTTCTACCAGGAGCTTAGAAGACAGTAGGAGTTACGTAAGTAGAATCCTGTGCAGGTTTCCCAGCTATAGAATGACATCAGAAGTGGGATAGTCATAATTATGCAATCACATAAATAAATAGATTAGTACAGAGTACCAGGCGATTAGAAAACAGTAGAAGTTAGCAGTTCTAGAGTGGAATCTTGTGCGGGCTTCCCGGATATAAGAATGGCATCAGAAGTGGGTTAGTCATAATTATGCATTAACATATAAATAAATAGATAGGGGTACATCTATTCTATTAGAACAAAGTACCAGGCGATTAGAATACATTAGGAACTATACGCAAAAGAATGTTCTAGAACACTCGATCTTGGTAAGTGGAGTCCTGCGTGGGTTTCCCGGATATAAGAATGGCATCAGAAGTGGGATTGGGATAGTCATAATTATGAAATTACATAAATAAATACAAAGGGGTACATCTATTAGAACAAAGTACCAGGAGCTTAGAAGGCAGTAGGAGTAAGTTTTAGAACACTCGATCTTGGTAAGTGGAGTCCTGCGTAGGCTTCCCGGGGGGCGCGTGGTGGTGGCGGAGGTGCGCGGGGCGGCGCGGGGGGGCGAGGTACTCGAACATGCTCTGCGAGTGTTGGGCCAGCATGTGGGCCAGCTCGCACGGCATCGGGTCCGTCCAGAAGAAGTCGTGGTTCAGCGCTGTGTCGGCGTCAAACCTGGAGATAAATCATAAATCATCATAAATGTAAAAGTCGAAATATTTTATTAATTACTAGCGAGCCCCGGCTTCGCACAGGAAAATGGTTATTGTGGGCTATCCCTAAGTATATTATGCATGTATTATACATATAAACCTTCCTCTTGAATCACTCTATCTATTAAAAGAAACCGCATCAAAATCCGTTGCGTAGTTTTAAAGATTTAAGCGTGCAAAGGAACATAGGGACAGAGAAAGCGACTTTGTTTTATACTATGTAGTGATAATAAATAAATATGTGGGACATCTGAAACATTGACATCTGACCCTAAACTAGGCAGAGCCTGTACTATGGGTGTCAGACAGCTGATATACATCACTACATAGTATAAAACAAAGTCGCTTTCTCTGTCCCTATGTCCCTATGTATGCTTAAATCTTTAAAACTACGCAACGGATTTCGATGCGGTTTTTTTAAATAGATAGAGTGATTCAAGAGGAAGGTTTATATGTATAACTAGCGACCCGCCCCGGCTCCGCACGGGAAAATGGTTATTGTGGATTATTCTTAAGTATATTATACATATAAACCTTCCTCTTGAATCCCTCTATCTATTAAAAAAAAACCGCATCAAAATCCGTTGCGTAGTTTTAAAGATTTAAGCGTACAAAGGGAGGGACATAGGGACAGAGAAAGCGACTTTGTTTTATACTATGTAGTGACTAGCGACCCGCCCCGGCTCCGCACGGGAAAATGGTTATTGTGGGCTGTCCCTAAGTATATTATGCATGTATTATACATATAAACGTTCCTCTTGAATCACTCTATCTATTAAAAGAAACCTCATCAAAATCCGTTGCGTAGTTTTAAAGATTTAAGCGTACCTGACACCCATAGTACAGGCAGGTGGCCGTGTGTGAGATGTCCCACATATATTTATTTACATGTTTAAGTTCCAAAGTGCGGGTTGCTCACCTTTTAGAGGGGTCCAACTGTAGCAGTTTGTCTAGCAAATCGCACCCGTAGGGATCCTTCACGTACGGCTTTAGGCGTTCCTGTAAAGGAGTTATAATTTTGTTATAGTTCATTTCTATTTTAATAATAATAATAAAAGAACTTAATTCACCAATAAATATAATAATAAACTTAGATACTTAATTAAACAACAACTATTAAATTGGTGCTATTGGCAAAAAGAGCACAAACAAACGCTGATTTTAAGAATCCATCTTAAACGTCTCATTGGACTATGCTCTACGCAGTATAGGATTTCATTTTTAACTATTTTAAACCTATTTGGTTTTCATATCTGGCCAGCGTTGTGAGACGTCCCGATTTAAAAATCAGAATTTAACAGTCCCGCTTTTCGGAGAAGTGTAGTGTAGGCGCATGTACGTAAAGTCATAGCTAACGTCACAGAAACGTAATAAGACCTTGATCAGGTTGATAATCCCAAGTTCATAGATAAACGACAACACCGTGACGACATCGTTACGTGTGACCCGATTAACTAGAAAATACTGTTCTTTTATCAAGGTTAACCCACGACATGCTTTCGTCACCTATGACTAAGAATGCACTAGATCTTAAGCCTTATATAAACCCTGTAATTATTTGGAATAAATCAGTTTATCAGTTATCCGGCATCAAACAGTGTTTTACTCTCTGCCTACGTAACCCCGCACATTTCAGAAGAACTTCTGATTATATAGGTACTTGTTTTATCATGTCCCGCTATTTTTCACTAACATATTACAAAATCACGACTTGGCAAAAAAAACCCAGTGGCGCTCTGTTTTGAGATTCGAACCTGGAACCTCCGTAACGTTTTGACCACGGAGGCTGTTCTGTTGTATGTCTTGAATGAAACATCCGATTAAACCTTTTCAAGGCAGTGGCCACTTTATTGCCACCTTAATTTAACCTTATAACCATCAATATAAAGACGACTGAATTTTATAAAGTTGTTTTGCCCTATAAGGGCCCGGCCACAGCTCGCCGCGTATTCGCTTTACAGACCGTTCACCGTAAGTTGCCCCCCTTCCCTTCAGGTAACAATTACCCTTCAGATAACAACGCCCGCACCCGCCGGCGGGGGCGCGGCCATAACCAAAATCAAAATTGAAAATCAGAGACGGAGCCCCTCAGGCGTCGTCTCCTTCACGATGTTTTTCAATATCAACGCGCTAGGCCGTGGTCCGAGGCTCCCTTGAGCCGCCCCTAGACGTGTTGGTATATGACTTTTATTGGGGTAGTCTTCCGCTCCCCCGCAAGTACGGTAAAGCTTGATTGGTCGAACCTTTTCGAAACAAGCATAGGTCAAATAAAAATAAAAAATTGCCCCCCGCCGCCAAAGTACTACTATGGCAGGCGGAGGTCATCTATAGTGGACGGCCTGTAGACGCGATGCCATAGACTCGCCGCCGCCGCGCGCCCCTCCCACCCCCTTCGCTATTCGCTCGATGCTCGTCTCGCCGCCGCTGTCGCGACTAGCTATGGACAGCTTCATACAATTGCCTACGTTTGTTTCCATCGCTTTTCGCTGGTCGCGGTCGCCACGCGAAGCTTTGGCACTGGTCGGTCACTCCATACAGAAAACGCATTTTGACAACCTGCTTCTTTTTGAATAACAACTGAATATCAAGTACTTGTGAATGGCGCTAGGCGCTATGTATGCACACCCCCTCCACAGTCCCTTGCGCCTGCGGGGTGCGGGGCGTGGGGCGCTATATCGGGCGGGGGGGGAGTGCCAAGGTGGGGGGGGGCACAGAACATTTAAAAGAGGTTAGGGCGGCGCTGTGGGCGGGGCCGGCGCGCCAAGACTATGAGCAAACGCTCATACTCCACGCAAAGACGCGATCGCGCTGTCTAACTCACACATAGCTATAACAATGTACATCGGTATGCGTGCATGCGTATGATTTGTTTCCATTTCATACGGACGGCGTATTATCGCCATTCTAACCTCTTTTAAATGTTCTGTGGGGGGGGGGGGGGAGTGGCCTGCAGGGTAGGGTTAGTACTATTATTTTCTATTTAGGGTTAATATTTATAGTCTTTCTAGGGTTAATATTTATAGTCTTTCGTTCAACGTGCGTCTACCTACCTTAACTTTTCTCTTCTGTCCTTTAGGCAACTCCATCTTGTGGTACAAATCCAGCTGTTCGACTCCCGGCCAGACGTCTGGGGTGCACGAGCCACATAACTGCGATATCAGTATCAGCTGCTGCTGTTCCGTTGGACCCTGTGTACGTAGACATAAGGTTCAAAATCGCTACATAGTATAAAACAAAGTCGCTTTCTCTGTCCCTATGTATGCTTAAATCTTTAAAACTACGCTACGGATTTTGATGCGGTTTTTAGGGTTCCGTAGCCAAATGGCAAAAAACGGAACCCTTATAGATTCGTCATGTCTGTCTGTCCGTCCGTCCGTATGTCACAGCCACTTTTCTCAGAAACTATAAGAGCTATACTGTTGAAACTTGGTAAGTAGATGTATTTTGTGAACCGCATTAAGATTTTTATAAAAAATTAGAAAGAAAACAATAAATTTTGGGGGGTCCCCATACTTAGAACTGAAACATAAAAAAAAAAAATTCTAATAACCCATACGTGTGGGGTATCTATGGATAGGTCTTCAAAAATGATATTGAGGTTTTTAATATCATTTTTTTCTAAACTGAATAGTTTGCGCGAAAGACGCTTCCAAAGTGGTAAAATGTGTGTCCCCCCCCCTCTAACTTCTAAAATAAGGGAACGATAAAATTAAAAAAACGAGATCTAGTAATTAGTTTTTTTTAATACGTCATAAATCGTAAACCGCAATTTCCCTTTCACTATTACTAAAACATCGATCAAAGTTACAACGAGCTACAAGAACTTTTATATTATAATACTTGCTGATACGGAACCCTTCATGGGCGAGTCCGACTCGCACTTGGCCGCTTTTTTTTTAATAGATAGAGTGATTCAAGAGGAAGGTTTGTATGTATAATACATGCATAATATACTGGATAACCCACAATAACCATTTTCCCGTGCGGAGCCGGGGCGGGTCGCTAGTCCACTATAAATAATCTAGCTTTCCGCCCCTTAGACTGCATTAACAGTTTTTCCCGTGGGAATGAGGTATTTTCCCGCGGTAAAGATAGTTTATGTCCTTCCCCAAATTCTATTCGCCCCTCAGCCCGTACCCAGTTCTTCCCGTGAGAATGAGATATTTTCCCGCGGTAAAGATAGCCTGTACTTCCCCAAAGTCTATTCTATCCCTGTGCCAAGTTTCATTAAAATCGGTTTAATAGTTTCGGCGCCTATCTAATGCAAACAAACAATTAAAATTAAATCTTTCCTCTTTATGCTTAGTGGGTGTAGCCAGTATCCTTGTGCACACAAATCACTTTTTTTTTTAATTGACCTATGCTTGTGTCGAAAAAGTACGACCAATCAAGCTTCACGGGACTTGTAAACACAATTCACATCATATGATACCCACCTAAACTCCTTGTTGGTCCCAAATAGATAATTAGGAGTACAATTAAGTGCAGAGTAAGCTGAACGTGCAATTTTTTCCTTATTCAATAGACATAAGGATGGTGCAAAGTGTTAAGCGTACTGTATATTATTTATTATTATTATAAATTGGATCAAAGAAAACCGGTTTTGTTTTGTGGATAGAAATAAAATACTATATGAATGTTTATACTTAGCCCCCGTAACATGCAGTGCAATGACAAGTTTGTCGCACATTTAAATGTCAAAAATCCCGCCATATTGAAATATCCTCCAATAGGATAAGAGAACGTCAGTGGACGTCTTTCGGCTGAGATGATGAGGATAAGAGAATACGCACGACAAAATTATGTCTGTCACGCGTGGACCACGCATGTTAGAGGGGCTGATCAGGTAAGTATATTATTGTGAAGATGGACATTTGACAGAACAAAACTTTAGAATTATTGGTTCTATTTTCAATATATTTTGATTTTTCTGCTTTTATGGCATTTTTGTAATATTTAAAAAAAAGATTTGATGTTGGTTTCCAACACAAAGGCCTAAGCGTTCAGCTGAGAGTGCTCCCGACTGTACCTGCATTATCGGTGACCTCGTCCACATTTCAGCCATGATGCACCCGGCACCCCACATGTCCACAGGTGGACCGTAGTTTCTGTCACCTTTAATGAAGAAATGTTTGCTTTTGAAAAGTAATTTTATAACGGTTCATATTAGATATGAGCGCCGCCGCCTCCGTGAAAAAACCGTCGGCACGCCCATAACATTTTACCACAATTTTCATTACAAATCCGGTCACGTTCCACTCGGCAAGTTTTATCATATGATTAGGAGAAGGAAGTCTCCTCTGTGCGAACATTGTGGCTTTACAGAGGATATGCTTTACTTGCTGGTGGAGTGTGACCGGAACCGTGACCTCAGGAATAGAATGTTCACTTCAGGTCTGCACGGAGGCACAGAATACCAAATAGTAGTCCCTACAGAAGCTGCACTAGGCGACATAATTCATACAAATTGCAACCCTAGCTCCGTTATAATAAAGTGCAATTCAGATCGCACGGCGCTAGGCGAAAATAAGTAGTTGCTGCATCTCTCTCTCTCTTGTATTGCGCCACTCTACGTCACACGTTTAGACAATGGGGAATTGGTCCTGGGTCGGCCCGAGACCGCTCGGCCGGGCGGTAGGTAGTTATAGCGCGCAAGTACTGCGAGTGACGGACTGCCTGACAGAGGGCAGGTCAACGTTATGTTGGCGTCGCCTTTATCAAGGGAGGCTAAATTATTGGTGCAGCTGCTCATTCGGTCAGTTAAGGATGTTAGGTTGGCCTGACATTCCTTAATCGTGTAGATTAAAACTATGAAGCTGGCATTGTCCCCAAGTAAGACAAAAGCCTCAACAAACAAAGATAAAAAAAAATGTTTGCTTTTGAAAAGTTATTTTATAACGGTTTACATATTATGTGTCTCCACCAAGGGGCTTTAGCTTACCCTACATACATAAAGTACGCTCTAACCCCTATAATAGACATACTGGCTTTACGCCCCGCAGTTCAGGTGTAGAAAAAAGTATTTCCCATTGTAAAAAATAGCTTATGTGTTATTCTGATGTAGCTATATTATTGAAAAGTTTCCTTAAAATCCATTCAGTAGTTTTTGCGTGAAAGAGTACCTAACAAACATAATCCATATTCATACTTTCGCATTTATAATATTAGTAGGATAGTTAGAGGTGTTACACAACTCTTTTATATTGCGCAACAATAAAAAAACACAATCAATTCTAAAAAATACTTGAATAAGTAAATAAATATTACCCAATAGGAGCTCTGGAGGTCTATACCACAATGTGACCACTCTGTTAGTGTATTTATTGACTTGGCCAGACTTCGCTACACTGAATGCTCGTGCCAGACCAAAATCTGCAAGCTTCAGCACTCCGTTCTTCGTTATCAAAACATTCGCTGCTTTCATATCGCGGTGTAGGATTTTATTGCTATGTATGTAGTATAAACCGTTGAGTAATTGTTGCATGACCTTCTTTATTTCCCCTAAACTGAACTTCACGTTTACATTTGAAAGTAAGCCAGCTAAGTCGTGTTCGCAGAAGTCAAACACTAAATAGAATGTGGAACGATATTTATTGTGAGCTGTGGCCTTAGTCCTGCATATCTCGATCAAGTTCACAACGTTTTCGTGTTTCAGGAGTTGCAATATCTTGATTTCTCTCAAAGCTGTGATCGGAAATCCTTCCTTTTCGTTATCCATCAAAACCTTTTTCATAGCTACGAATTTCTTGCTGCTGTTCCTCGCTCGAGCCTTGAACACCTCTCCGAAGGTGCCTTGGCCAATTTTCGCGACTTTTTCGTACTTGGAAGACTCATCGCAGAATGGGAAGTCGAAATCTTCGATGTATTTTTCTTTTTCACGCATGCTGAGGATAGTTGACGAGGTGCTTATAACGGGCGGCGCGCCCTCACGGGGTGCGCTAACGCCCTGCATTTTAGAAGTAATCGTGGCGGTTTACACGTAGCACTTTGGAGTAGAAAGTTGTGGGAATCACAAGTTAATTCGCGAAAAATAACACGAGAAATGAAACACAAGCAAGCAGAATCGCAGTGATTGATTGATTGACATTTGACTGACATTACAATTTTTTTTGGTTCTTTTATCCCTTATGGGAAAGGCAAAGGGTTTAAGGCCCATACAGCATAGTCTTTAGTAATTTAACATTGGTCTGGGGTCTCTGCCGTCTGTCTCTGGCTCTCTCTTGTCTGTCTGAGTGAGAGCGGTGCGGGTGCCTGCCGGCCGTGCCCTGCTGACTCACACACATACACATTACACCACACTCTGAGGTCGTCGCCAAAACATTGTGTTTTCAGTTTACAGCGATTTTTTTGTACCTCCTTCGCGTCGATCATCGCCACAGTCATCGCGATCGCGAACGCGAACATGAATGACCGACCAAACCTTTCACTCTTCAGTTGAACGAGTGAGTGAATGACGAAAAAAATAAATAAAATGGCCGGCTACACATGCTTGCCGTATATGCCAAACAGAGCGAGATGCAGTTATGCGTTAAAATGAGACACAAATCACCGCGCTCCATCTAGCGCATAACTGCGTCTCGCTCTGTTTGGCAAACATGACATGACAGACATATGTAACTGGCTAAAGTGAAACGTCAATGCTCCGGTTTTATCTCAGGTTTTGTGATTGTGCGAAAATTTATTTTGTTTGGTTGGAGAGAAATCTGAGAAAGTTGTAATTACCACCGTTGTCAAAGACATAAAATCAAACTAATTTAATTAACTAACCTACTGGTGCGTTTTCCTGAACCTATCCTTTCCTTTCTAGCTCTTGCGGTGTGAAATTTATCGATCCGCTTTCAGTGTACCTTTTGTTATAAAATTGCTGGATTTCAGTTATTTTGTATATTTATTTCTGTGTCAAATTTGTTGTGTGTAATTATGACGCCGCTGAGCCACTAACGCCCACTCTATTATCCATTTTTGTCGAGGAATAAGGTATGGGCTTGTGAAACTTTTGAATGGTTAGTTTATTTAGTTTTATCTTCTTTTTTTAGTTAAAATTGTGTTGATTGTGAGTAGGCGGATAGCAGTAATTGATAACAGTGATAAGCGTAATTTTTTTTCCAGTTTGTTACATTTCTACAGTATTTTGTTTGAAAATGTGATGACTACATTATTATTTGGATTGGAAATTAATACAATTCTTAAAAGAGAAACAAGTGGATAAAATCTAATATTATCCTCCCATTGTGGTATAATTTTTTGTGTATAGTAATTTATTAAGAGAAAACTTATTAAATTTTTTTTTTTTTTTATGATAACTACGGCTCAAGCGCTGCAATGATAAACCTACTATAATGAGAAATAGTAAGGTTGTAATTAGTAAAATATGTATGCTTCCTTATAGCCTACTAATTTTGATATCATTGGGCTCAAATTCTGCTGTGGCTGCTAAAATCTCTTTAAGTTGTTGGTCTCTTTCATTCATATTGGAATCGAAAAGGATGGGGAGATGAATGAATTTAATTTTTAATGAATGATATTTAAAATTAGTAGCGCAGCTGTCAAATTCAGCTCAATTTAGTCGGGATGTTTTTAAATTCCTGCTAAATTATGCGTAAAATCGAAGTTTGACGTGTCTAAGTGTAGGTTGGCAATCACCTGTCCCTTTAAAGAGACATAACAACTTAAATTTAGATATTTTAGTGGCCACGCAGAATTGAGCCCATTATTAATTAAAAATTCTTATTTAGATTATAAAATTACTTTTAAATATAGAGAAATTACTTTTAAACTAAAGTTTTGTACTTATTTGGTTGTTTTGAAATAACTCGACTAATCCGGACCATTATTAAGATGTAGTTGTTATAAACAATCCACAGCACAATGGCGAGCGAGGGTAGCTCTGCCGTGCTGGATCTGAACGATGCAGACGAGGAGACAGAGGCTCCATCGGTCCGGGACGATGGGGAAGGATCTCCGCTCATCATGGAGCCTGGAACGGACATTGCTGTTAAGGTATATTATCAAAAGTTCTTAAAAAATATGTTTTTATTATTTACTAGCTATCTGTCAGGGCTTCTCCCGCGTTACCAGTTTTGTTTTACCATAGGAATGAGGCATTTTCCCGCGGTAAAAGTTAGCCTATGTTACAATACAATACAATACAAAATACTTTATTGACACCAAAAAAACACAAAGTAACAAATTAAAAATTCATACAGGAGTCAAAAGGCGGTCTTATTGCTAAGGTAGCAATCTCTACCAGGCAACCTTAGGGTAGATAAATAGTTCACAGAAAAGATGAAGCGGGTCGAGGTTTCAATAATGTAACATAAACTACATACTAACTGTCATAAATATAATACTTAAAAATAATAACATAAGTAATATACATACATATATTACTGCACACTATGTTACTCAGGCTGAATGTAGCTTTCTATTGGTAAAAGAATTTTTGAAATCGGTTCAGTAGTTCTTGTGACACACACATTTTTTGTGAATCGTTGTCTGTGTGTAGATTAAGGCAGCGTCGGTGACCAAGTGGCTAGTGCAAGTAGCAATGTGTTTTTGAGTTTCGAATTCATATGTACGTTTATTCAACGTTCTTACAGTGAAAGAAAACTTTGTGAGGAAACCTGCACCTGCGAAGTAATTCAAAAGTTGTGTGTGAAGTTGACCAACCCGCACTGGGCCAGCGTGATCAACTAAGGCTTATTCACCCTGATGAGGAGTAGGCTCGAGCCCCTCGGTGGGCACATATATGAGCTGTTAACGAGCAGTTGTATTATATAGTCTGTGATTGTTTCAGGTGGACGCTCCTCTGAAGCAGTTATCAACACTGGAGACGTTCGTGACGTACCGCGTGCGTTGCGTGTGCGCGCGGTGGCAAGCGACATCTAGCGTGCGGCGGCGGTACAACCACTTCAAGGTAACAGCTACATTCACCTAAGACACACACACACAGGCGCCATCTAGCGTGCGGCGGCAGTACAACCACTTCAATTCAATTCAATATTTAAGATTATGGCTTCTGTCAGTGTGACAATTCTGCCAGTGTCAGGGTTGGAGAATACACGTTGTTTATCATAAAATAATAAGGTTTCGTTTTGCCAAATGGTCGGTAGCGGAAGCACAATCTAAAACAAAAAAGACGACACAAATTTAGTACCAACCCACATAATATTAGAATAAATTTAAATAGATAAAATAATAGGGAGAAATCATAATTTAATTTTATATCTCTCAATATATTTTAGCAAGATAAATATAACAGGTTTATCCAAGGAAGAGAGAACACAATCCATATTAAAAGGTCGGGGGAATAGACTACAGGCCCGTGTTAAAAAAATGATGGGTCATTTGAACCACCAGATGACCTATGTAGAACGATATAAGAGCATAAAATAATAAGATTCAGCACTATGCCGTCACTTGTAAGCTGTCCAACTGAGTGTAGGTGAGAATTGAAAAGTACAGGTAGAGTGAGTACATTTTGGTCATATATTTTTGTACGGCATTCTTACCATCGATAGATCCATGAAAAATAATAAGAAAACGCGTAGTGCCGTATAAAAATGGTGCGCCAAAAAGTCGGATTTTATTTTTATTTTCCGACAATTTCCAGGGTGAATTTGGTCATTTGATTTTGTACGGCATCAGTTTCATATTATTTCAATACTGCTTCTAATCCATTATTCCGCAACGCCGTACAAAAATCATGCGACAAGGGGAAAAAACCGAGGGTTGCAACCCCCTCTCTTTCCGTGGTCCAGGGGGTGATTTGACACAACATCAAATTAATTTATTTCGAAAGTATTTTATGCATAGATAATATTTTTTCATATGCCGTACATTTTCGTTGGTTCAAAAGGGAAAAAAAATGAAAAAGAAAAAATCAAAAAGAAAAAATCCATAATAACGAAAAGTAAGGTGAAATAAGTAGTAAGGTGATAGAGAAGATAATTCGGACGTCGATGAAGACGTTGAATATGATAACAACTCAGCGGCTGATTCCGATACTGAATAATTTAAAGAAAAACCATATTTTTTATTATCATCATCATTAAGGCCCAGCGCATACCAGGAGAGGTGCGGCGAAGATACTGAGAACGTATCAATTAAAACTAAACCTTAAATATTTTGGCATACGGTTGAAAACGGCATGCCAAATCGAGTAGCGCGCGGCGCATCGAAGCTGCCACGAGAGCCGGCGCGAGACCGCCGTATGTCAAAATATTTAAGGTTTAGTTTTAAATGATACGTTCTCAGTATCTTCGCCGCGCCTCTCCTGGTGTGCGCTGGGCCTAAATATATCGATTTTTTCTAAAAATTTATTGTTTTATTTATTCACATCATTACAATGAAACAAATCAATTATATACATGTATCAATAATGTTCGAAGTATATAGTAAACCAAAAAGTATACAAAACTGTTGATACTGTGATTGATAGTTTCAATTTTTGGATATAATATACACACCGTTTCACTTCAGTTAGACGTCATAGTGATTTTATCATATTATCAATTGTTCTCTTCAAAAATATGTTAATGCCGTACTGTATCAGATGGCCATAAAGTACCCTTAAAATTGTAGCGTCATTTTCATCAGCCTAAAAGATATGGTCTGCATTAAAATGTACGGCATCATTTTTTCCTAATTTATTTATGTTAATACTATTTAAAACATGGGATACAATGTAGAAAACTGCTATATTTCATTAATCTATGATATTTAAATTTCTGCAATAATTTGCAAAATTTCAGTTTTTGTATTTCTCTATATTTTTTTTCAGAACAGTTTCTTTTGAACGGCAATACTATATAACAATTGTATTTTACAATAGCATGTTAAAAAAAAAGTTCCCGTACAGGATCAAATGATTTTACAGCTTTATAAATCAAGAATACGATGAAATTAAGATAATTTATTGATATACATTCAAATGAACAATCATTTTTTGGCGGCATTATTTTTAATAGTACTTTTAAGTGCTAGATAATGTTTTGAAACCGAAGCCGTACTTTTTCAAATCACCCCCTGGACCACGGAAAGAGAGGGGGTTGCAACCCTCGGTTTTTTCCCCTTGTCGCATGATTTTTGTACGGCGTTGCGGAATAATGGATTAGAAGTAGTATTGAAATAGTATGAAACTGATGCCGTACAAAATCAAATGACCAAATTCACCCTGGAAATTGTCGGAAAATAAAAATAAAATCCGACTTTTTGGCGCACCATTTTTATACGGCACTACGCGTTTTCTTATTATTTTTCATGGATCTATCGATGGTAAGAATGCCGTACAAAAATATATGACCAAAATGTACTCACTCTACCTGTACTTTTGAATTCTCACCTGCACTCAGTTGGACAGCTTACAAGTGACGGCATAATGCTGAATCTTATTATTTTATGCTCTAATATCGTTCTACATAGGTCATCTGGTGGTTCAAATGACCCATCATTTTTTTAAGACGGGCCTGTAGTCTAGAAAGAGTAAGGGAGAATATCGTACAAAGAGACTGGGAATCTGTTACATTCAAGAAAGATATGGTCTATAGATCCTTCGTCAAGACCACATTCGCACAATGAGTGGTCCCGTACCCTTATTTTAAATAAAAAACGAGGGTTGCAGTTATGTCCAAGTCGCAATCGAATCACGGTCGAAATCGAGAATTTACAGAAGCTACGAAAAAAGGAGAACCAGGATTTGGTAGGGATGAATGGTTGTAAATTGCCGTAGTGTTTGCCTTTCGTGCTGCGAGAACGATCCCAATCTTCAGACCAGTGATCCTTCAAATCCTTATTAGCAAGAGAACGTAAATCTATAGAGAAGCAGTTGTTGTAGTACTCTGTGCCATTACGGACCGACCATTTTGCACATAAATCAGCCTGCTCATTGCCAGAAATACCAGAATGACCCGGAATCCAGGCAAGAGCTATTTCTATTCCTGCTGAATGACACTTGAATAGGAGGTCTCGAGTTTTTAGGTTAATTGGATGAACACCCTTAGAACGGAGAGGGAATTTAGATATATCCTCAAGACAGCTGAGACTGTCAGAAAAAATAATAGACTTATTAAGATTATGGGATTCTACAAGGGACACTGCTTCGAAAATAGCAATAGCTTCACCGGAAAAAACAGAAATATTAGAAGAACATTTAAAACTTAAAACAATGTTCATCTTAGGAACCCAGACTGCAGATCCAACAGGATCATGATCTGATATTTTTGAAGCATCTGTGAAAATGGTCAACCAATCAGGAAATTTATCACTAAGAATTTGATTGAACCGAGAATTAGCTCCAGGGTCATCTTTAGAAATGCCAAAATAAGTTATAATATTGGGCCTGAAAACAAGGGCGTGATAAGGAATTGAAAATAAAGGGTTACCTGGGAATTGGAAAACAGGAGATGCAGTAGAAAATTTTTGATAACTTTTATATAGACAAGGGGAAACTTTATGGGACCAATATGACGAAGATGGAATTAAATTAGAAAGATGATAAAGTGAGGTAAGGAGAGGATGATGGGAATTTTGTGCTATTTTAAAGAAAAACCTGTCACTAAGAAACTGCCTACGAAGAAAAAGTGGGGGGTCTAGACATTCTACCTGAAGCGCTTTTGTGGGGGATGACTTCATGGCTCCGCAAACAATGCGAAGACATTTAGCCTGGAGTTTGTCCCAACAGCTTAACGCAGATTTATTACAAGGCTCTAGTAAGAAGGATGCATAATCGAAGTGACTCCGAATGATCGCATTGTAAAGGAGTTTTTGAGTATAGGGGTGAGCACCCCACCACACTCCCGAAAGAGCTCTTAAGATGTTAACACCACGCTCACACTTTTCTTTGATGTAGTTTAGATGGACAGTGCCAGATAAACGAGCATCAAGGTGAACTCCTAAAAATTTAACAGAGTTATTAACTTTAATAATTTCGTTATCCAAGACGATATCAATATCCGGAATCGATCTCTTCCTAGAAAAAACGACTACAGAGCTCTTGGGGACCGACAAAGACAACCCGTGATCCTCAAGCCATATATGAAGATTCTGAATAGCACAATTTAAACGGATAGAACAATCGGAGATAGAATCTGACGAATAATATAACGCAATATCGTCAGCGTATTGTAAGATGTTGCAATCTAAAGAACAACTCGAATCAAGATCAGCAGTGTATAAGCTATAAAACAGAGCCCTGGGGCAAACCTTTCCAAATAGTTCTAGGGGGCAACATGGTACCTTGTACTCGGACGGAAATAGACCGACCCGAAAAAAAATTAAAAATGAAATTTATCATCCTCGCAGGAAGACTCAGCTGTTGCATTTTATGCCTGAGTAGTGGGAGAGTCTAGAAAAACGCCAACAAGATATTGTCCCCTAGTGAAGGCAAGTCGAATTTCCGAAGTAAGAATGCTTAGGCTGTCCATTGTGCTCATTCCTTTCCTAAACCCAAATTGTGACTTGGATAATACATTTTTATTTTCAAGAATCCACTCTAGTCTATTTTTTATTAAGTGCTCCATGATTTTAGCAAGAACTGACGATAAAGCAATAGGCCTATATGAGCTTGGGTCCTTAGGGTCTTTACCGGGTTTGAGGATGGGGATGATTATTTGGATTTTCCAGGAGTCAGGGACTTGTCCAGTTTCATAAATTTTGTTGATAATTGAGAGAAGAACTAATTTGGAAGAATCTGAACATTTTTTCAAAAAAGAATAAGGAATGCCATCAATGCCAGGAGAAGAATCGCGGAGATGATCCAGCACAGAGGACAACTCGTCCAGTGTAAAGGGTTCGTCCATGCGATCGTAGGAGGGGGGAGGACTGGAAGAGGAAGGAATGCTATTTTCAGACGGAACAAAAGACGGAGCTAGTTTATCCAAAAAATCATTAAGCCAGACTGAAGGGTCATTAAAAGTAGGATTACGGTCTACAAAGGAACCACGAAAATTTTTGAAACTTTTCCAAACAAGTGAGGAAGGGACACGGGGAGATAAACTTTCACAAAATTTAGACCAGCCATTTCGTTTCTTCTTAGATAACTCCTTTTTGGATTCAGCATTCACTTTTTGAAATGCGATAAAATTCTCCATAGAGGGACTATCCAGAAAAATTTCCTCTATTTCATCACGTCTGTGAATGATATCAGTGCATTCCGAGTCCCACCATGGGGGAGAAGGGATAAGATCCTTAGGGGATTTTTTAATGGGAATGGATTTATTGGCTGAATCTATTAGAACCGAAATAAACTGATCATATAATTCTAGAAAGTTGACAGTGGAAACCTCAGGAAATAAGTCTGTTTCAGTTGAGACATGTTGACGAAATACATCCCATTTAGCTTTGGAAAGGCGGTACTTTAGAAGAGGGGGGATGGATACAGGAGAGACGGAGATACAGTTTGCAAGAGAGATAAGGATAGGGAGATGGTCACTGCCACGGGAAAGGGAAAGGACTTCCCAAGTAGATTTGGAGGCTAGATCAGGGGACATGAGAGAAAGATCTACACAACTAGGGTTCTGGCCTGGGGCTGTTCTCCTAGTAGGACTGCCATCATTTAATAAAACTAAATTATTATTATCAAAAAGATCGATAAGAAATGAAGAATGAGAACAACTTAGGATAGAACCCCACATAGGGTGATGGCAATTAAAATCCCCTAGGAGAACTAAGGGAGAAGGAAGGGATAGAAGAATGGAGTCCAGCTCAGAAATGATATTTGAATTAGGGTAAGGAATGTAGACTGAAACAAAAGTAATATTTAAAACACTGACAGCTACTATATTGAAAGATGGAGAATGAGGAGGAATAGGAAGAAGAGAATAAATAGAAGAATGTTTAACTAAAAGTGCACAGCCATCAAATCCACTAATATGGTCATCGCGGAGACACGAATACCCAGGCACCCGAAACCGAGAACCCGGAGTTAACCATGTCTCCGAGATAGCCAGGATAAGAGGTTTGTGAGTATTAATTAAAGATATAATTTCAAACTTTTTATGACGCGATTATGCAGTTCCATTGCAGTAGAACAGTCGCCATTTTTGTTGCAAGACAGAGAAAATTTATTAAGTTTTTCAGAAACATTGTTCGGTAGGGAAATATTATGTTTGGTAATAATTTCAATCAAAGAGGACAGGAGTTGGATGATATCAGTCAGTTGAGAGCTTGGACTAGAAGAATTAGAGTGAATGAGGGCACAACCATTTGGTTGAGAAGATTTAGGGGAGCTTGTTAAAAGGGCATGAGCTTCCTTGTCATAACCCTTACTAAGAGTTGGAGGGGAACGGGGGTTGGAAACAACTGTTTTCCGATAGGAGAGGGAGGGAGAAGGGATCAGTGGACTTGTCATTTCATAAATGGGAGTAAGTGGACTCATAGGGGGACGAGTGGGAGTAGAGACACTACTGTATGAGCGAGCAGGGCTGTGGGAGCCAACTGAATCAGCATAAGTACGACGGACAGGGCGGTACCGGAGTGACGCTTCATGGTACGGAATATTTTCCTCAGACATAACCATTTTGATGGATTTTTGTCGTGAATGTTCAGGACATTTCTTTGAATCAGTTGCAAAATGACGACCAGAGCAGAATAAACAAGTAGCGTTACTCTCAGCCACTGAGCAAGAAGAACCTTGATGGGGTTGTGAGCATTTGAAGCATCTAGGCTTCGAACGACATTTAGCTTGAATGTGTCCAAAGTTACAGCAATTATTACACTGAATTGTGGGTAAAGTATATAAGCCGACTGGGAGGGAGGTGTAGCAGCAGAAAACTTTCTCAGGTAAGATTTGGCCAAGGAAAGTGACAACTACGGTTTGAGTGGGAACCCATTCAGTCTTACCATTTGAAACCGTTTTCCTGTTGAGTCGCCTTGCTTTAATAGCAGTAATGGAGTTAGGACATTCAATGTTATTTATCAATTCCTCCATGGACCAATCAATTGGAATAAACTTTATTACACCCATGCGTGTGATGTGGAATGCTGGAATCGAAGCTGAAAAGTTATATTCTTCAAGTAGAGTGCTGTCAAGAAAAGAATTTGCATATGAAGCATTCTCGAACTCAACAACGACCCGATTGCGACCGGCAGACTTAATACCTTCTCTAAGTATTCCAGGGACTTTGTTCTTGTATATAATCTGGGCAAATTTCAACAATTTTATTGTGAGGCCTTCTGCTGGGTCTTGCTCTAAGCGAGACACGTGAACAATAAAAGGAGCTTTATCCGATTCACCATATTTCAGTTTTGATTCACGAAATTCCGGTAAAATATATGTGTGTTGAACTGAAGCAGTAGGAGGAGATGAATTGTCACGCTTTGATTGAGGACTGTCCACTTTTCCCTGAACACGTTTAACAGCTTTTATAACCCTTTTAACGTCACCTGAAACAGTTTCCATTTCAATGTCCAGCATTGATGAATTCCCCCCACCCCCATCTGGGGGCTCGTCAGTATCCATCACCAAAAAGAGTTAAAAGATTAATATAAACACTAAAATACTTACTAAAACACAAAGAACAACACAAGACAACACAGTATAATACAAAATATTACAATAATATACTATATTAGAACAAAAACGCCCAATTTAGATAACGCGCACGTGTAGTAACCAATACCACAGACGGCCGAATCCTCAACCACTTCAAGGTAACAGCTACATTCACCTAAGACACACACACACAGGCGCCATCTAGCGTGCGGCGGCAGTACAACCACTTCAAGGTAACAGCTACATTCACCTAAGACACACACACACAGGCGCCATCTAGCGTGCGGCGGCAGTACAACCACTTCAAGGTAACAGCTACATACACATAAGACGCACACACAGCGCCATCTAGCGTGCGGCGGCGGTACAACCACTTCAAGGTAACAGCTACATACACACAAGTCACACACACACAGGCGCCATCTAGCGTGCGGCGGCGGTACAACCACTTCAAGGTAACAGCTACATACACACAAGTCACACACACACACAGGCGCCATCTAGCGTGCGGCGGCGGTACAACCACTTCAAGGTAACAGCTACATACACATAAGACACACACACACACACAGGCGCCATCTAGCGTGCGGCGGCGGTACAACCACTTCAAGGTAACAGTTACATACATACACACACACACACAGGCGCCATCTAGCGTGCGGCGGCGGTACAACCACTTCAAGGTAACAGCTACATACACACAAGTCACACACACACACACAGGCGCCATCTAGCGTGCGGCGGCGGTACAACCACTTCAAGGTAACAGCTACATACACATAAGACACACACACACACACACACACAGGCGCCATCTAGCGTGCGGCGGCGGTACAACCACTTCAAGGTAACAGCTACATACACATAAGACACACACACACACACACAGGCGCCATCTAGCGTGCGGCGGCGGTACAACCACTTCAAGGTAACAGCTACATACACATAAGACACACACACACACACACACAGGCGCCATCTAGCGTGCGGCGGCGGTACAACCACTTCAAGGTAACAGCTACATACACATAAGACACACACACACACACACACACACAGGCGCCATCTAGCGTGCGGCGGCGGTACAACCACTTCAAGGTAACAGCTACATACACATAAGACACACACACACACACACACAGGCGCCATCTAGCGTGCGGCGGCGGTACAACCACTTCAAGGTAACAGCTACATACACCTAAGACACACACACAAGCGCCATCTAGCGTGCGGCGGCGGTACAACCACTTCAAGGTAACAGCTACATAATACCTACACATAAACACTATAGGGTAGTGTCCTGGAAATAAGGAATCGATTCTAATTAGTACGTCACTCCGTCAGTTAGATATTGAAAAAATTTTAACACGTTTTTTTTTTCAATTTGACGAAGATATATCGCATCAAAATGTAGAAGAGTGCCGTCATGACTGACTGAGAATGACGTCACTTTTTCCGTATGTATGAACGATGAGTGAAGAGATGAGAGAGAGATGGTGAGAGATGTGTGAGTGGTGAGTGGTGAGTGTGTGTATGATGTGTTGATATATATGTATGTATGGCGGCGTGTCGTCATTGGAAATTGCAAAGTGCTGTATCGTCGGCATTTTTCGTTTGCCAGACAAAAAAAAAAACGTGTACATTATTTTTTAGTAATCTAACAGACGGACTAATAACTGATTTTTTTAGGACACTTCCTCATTATTGCTCGTTTAATAAGATTTCACATTCTTTGTGAGTGCGATGCTCTCGTCAATAAGAGGAGTCGAGTGCTGGGAGCGCACAAGCTTGCCCCCCATGAAGCCCGAAGCCTAAATCCCACCAAAACCGTCAGCTTGTTCAAAGCGGTCGGTTTGTAAGAGGCTATGTAGCCTATGAGGGCCGACTACAATAGATTCACCATGGGTCGCAGTGGTCTTGGGTACTTGGTGCCCTTCCCTCTCCATCCAAATCATAATCATAATCAAGGTATAAGATGTTATATATATGTCGGAGAAATAATTATGAAGGTTACCTTTTTTACTTTTGGCTATTGGGGACTCCGATATCGATTAATAAACTAACCAGATTTGACGTTTCGAGTGAATAATTTTAAAAGACTAAGCTATAGGCTGCACTTGTTTTATTTTATTGCCTTTCTCTTTGGAAAGAATTATAAAAACACCTCAATCATTCAGTCTATTGGTTCCCAGAGTCAGTAGTTCGTTCGCTTGGACGTTCATTCGTTCGTTCAGCGACCGACCGTGCTTGTTGTTGCGCACTGATTCTTTAGAAAAATATTGAGATGGATCGAAAATCCAAATCTATCCTCGAAATATATTTGTCATCGTTGTGTTTGTTGTAGGCTCTCCACGCTCGCTTAGTACTGGCCCACCGCTGGGCTTGCGTCCCCCCGCTCCCCCCACTTCACTCCGCCCGCCAACAGCTCGACAGGTATTCGCCCTCATTCGTCGCCGTTCGGACGCTAGCTCTGCAGACGTTCTTGGGTAAGTCACTAATAAATAAAATAAAATCACTATCACTACATAGTATTCAATTCAATTCAATTTATTAATTCATTAAAAGGTTCAAAATACATTATGATTACAGGTCGCTAATGCAAATATAAAAACATCAAATACAAATAAATTATAAACGTAACAAACAATGTCAAAGAAATTGATTTAGTAATTGCATACATTAAAAATATGTCGAAAATAAATTACAAGTAATGTCAAAGAAATTAAAAAAAAGCGGCCAAGTGCGAGTCGGAATCGCCCATGAAGGGTTCCGTAGCAGCCAGTAACATACTATAAAAGTTTTTGTAGTTCGTTGTGACTTTGATCGATGTTTAAATAATAGTGAAAGGTAAATTGCGGTTTACGATTTATGACGTATTAAAAAAAAACTACTCACTAGATCTCGTTCAAACCAATTTTCGTTGGAAGTTTTTATGGTAATGCACATCATATATTTTTTTTAGTTTTATCATTCTCTTATTTTAGAAGTTAGAGGGGGGGGGGACACACATTTTTCCACTTTGGAAGCGTCTCTCGCGCAAACTATTCAGTGTAGAAAAAAATGATATTAGGAACCTAAATATCATTTTTGAAGACCTATCCATAAATACCCCACACGTATGGGTTTGACGAAAAAAGTTTTTTTGAATTTCAGTTCTATGTATGGGGACCCCCCAAAATTTATTGCTTTCTTTCCAATTTTTGTAAAAATCTTAATGCGGTTCACAGAATACATCTACTTACCAAGTTTCAACAGTATAGGTATTATAGTTTCGGAATAAAGTGGCTGTGACATACGGACGGACGGACGGACAGACAGACAGACAGACAGACAGACATGACGAATCTATAAGGGTTCCGTTTTTTGCCATTTGGCCTAATAGTCATTGAATACATTAGAAATATGTCGAAAGTTAATTAATTTAGCAATATTTCAATAATTATTACTGTATTTAAACAATGTCACTTAGGAAACAAGCACAATACACTGGTTAGTTAAAAACAAAGATGTTTCGTAGCTATTTCCTCGATTTTCGTATAAAACAAAATCGCTTTCTCTGTACCTATGTCCCTATGTATGCTTAAATCTTTGAAACTACGCAACGGATTTTGATGCGGTTTTTTAATAGATAGAGTGATTCAAGAGGAAGGTTTATATGTATAATACATGCATAATATACTTAAGGATAACCCACAATAACCATTTTCCCGTGCGGAGCCGGGGCGGGTCGCTAGTAAATAAATAAAGAAATATGTGGGGACATCTCACACACGGCTATCTGGCCCCAAACTAGCCTGTACTATGGGTGTCAGACAGCTGATATACATACATATATAAATATACAACATCCAGACACAAGGCAGACACAAGTGCTCATCACACGAATGTTTACCCTGGGCGGGATTCGAACCAAGACCTTGTGCTTCGTAGGTAGACGTACTATCAGCAAAGTTGCCGCTAGCCCACCTTAAGGAATAATATTGTGTGCAGTGGTTCGAGACAAAGTATGCTAGGCCCCGCCTTGATGTTTTTTTTTTGTCATAAACGTTATATTGACATACTCAACTATGTATAAACATTATTTTTTGAGTCTTCATTTCTTCAGAAATATACTTCAAAATTCATCGGTAATTGGTAAATCAAACAAAAATGCGGGGCTAGAGAAGATCGTCGAATCAAATTTTTTAAACTGTGCTAGCGGGAGCTTTGCTGATAGTACTACCAACTAGGCTACGAGGCCGTCTACTGTCACTGCACCAAATAAAAATTTTCCAGAAAGTTCACTCCCGCCGTCCTTGAATTTAACCAGTCCGGGGCATTGGTCCAACTGCGCAGTCCAATTAATTGGACAGTTGTTCAACTTCTAAACCAGGCCTCCGTCACTCCATGTACTTGCGCGCTATAAAGCCTGACCAAAGGAATAAGAAGCCTGCTCTGGGGGCGCCACGTGTATATTTTTACGACTATGGCAACAATTTCCCTTATAAAATTAGTTCCATTGAAATTCCGCAATATGGCGAGGTGTCATATTTCTTTGGTCGGGCTCATGGTCTAAGAAAACAAGGTCTAACCGTTAGACCACGTGACTGACACAAGCTTATGTCATTTTGCGCTGTTCATCCTTGTCTATTAACACGCTTTCGGCAAGGATGAACAGCGCAAGATGACGTATGTTTGTGTCAGTCACGTGGTCTAATGGCTAGACCTTGTTTTCTTAGACCATAGTCGGGCTTTAACTACTTACCGCCCGGCCGAGCGGTCTCGGGCCTTTTGCGGACCAATTCCCCATTCCCTAAACGTGTTAGTAGAGTGGCGCAATACAAGAGAGAGAGAGATGCAGCAACTTCGTCTTTTCGCCTAGCGCCGTGCGATCTGAATTGCACTTTATTATAACGGAGCTAGGGTTGCAATTTATATGAATTATGTCGCCTAGTGCAGCTTCTGTAGGGACTACTATTTAGTATTCTATGCCTCAACTTGGTTGAGTTCTTGAAAAACGTGTATCGTCATTTTTGTGTTGTGTATAAACAGCCAAATACATTACAACAGTAATAAGAATTAAGAACACTTATTATTATTTTTTAGCATATCAAACATCAATACTTTGTCAAAATTCGCGAGAGCGACGACTGCACGTGGTCCGAGCTTGTATAGAGCGTGGTCCGAGCGGCCTGTAAACGCAATGATCAATGTGTGCGTAAGAATATGGCGCTTAGTTCCGAGTGGGCCATCTGTCTAGGCGCGCCGCTGCTATACGTCATTTAATTTTTTGTGGTTACTGGCTTTTCTTTTTTTTTTAATTGACCTATGCTTGAGTCGAAAAAGTACGACCAATCAAGCTTCACCGGACTTGCGGGGGAGCGGAAGACTCTACCCCAAAAACCCCAAAAAACATCGTGAAGGAGGCCATTACAAGTTCCTTGTTTCAGACCGGATTGCTCGTCACCCGATATTGACACACAGCGATGACTTTAGAACATTCCTAACAACGCCCGACGAAGATATAGATAAGGTAAGTTTCACGCGCATTGATTTTAATTTTTATTTATTCAAAGACAGGGTTGCAAATTATCAAGATGATTATTTTTACAGATAATTATCAAGTAATTTATCCGATAACAAAAATATATATAAATATGTTAGGGAATCGCACTTGGCGGCAATATTTGAATTTCCGCCATTCTACCATAGACTACTCTATAGTCTATGGTTTCATTCCTGAAGGTCTAATTTGAATTCGCGCTTCGCTCTGATTGGCCGTTGAATCTTATTGGTTTATTGACCGTCGATCGACCCGTTCCTCGTTCTTTCTATTCACTCATTCATTCCTGCCGTGTCAGTAGTTCGTTCGGTCGCTCCGCTGACTCGTTCTGTTTGGTGGCGGCTTCCGACGGTGTTACACGTGTGTGTCTCACTGACTGGCCAAATGGAAAATGGCTACCAACGATTCTTTTAATCCAAAAAATATATTATAGACTAGCTTTCCGCCGCGGCTCCGCCCGTGTTAACAGTTTTTCCCACGGGAACGAAGCATTTTCCCGCGGTAAAAAGTAGCCTATGTGTTAATCCAGGGTGTCAGCTAAATCCATACCAAATTGTATTAAAATCATTCCAGCCGTTTAGACGTGAAGAAGTAACAAACATACACACTCACACTCACAAACTTTTGCCTTTATTAAGGCCTTAAGGTTGCCTGGTAGAGATTGCTACCTTAGCAATAAGGCCGCCTTTTGACTCCTGTATGTATTTTTAATTTGTTACTTTGTGTTTTTTTGGTGTCAATAAAGTATTTTGTATTGTATTGTATTGTATTATAACATTAGTGTAAATAAAAAAAAAATTAAAAGCCCTTGCCACTAAACCGTTACTTGAGCTGATAATCTTCAAATGGCTGAAGATATTTTCTTGGATCATAGCTAAGAACAATCTCGATTGTGACACCTTGCAAACAAAAAAAAACTAGATCAAAATCGGCGCATCCGTTTATGAGCTACGATGCCACAGACAGACAGACAGACACACGTTAAACTTATAACACCCCTCTTTTTCGTCGGGGGTTAAAAATGGCCGCTATTATAAAAATATTATATATAGTTAAAAATTACTACGGAAAAGTCGGAAAACAACGCAGGCGTAGCCGCGGGCAGACAGCTAGTTAAATAATATTAGTATGTTGTTTTCCATTGTTTTTTTTTTCACTACTAAACGAAACAGAATGGTTATGATTAACTAAAATACGGAGCTGAAATTCTAGTTCTCACAGAAACTTGTTACAATACGTGACGCTAGATGGCGTTAGTTGTATTTTAGAACTCGGTATCGAGTGGTCGCGGCGTTTCAACGACCCTCAAATTAAAATAATATTAATTCCCATCGACATGTTAAATCCTGAAATCCGGTCATTAAAATTTTTGGAAACCGTTTTCGAATTAACATGATTTTAACATGTTGAGAAACGGTTAATTTCATTAACCAACCAATTAATAGACTGGGGCCTGGGCTAGAAATTGAAATATCGCTCTAGTTTTTGAGGTGAGAGGCAAATCTTGTAACAAGTTGCTAATAGTACTTTTCAGGGGTTTTGGACATCGCTGAATCCGAAAATCGCTATTAGCAGTTCGAAAAATTACTCCTTGTACCTTAAATCCAAAATGGCGGCCAAAAAAAAAATAAAAAAAATTAACATGCCATGTGGGGTATCAAATGAAAGGGAATCATGAGTAGATTACAAATATATAACATGTTGCTATATCCGCCCTCCCTGGTTAAAATAATTTAAAAAAGAATTTTTCGAATGTAGCGTTTCGAGCCTACTTTGCATAGCTGTAGATTCAATACTTAGGAATCAATATCTGTAAATTATTATTTTTATCATCAGAAATATCCCGAAATATGCGCGAAAAATAAATTTAGTCAAAAAGATTCATAAACAAGCAACTTAACGCATGTAAGCAGTGTTATTTTATCTCACCTAGATAGAGAAAAAAATAACACTGCTTACATGCGTTAAGTTGCTTGTTTATGAATCTTTTTGACTAAATTTATTTTTCGCGCATATTTCGGGATATTTCTGATGATAAAAATAATAATTTACAGATATTGATTCCTAAGTATTGAATCTACAGCTATGCAAAGTAGGCTCGAAACGCTACATTCGAAAAATTCTTTTTTAAATTATTTTAACCAGGGAGGGCGGATATAGCAACATGTTATATATTTGTAATCTACTCATGATTCCCTTTCATTTGATACCCCACATGACATGTTTATTTTTTTTATTTTTTTTTGGCCGCCATTTTGGATTTAAGGTACAAGGAGTAATTTTTCGAACTGCTAATAGCGATTTTCGGATTCAGCGATGTCCAAAACCCACGAAAAGCACTGTTAGCTACTTGTTACAAGATTTGCCTCTGACAGTCACAATTCAGAGATTTTTGCCCAGTCTATAAGTTTGACGTGTCTGTCTGTCTGTGGCATCGTAGCTCCTAAACGGATGCGCCGATTTTGATCTAGTTTTTCTTTTGTTTGCAAGGTGTCACAATCGAGAGTGTTCTTACAGCCTGTCAAGTATAACTTGGCGTTCCAATGGCGGCGCCACTCCGCACTATTTTCGGCATGTTGCGTAAAGATTTTAATAGATAAAATATTAGTTCGTTTTTTCGCCACACGCCAACTTATATTTGACAGGCTGTAGCTATGATCCAAGAAAATATCTTCAGCCATTTGAAGATTATCAGCTCTTTTCTAGTTGTTGAAAGGATCAGGTGACGGTTTTGTGGCGGGGGTTATTAAATTTTTATACATTGATGTATTTTCGGCAGGTTTTCAAAAGTGAAGGGAGCTCATTAAGCCTTTGGGGGCTCGGCTCTTTGTATGGAAACAATGAAAAACCCAACAACGGGACTCGGTAAGTATGTAGTCACAATAATAATCACTACATAGTATAAAACAAAGTCGCTTTCTCTGTCCCTATGTCCCTATGTATGCTTAAATCTTTAAAACTAAATCTTTAGATAGAGTGATTCAAGGGGAAGGTTTATATGTAAAATACATGCATAATATACTTAAGGGGCTCTACCATGCTAAGTGGCGCCGCCATCCCGAAAAAAATAATAACTCGGGAAATAATCAATTTTTCAAAAATCCGGTCCACAGAACTGGAGGCGGGGTGCTGTAGGATATATAGAAGCAATCACATATGTTTATTATAGTTCAATGTAGTTATAGATAGAAAAAATGCGAAAAGTGGCCGTTTTTCGCAAATTTCCTATCTCTAACTACAGCGAGATACAATAAATAAAGTTAATAGCTTCTATATGTGTCAACGCAGCCTCAGCGTATTTACGCGTGACTCAATGTGTGTGAATTAAGTGCTATATAATGTGTGATAGTAGCCCGTTTGGTCGGAGCTCTAAGACCCCGCGCAGCCCCACTAAACGTGAGGACCCAGAGCCCCCCCCGACCCCTCCTGCCCAGCTCCCGCCTGCTGCCGCCAGGGACGCGGTTTCCACTCCAGAGATTCAAAAATGGCTGACTACTATTGAGCGCTGTCTGAGCGAAATCTGCGCCACTGCTGGAGACAGCAAGATGAACATAGACCAAAAACTGAAAATTAGTAATACCAGCAGAAAAATTATGGCAGGTGTTTCCGAAATGGCTGTGGAATATCAATCCGTCAAACAAAAATATTTTTCATCCTGCAGTATGATTGAGACCTTAAGTGACCAGGTAGAGATCACCGCCCACTTGAAGAGCATCAAGGAATCCATCAAGACCTCTCCTAAACCTGCCACGCCCAACTTATCATTTGCCGACATGGTGAGAACTGGAGGCCAGCCTATGGTTCGCCCACCAAGCACTAGTAGTATTACGATCTATCCAGCTGACAAGGATGTAACTAGTGACGTCACTAAAAAACTTGTTCAGGGTCTAATAAAGCCAGAGTCCTTAAAACTGCACATTCGCGGAATGCGAAAAACAAAAAATGGGGGCGTCATAATTAGTTCGGAAAGGAAGGATGACCTAGAAAAGCTTAAAAAATCAGAACAACTGTTATCTACATCAGGACTCAAGATAGAAGAAACTACTAAAAAGCTTCCGAAAGTGATACTTCTGGGTGTTCCGTCTAATATCTCTGACCAAGATTTTTTCGATTGCCTATTTGAGCAAAACATTGCGGAAAATAAATTAAATATAAACAGACAACAATTTGCGAACTCAATAAAGCTGAGCCACAAATCAGGCAAAAAAGATCTCTCAACATGCAATTATATTTTGGAAGTTACCCCAAATCTTAGGAACTACCTCATAAATCAGCAACGATTATTTATAAACTGGACATCTTGCCCCGTCAGAGACTATACTATTGTGACCAGATGCTACAAGTGCCAGCAATACGGGCACTCGGCAAAGTACTGCCGGGACACCTCGCCTACGTGCGGCCACTGCGCCGGCTCGGGACACTCCATCAAGGAGTGCCCGCACAGATCAGAGCCCGCCAGGTGCGCCACCTGCCACCGCTACAAGAAGCCCTCCGCACACAACACTGGAGACGAGCACTGCCCTGCCAGGAAGGCAGCAGTCGCAAGGCATATTGGCAACATTAACTTCGACGGATCCTAGACCAGAATTCTACAAAAATAGTATTAAATAAAAAAATATAGTAAATTAGCTGTACTTATCCATAACTGTTATAATATTACCATCTTAGCAACTCGACAAAATGCAGCGCCAGCGTTTTGTTTGCAGGTGTTTGCATCTTGCAAAGACAGCACTAACACTCATCCTACACTAATAAACCCTGACCTCGTTACCTACATTTACCTAATGTTACGAATTCTTTTTTAGTTTTATAGTTTTTAAATTTTATTGTAAAACCTAGCTTAATTTATATACTTTAAATGAAAATCATTATTTTAATTATGAACTGTAATTTTATCTTTTACTCTGATGCCTAAGATACAAGTAAATAGGTACTTAGTTTAGGCATCATGTTATATTTTTGTCCAATTGTTTTATATTATACCTTTTTCTGTGTTTTAGATTAAGTTTATTGAAATAAAGTTTATCTTATCTTATCTTATCTTTATATATCCTACAGCACCCCGACTCCAGTTCTGTGGACCGGATTTTTGAAAAATTTATTATTTTCCGAGTTATTATTTTTTAAAGGGTAGAGTGGTAGCCCCTTAAGGATAAACTACAATAACTATTTTCCCGTGCGGAGCCGGGGCGGGTGTCTAGTAATCTATCTATACAAAAAAGCGGCCAAGTGCGAGTCGGAATCGCCCATGAAGGATTCCATAGCAGCCAGTAACATACATAATATAAAAGTTTTTGTAGTTCGTTGTGACTTTGATCGATGTTTTAATAATAGTGAAAGGTAAATTGCGGTTTACGATTTATGACGTATTAAAAAAAAAACTACTTAGGTACTAGATCTCGTTCAAACCAATTTTCGTTGGAAGTTTTCATGGTAATGCACATCATATATTTTTTTTAGTTTTATCATTCTCTTATTTTAGAAGTTAGAGGGGGGGCGTGGCCGCTAAAATACCTAAAAAGTTGTTGGTCTCTTTCATTCATATGGGAATCGAAAATCATGGGAGATGAATGAATTTAATTTTGAATGAATGATATTTAAAATAAGCAGCGCAGCTGTCAAATTCAACTTTATTTAGTCGGGATGTTTTTAAATTACGCGTAAAATCAATGTTTGACGTGTCTAAATGTAGGTTGGCAATCACCTGTCCCTTTTCGTTCTTAAGAACGTGAAAGAGACATATGGTTCTTAAATTTAAGTTAGAGCGTAATATGTAGAATCGGGCCCATTGTCACAGAATAAAATAATAGTACTAACCCGTACCTGCAGGATACTCACCCCCCCGCGCCGGCATGAGTTCCCCGCCCGATATAGCGCCCCACGCCCCGCACCCCGCAGGCGCCGCGGGACTCCGCCGGTGGTGTTCGGGGTGTTTTACATAGCGCCTAGCGCCATTGACTTGTAGTGATATTCAGTTGTTATTCAAAAAGAAGTAGCTTGTCAAAACGCGTTTTCTGTATGGAGTGACCGACCAGTGACATTGTGAAAAAATAGGAATAGTAGATTGTATCATAAGGGAGCAAAATAATATTTTTACGGCGAGGGCGCTTTTTTGAATCCAGAGCGAAGTGAGGGATTCTAGAGTAGAATCCCGAGCGTAGCGAGGGATTCTTTAGTAGAATCCTGAACGTAGCGAGGGATTCAAAGTACGTCGCCAGAGCCAAAAATATATTTTGCGCCCGAGTGATACACTCTACTTTTCATCACCTACTATGAGAAAATAAAAGCGCCTCATATTTTATTGTCTTTATTCAAACAATATTTGCGTTCGATTTCTTTGGTGCTGAACACTAAGATGTTCCAAATTCAAAAAGTGCGCGGCAAAGATAATTGCGGCGCACTTATAAAGAGGATTAAAAACTCATTACTGCCCGCTAAAAGTTTCTTATAGAAAACACCACCTTTGGGTGCACATAAAGGCGAACCAAGTCGTCCTTTTCGAATAGATGGGATGAAAAATAATTTTGAACATGACTATTTTATTTCAGTGTAAAAGATCTGGAGTTCGTTGCCGCATCTGATTACTTACAAAGTCTACAGCAGAAATTGACAACACTATGTTCTTTGACCACCAAACTGTACCAAGGAAGTACTGCCCTTTCCACGGAGCTTATTGGGTGAGTTGGGGAGAATTGAGTGAGATATAGAGGCTGTTGAGTAAAATATAGAGGTTGTTGAGTGAGATAGAGGCTGTTGAATAAATTATAGTGTTGAGTGAATTAAAGAGGTTGTTGAGTGAGATATAGAGGATGTTGAGTGAATTATAGAGGCTTTTGAGTGAAATATAGAGGTTGTTGAGTGAGACATAGAGGCTGTTAAGTGGAATATGGAAGTTGTTGAGTGAGACTTAAAAGCCTCTATATTTCACTCTATAGTCCACTCAACAGCTTCTATATCTCACGAAACAGCCTTTTTGAGTGAGAGTAGAGGTTGTTGAGTGAAATATATAGGCTTTTGAGTGAGATATAAATGTTGTTGAGTGAAATATAGAGGTTGTTGAGTGAGATATAGAAGTTGTTAGTGAGTAATAGTTTGTTGAATAATTTTAAAAACTTGCTTTGTATGTAGTTAACTAAGTTTTTTAATCCCTACAATAATTATAAATACGAAAGTGACTGTCTGTCTGTTTGTTATTGAAATTGAATTGAATTGAAAACGATTTCGATGAAATTTGGTGCAGAGATACAGACCTTGGGAAAGGACATAGGCTACCTTTTACCGCGGGAAAATAAAAAAGCTGTTAGCGCGGGCGTATAAAGCTAGTAAACAAATTTAGCAAAAATGTTATTTTCTTTCCTTACTTAGTATGAAGAGAGCATGCGATGCTTGGTGGAGCGGGACGCGCGGTCCTCTGTCTCGCTCTGTCGGCGGCGTCTCGGCCGGCAGCAACGCGGCCGGGTGCGCTTTGGGCCGCGTAAGGCCGCCACATTCGGCCCGAGCCACTCTGCCGCTATTGGCTGCCTACGCCGGACAATTGAATGTGCATATTCAACAGAGGGACGCGCTGAAAGGTGAGCTACGGACAACTGCGATCCCCAATACAGATATAAGATCCACTGCTTTTGTTATTTGGGTGCATTGTGGATCGTAGTTGTCAATATACTTAGTTAAGTATAAATTGGGGATTTTGGGGATCTTAGTTGTCGACATCGTTAGTTAAGTGTGAATAGGGGATCGCAGTTGTCTATATTGTTAGTTAAGTAAGAATGGAGTTCGCAGTTGTTGATATTGTTAGTATCTAATGTACTAAGAATATGCTTCGGGGATTGTAGTTGTGGATATAGTTTTTATATTAAGTGTCTTAAAATGCATTGGGAATCTCAGATGTCGTTGATGAACTTTTGTCCAGATTTATGAAACAGACCACAGTACAAAATAAATAAATGAATCACTACATAGTATAAAACAAAGTCGCTTTATCTGTCCCTATGTCCCTATGTATGCTTAAATCTTTAAAACTACGCAACGGATTTTGATGCGGTTTTTTTTAATAGATAGAGTGATTCAAGAGGAAGGTTCATATGTATAATACATGCATAATATACTTAAGGATAACCCACAATAACTATTTTCTCGTGCGGAGCCGGGGCGGGTCGCTAGTAAATAATAAAACACAAAAGACACAATACACATTATATAGGCACGATAGTTGTGTTGTAGTGCGATGTCAGACAGGGCTAGATCTCAGCTTTTGCCGCGACCAGGGCCACAGCGCTGATTTTCAGATCAGCCGCAGCGTACGCCAGACGCAGCCCAACAACAGTTTAAACTAATACAGGCTGCAGGGCTTCCGATTATTTTGTATTCCTCTACTTTTGCTATATAAAGTTTTATCTTATAATAAATAAATAATAAATAAAAACTTTATTTAACGCAAAAATGTTGCTATCGGTGTTCACCATATTGTGTAAAATATTTGTAAAATACAAGCCAACACAATCGGGTTTCGAGATCCCCTGAACTAGTTTGCACTGTATCTCAGTGGACCTCTATTCCTATTATTATGACTAAGTAGTTACAAATGAACATAATGAAGTACAGTTCTCTGCTCATTTCTTAAAATTTAATAACATAATCACATCTTATCTTATCTTATCTTATATCGATATCTCGTTCCAGCGGCGCAAGTGTCAGATTCAGCGGAAGGCGCGGGCTCAGGGGAAGCTCAGGATCGCTTGACGGTCGCAGTGGAGTCGCTTAGGGCTGAGCTAGCGGACTGGAGCCCCAAGACCAGGGCTGACGTGAAGAAACAGCTGTTGGAGCTGGCGAACAGCAGGGTTAATGCGCTTACGCAGGTACGTACATACGTACATCCATCCATCCATCCGTCCTTGGATCCATCCGTCCCTCCATCCATCCATCCCTCCATCCATCCATCCGTCCCTCCATCCATCCATCCGTCGATGGATACATCCGTCCCTCCATCCATCTATCTGTCCATCCATCCATCCGTCCATAAATCCATCCATCCGTCCATCCATCCATCTATCCATCAATCCCTCCATCCGTCCATTCGTCCATCCATCCATCCGTTTATGCAACCATCCGTCCCTCCATCCATCCATCCATGAATCCATCCAGTAGGATAGGATGACACCCAATACAGAAATACAACATAACATACAGAAAAACAGAAGTGTGTAAAGGTAGCCCTATTGGTAAGGTAGTAAGGTTCAGGATCGCTTGACGGTCGCAGTGGAGTCGCTCAGGGCTGAGCTAGCGGACTGGAGCCCCAAGACCAGGGCTGACGTGAAGAAACAGCTGTTAGAGCTGGCCAGCGGCAGGGTCAATGCGCTTACGCAGGTGCGTATACATACATACACAATATACATATATATACAGATACATACATCCGTCCATCCTTTCATAAATCCATCCATCCATGGATCCATCCGTCCCTCTATCCATCAGTCCCTCCATCCGTCCATCCGTCTATCCATCCGTCCATGTATCCATCCGTCCCTGCATCGCGGCGGAGCCGCGGCGGGAAGCTAGTATGATATATTTTTATAATTTTTATTAATTCACGACATACTATGCGTGCCAAATAAGAATAGGACTGGCGCCATCTTGAATTGACAGTCCGTCCTTTTCTTATTTGGCAAATAAGAAAAGGACGGGCCACAGCTTTGCGCGTCGGCTGCGGCGGCGGCGACGGCGGCGACTAGCGAAATGTTGCCAGTGACACAGTCAAAATTACCATGAGAGAACTAAAAAAACTTTTCATTTCTAAAACCCGCTAGAAAAATGTACCACCGAAATCAAGAAACTGTTTTAAAGGCGTGAAATTACCCAACTTTTACAAGAAACGTTCAATTTTCATGCAAAAAGTAACGTTTATCTTATTTTACTTAGAAAACGACTTTAACACTGTAATGTAGCACAAATAAGATTAAAAATACGTAAAAGTAACGTTTTAAGTCATGTGACGCAAAGTGCTCCAAAATATCGTAAAATGTTACAATACTAACGTTCAGGGGGTTATTCTTATTTGGCACGCATAGTACATTTGTTTGTTTGCGTAGGTGTTGCAAGGTTGGGAGAACGCACTGAAGTTGTCTACGGAGGCCAATATGCAGGATGTGTTCAAGACGGTCTCCAAACAGGCCGTACAGAACCTGTCACCACAGAGAGAGACCCCGCAGGGTGAGTCGACGCTTGGCTGTGTGGACTGTCATGCCTTTGCCTTGTCTTAAAGCAGCCAAAGAATTTAGATTACACCTAACAGAAGCCTTTTTTTTTTTTTAGTTTCTTTCTCCCTTATGGGAAAGGCAAAGGGATCTAAGCCCATACAGCCTAGTCTTTAGTAGTTTCTTTCATTATCCAAGTTTAATGTCTTCATCTTCAGTCATTATTTCTTCAGTTTCATTTCGTCGTCTTTAGTCATTTCTTGCATCTATGTTAAACGTCTTCAGTAGTTTCATTTCTTGTTACGGGATCATTAGAATGCAAGGGTGGTTCTTATATTCCAATGATACTGAAGTTTAACGCGGGGTATCAAACCAGAAACAGCTAACCACTCATTATTTCTCACTTTCATTGATTAGTTCTTCTTTAACGGCACATTATCGCACTAATTCCACCATATTAACACCACAATTACCATGAAAAACTATTTCTAAAAAGGACGAAACAATGAACCCGCCATTTCCTCTCGATTCCCGCGTAAAACTCCCCTAACAGAATGCCCTTCTGGTAGCGAATACCCTTCAGGTAACAACGCCCGTACCCGTACAACATTATTTTTATTTTTACTACTTTTTTTGCAGTAAATAATTAAAATAATTAATGAATTACTTGAGGCTCTTTCGTTTCATTTTTAGAAAAAGTAAACTAATAAAAAAAAGGAATATCAACGTGATGGATGACAGATATTCAACTGACAGGTATTCAAGTTAATGTCATATCAAGTTTTTTTTTTATCGATCAAATCCTAAAAAAAGTTAGAAAGAGAACAGATCATTGTTATGTTATGCCTATCTCTTTATTAAAAAGCATTCAAAGCAACCACGAAACGAAAAAATTGGTTTGAAAGGTCTGCCAGAGGCATAATTGTATTGCCAGATCTTTCGTTTATTTTTCTACCATACAATATTCGAATCAATTTATAAAAAAAAACGGAGGATCCATTATTTTTTTTCAAGTGATCCTGATAATCGTAATTATATACCCTTTTATCCTATATGGGTAGAATACCCGTCCATTTATTGAAATAATTTAAAACCACCTTCCATACAAATTTTGACGTGTCCTTTGAAAAAACTCATCGTGGCAACCCCGATTCTATGGATGTACCTAATTTGATACTTTTTTTTCTATGTAACTTTGTTGCCAGTACGATATTTTCCAATTTCATCGATTGTCTACTTTCAGAAGTCAAACTCTATTTATATGTTTTCTCATAGTAAGCTTTTTCTGTTTTTTGAACTATATTTTGTCTGAAAAATACAAAGGCAAGACAGAGACAGCCATCCTAAACCTATTTCTATTTCGTTCACAGAAACCGAACGCGATTTCGAAGACCTAGGAAACTACTCGGATTCAGAAACGCAAGACAGGGACGGGTATACGCGGCATAACGCGAGCGAAAGGGACGGCGATATAGAGGAGGAGTACAAGAGAGAGCGAGACAGCGATATACAAGACGAATCGGAAGCTTGTAAGAGTGAGGTGACATCAGATCCGTTGCAAAGTTTTTCTGATATAGATCTTTCGTCGTGATTTTGTGACAGTTTATTTTTTGACATTTTGAATCAATTTTGACTTGTAAGTTCGCTCAGAACTGCATAGGTGGCGCTGAAAATATACTCTTAAATGTTTAAACTGAGGCAAGATTTGGTGCAAAAATAAACGGTGAAATTTAATGAACAACTTTCCCTGAAAAATATTAGTATAGATAATGTAACGCCAAAATGTCTGGCAAGGTCACACGCTCACCCCGCCTTCTACTACGGCATGCCAAATTACCTATTTTGCGATAATTTCCTATAGTTTTATTGTATCGTTTGAAAAAATTGTGCGCATTGTATGCAGGCGTCAATGACCTTTTGTCCGGATTAATATGAAACAAACCATAGCGTTAAACTAAGAACTAGACAAGTTATAATTTAGTTCGCTGCTGACCACTTAAAAAAAACATATATTTAGTTTTGACTGTACATAATATACTTTCTTATTTATAATGACGTGGTCTTTAGGCCGAAAGGATGTTGGTATTTATTTTTTAATTAATAAATTGTGAATAATATGTACGCATTGAGCACTATTGAAACGTAAATCGTAATACATGCGATTTTTAAAGCAACAATTTATGTCAACTAGAATGTATATGTTACGGGCATTAATAGAACTAGGCGCCATATTTTTACGCACACATTGATCATTGCGTTTACAGGCCGCTCGGACCACGCTCCATACAAGCTCGGACCACGTGCAGTCGTCGCTCTCGCGATTATTAACAAAGTATTGATGTTTGATGTGCTAAAAAAATGGATAAGTGTCTTATTACTGTTGTAGTGTATTTGTCTGTTTAAACACAACACAAAAATGACGATACGTTTTTCAAGGAGTCAACCAAGTTTAGGTAGTTAATTTCAAGGACGGCGGGACTGGACTTTCTGTAAACTTTTTATTTTGTGCTAATTATGTCTAAAAGGTGGCACCAATCACAGAACATTTAAAAGAGGTTAGGGCGGCGCTGTGGGCGGGGCCGGCGCGCCAAGACTATGAGCAAACGCTCATACTCCACGCAAAGACGCGATCGCGCTGTCTAACTCACACATAGCTATAAAAATGTACATCGGTATGCGTGCATGCGTATGATTCGTTTCCATTTGAAATCGCGTGATTGAGCGGCGCTATGATTGGCTAGATTTGAAATTGCAAATATGTGCGTAAACTTTATCTTTATTGACCGGATTTCATACGGACGGCGCATTATCGCCATTCTAACCTCTTTTAAATGCTCTGTGGCACCAATCATAGCTAATTTATGTTTGGTATGTAAATGAAAATAAAATATTTTAATTTTAATTTAATTTGAAATCCACAAAGCTTGGGCACTTAATCCTTGGTAAATCCGAGTAAACCTAGGTTTGCTCTATCTTCTAGCATTACCCGTAGCATATACATGTGCCATGGTTTAAGAAAACAAGGTCTAACCATTAGACCACGTGACTGACACAAACCTACGTCATCTTGCGCTGTTCATCCTTGTCGAATGCGTGTTAATAGACAAGGATGAACAGCGCAAAATGACGTAGGCTTGTGTCAGTCACGTGGTTAACGGTTAGACCTTGTTTTCTTAGACCATGTACATGTGCAAGCAAAAATAGGCATAGTGGTGGTCAGACAGAAGTGTCCGCGATAGTACATAATTATTATAATCCAATAATCTTATTTATGTTAGAATAGAACATAACTGTACATTCAATGTAATAAATTTATTTGAATTTAATTATTTAAAATCTTTTATTTAAATCATTTTAAAAAGCCGGAACGAATAATTTAAACATTCGCCGTATTGCCAAGAGCGAGTCGGACTCACCCAAGAAGGGTTCCGTAGCAGCAAGTAACATTACTATTAAAGATTTATTGTTAGAAAATAATGGTTCATGGTTTATGCATATGAAATTAAATATGTTATTTGAGACAAAAAAAAGATAAAAAAATAAAAAGTTAAACCTTTACATACAAGGCAGAGGCAGTGGCCACTATTTTGCCACCTTAATTTTAATCTATGCCCTCAACATAAAATCGGAAACGAATGCATTTTATAAAGTTGTTTAGCCTTATAAAGGGTTGAATCGTTGCATTATTTCAATGTTAAAGAAGGACCAAAAAACACACTTTCTCATCATAATGTAAGTATATCAATTCAAGTACGAGTATGGACAAAGGATCTTGTATCACACAAATATTATAAACTAGCGACCCGCCCCGGCTCCGCACGGGAAAATGGTTATTGTGGATTATTCTTAAGTATATTATGCATGTGTTATACATATAAACCTTCCTCTTGAATCCCTCTATCTATTAAAAAAAACCGCATCAAAATCCGTTGCGTAGTTTTAAAGATTTAAGCGTACAAAGGGACATAGGGACAGAGAAAGCGACTTTTGTTTTATACTATGTAGTGAAGCTATATAAACTGAGTCGAAAGACCCCACCGTTTGGCTACACGAGAGGGGAGGATTATGGCTTGGACATCAAGCTACAATCCTCCCCAAACTATAGCTATATCTCCGGAATTATAATGGTACTAACTTTCTTACAACGATACCAACTAGTACCAAGGGAGTAGTAAGTTTTAGTATTGTCAGAATGGAATTTCATTAAGGTTTATAGGGGAAGATTATACCTTGAGGGACATAAAAGTTTGTGAGTTTGTATGTTTGTCACTTCTTCACGTCTAAACGGCTGGAGCGATTTTAATAAAATTTTGTATGGAGTTAGCTGACACCGTGGATTAACACATAGGCCACTTTTTACCGCGGGAAAATAACTGATTCCTACGGGAAAACCTTTTAACGCGGGGGCGAAAAGCTAGTACTCGTGAAAAATAAAACACATTTTGACTTAAAACACAATATATTAAAAAAAAACTCATGCTGAAATTCCGACAAAAATATGACTTTGATTTTAGATCATGCGAAGAGACTAAATCATAATGTAATTAAAAACGTATATAGTCTGATTCGACTATTCAGCCTAATAGAAATTGATTTTAATGAAACTTAATTTTAAAAATATTCTTCCTAACTTAAATTAATTTTTACAACTGTTTTATTTAATACCTATTTCTATCTAAGTATACACCGTGTAATTTAACTGGTTGTTTATAACAACCACAGTGGTAAGTACTCATGAAACTGAACAACTTTCCCTAAGGGACACAGGGTGAAATCACAAAAATAAAATTTATCTACACTCATGTCGTAAATCCTTCATTTACTTATCAGAAACGCTAAGCAAATGATATACCTTTCGATGGAGCCGTGACTAAGGATCCATACAAATTTCATTTCGTTATCGCAAAGTTGTAACAAAATGAAGTTTTTTTTTTTTAATTTTTACGCAGATGCTATTTGAGCACACTAGCGTGTTTCGGAACGCAACCTTGGCGGCGCGCATGCGCGGTGCGATATTACTGCAAATTTATTTTCGCGCCATTAACGTTTGTTTAATAATTGTACCATACAATACAAAATGTCAATAATTATTACAATAAACAATGATTACTTTATTTTGTCTTTAATTTAAATTTGTTGTATGGGTGTAGATAAACTATTGTATGCAACTGTACATAATTAGTATTTAACACTCGTGTATACTTTTATGAAGTGTTAAATACCCCTCATTATGCAACAGTTGCATAAATAGCTATTCTTCTTTAAAAAATAATAATAACTTTTCGTATATGTATAAACACATTTACAAGAAAAATATTTTTAATTTGTGCATTGTAATATTCAATAAGCTACCTGACAACTTAAAAACTATGACCAAGGCCTCTCTAAAATTTAATTTGACAAAATGGTTACTACAACATTGCTTTTATAGTATTAATGAATTTTTGGACATGACTTTTTAATTTAATGATATTGCGTAGTTCCATTCTCTGTTAATCAATTGGCATATTGTTGTAACCTAATCTTTTAAACCTTTTAATATTTGCATGCTTATATTGTAAGCTGAAAACATTGTTCTGTATATTTTTATAACACCTGTATTTTACTGTTTTCTGGCAAATAAAGAATTTGTATTTGTATAAACTTCAATCACGTGACCGGCCACGTTGTACAACAAGTTGTTTGAATATTATTTTTGATATTTCCCCCTATGTTCCTTAGGGAAAATTGTTCAGTTTCATCAGTACTTACCACTGTCTGTGTATAAACAACCAGTTAAATTTAACAGCGTATAGACAATATTTACAAATTCACTGGCTCGAATGGTACAGTCAAGATCACGCTAAGCTGAACACTTTAGACTTAAAACAGTTCCTATGTCTATTGAATAAGGGACAAAATAGCGGTGCGCGTGTTAAGCTTATCATGTACTTGACTGTACCTACATATTTTCATGGTTTTCATAATCATTTTTAAAATAGGGATATTGACTGAATTTACAAGATATTTATTTAATAATTATATAAAAGCTGCAGAGTTGGTTAATTTTAATAACAAAATAAATAAATAAATATTGCACTATCAAAGTAAAAATCAAACAAAACGTTAAGCGGCTACTAGAAAAGAGCTGATAGTCTTCAAATGGCTGAAGATATTTTCTTGGATCATAGTTTTTTTTTGTTTGCAAGGTGTCACAATCGAGAGTGTTCTTAACTCTCGATTGTGACACCTTGCAAACAAAAAAAAACTGGATCAAAATCGGCGCATCCGTTTAGGAGCTACGATGCCACAGACAGAAAGACACGTCAAACTTAATTAACCGTTTCTCAACATGTTAAATCATGTTAATTCGAAAACGGTTTCCAAAAATTTTGAAAACGTCTACGCAACGCAGGAATACTCGTAGGAAATTATTATTTTAGGGTCGTTGAAACGCCGCGACCGCTCGATACCGAGTTCTAAAATACAACTATAAGGGGCTCCCCTCCCCTCTATGCTAAGTGGCGCTTAAACAAGGAAGGAAGTACCCTAAAGCGGGTACTCTACAAAAATTATATTCGAAACCTAATAATTATGAGAGAACCGGCAGAAAAGTAATGAAGTAAATTAACCATATAGAGAAGTCACGGCGATACCGCGTTCTCAAAACTAACAACGCCACCTAGCGGCCGGCAATAGCAACTGCTATTATATATACTGTTATATATAGGTACTAGCGACCCGCCCCGGCTCCGCACGGGGAAATGGTTATCGTGGGTTATCTTTAAGTATATTATGCATGTATCATACATATAAACTTTCCTCTTGAATCACTCTATCTAGTAAAAAAAACCGCATCAAACCGCATCAAAATCCGTTGCGTAGTTTTAAAGATTTAAGCATACATAGGGACAGAGAAAGCGACTTTGTTTTATACTATGTAGTGATATTTCAACCTATGTTCCTTGGGGAAAGTTGTTCAGTTTCATGAGTACTACCACTGTGTTGCGGATATACAACCAGTTAAATTTCACGCTTAAAATCTCAGATTTTAATGTAACTATGTGGTGTATGGCAAAAAGGATGTAAGTGACTTAGCAAATACTGATAGGGCATGCTGAGTCTACAGACAATCCCCAAAAATAAGTTTCTTGCAAAAAAAAAACTTTTTCGTACAAACTGTCTAAAATAAAATGACTACTGTTTTGTAAAACATTAAATTTTAAAGCAGTCTGTATCTCCTAAATTACAGTACCGATTTGGATGAAATTTACACATTAATAAGAATCACATTTCATTTTAATATTGTCGACTATAATTACTGTACAATGACTTCGACCGCATTCAAAATTTAATAAAAAAAACAATAAAGAACGCAATTGAGTTGTAATGTAACGTCATAATTTTGGCAGAAACGTATAACGTCCAATAAGCGAATTGTCCAAACTTCACGTTTGGTCAAAAAAGCGGATTGGCGATTACTCAGAGCAAAGTAAGAGCATCTAAAATAAATTACTTTATCTCTTCGGGTGAAAGAAAACATCGTGAGGAAACCTGCACACACCTGCGAAGTAATTCAAAGGTTTGTTGGTGACCAACCCGCACTGGGCCAGCGTGGTCGACTAAGGCCTGTTCACCCTGATTTCACATGTTAACGATTCAGTAAATTTGTTATGTAAAAAATATTGAAAAATCAACAACTGCGGTGGGATTATGAACTGTAACGACAGGCTCGAGAAGCTGTCAAACGCGACATAGTGACATTAGAGCCATAGCAGTTCTGTCCATATGTCGCGTTTGACAGCTTCTCGAGCCTGTCGCTACTTACATAGTAAGCCTACAGAGGACTGTTAATTAAGTTATAGTAGTATTGTTTAAGGACGATACGCGTATTGGACGTATTACGTATCTGCCAATATGCGTTACCAAAGCGGTATGACGTCATCACTCAGTCGTCTATCTCCGCGTGCCTCCTCTCTATGTGTCGCTTGAGGTCATTTCTGCGTTTCGTAGTGTACGCGCACTGAGCGCATTTGTGCGTCGTTAGCTGCGGACAATGAATAAAGTTAATTACAGTAATGTTATAATGAGTTCAGCTATTTAATTTTTTTTTCAATCAACCTTAAATCTATACAGGTAAGTAGGAACTTAAATCACATTTAAAAATGCTATTTCTATAAAACAGGGTCTTATAAAATTATGTCTATACATACACAAATTATACAGTAATCATAATTTGTTTAATAATTTAGTTGAAGAACTTCTACAGCGTGTAACAATGTAAAATATGTATTTGGGTCTGTTGTGTATTTACCGTGTGTGTGCGTGTGTGTACCGTGTTTGTGTGTGTGTGTGTGTACCGTGTATTTACCGTGTGTGTGTGTGTGTACCGTGTGTGTGTAGCTCCCCCGGTGGCACGTCCTGGTGTGTTTGGCGACCGCCTTGCGCGAGCTGTGTGTGTGTGTGTGTGTGTACCGTGTGTGTGTAGCTCCCCCGGTGACACGTCCTGGTGTATTTGGCGACCGCCTTGCG
Source organism: Teleiodes luculella (assembly GCA_948473455.1). NCBI lineage: Eukaryota > Metazoa > Arthropoda > Insecta > Lepidoptera > Gelechiidae > Teleiodes > Teleiodes luculella. Next base: position 1,438,660 of record OX419611.1, on the reverse strand, counting down.
CGAGCTGTGTGTGTGTGTGTGTGTGTGTGTGTGTACCGTGTGTGTGTGTAGCTCCCCCGGTGACATGTCCTGGTGTGTTTGGCGACCGCCTTGCGCGAGCTGTGTGTGTGTGTGTGTGTGTGTGTGTGTGTGTACCGTGTGTGTGTAGCTCCCCCGGTGACATGTCCTGGTGTGTTTGGCGACCGCCTTGCGCGAGCTGTGTGTGTGTGTGTACCGTGTGTGTGTACCGTGTGTGTGTACCGTGTGTGTGTGTGTGTGTACCGTGTGTGTGTAGCTCCCCCGGTGACATGTCCTGGTGTGTTTGGCGACCGACTTGCGCGAGCTGTGTGTGTGTGTGTGTGTGTGTACCGTGTGTGTGTAGCTCCCCCGGTGACACGTCCTGGTGTGTTTGGCGACCGACTTGCGCGAGCTGTGGGTGTGTGTGTGTGTACCGTGTGTGTGTAGCTCCCCCGGTGACACGTCCTGGTGTGTTTGGCGACCGCCTTGCGCGAGCTGTGTGTGTGTGTGTGTGTGTACCGTGTGTGTGTAGCTCCCCCGGTGGCACGTTCTGGTGTGTTTGGCGACCGCCTTGCGCGAGCTGTGTGTGTGTGTGTGTGTACCGTGTGTGTGTAGCTCCCCCGGTGACACGTTCTGGTGTGTTTGGCGACCGCTTTGCGCGAGCTGTGTGTGTGTGTGTGTGTGTACCGTGTGTGTGTAGCTCCCCCGGTGGCACGTCCTGGTGTGTTTGGCGACCGCCTTGCGCGAGCTGTGTGTGTGTGTGTGTGTGTACCGTGTGTGTGTAGCTCCCCCGGTGACACGTTCTGGTGTGTTTGGCGACCGCTTTGCGCGAGCTGTGTGTGTGTGTGTGTGTGTACCGTGTGTGTGTAGCTCCCCCGGTGGCACGTCCTGGTGTGTTTGGCGACCGCCTTGCGCGAGCTGTGTGTGTGTGTGTGTGTACCGTGTGTGTGTAGCTCCCCCGGTGACACGTTCTGGTGTGTTTGGCGACCGCTTTGCGCGAGCTGTGTGTGTGTGTGTGTGTGTACCGTGTGTGTGTAGCTCCCCCGGTGGCACGTCCTGGTGTGTTTGGCGACCGCCTTGCGCGAGCTGTGTGTGTGTGTGTGTGTGTACCGTGTGTGTGTAGCTCCCCCGGTGACACGTTCTGGTGTGTTTGGCGACCGCTTTGCGCGAGCTGTGTGTGTGTGTGTGTGTGTACCGTGTGTGTGTAGCTCCCCCGGTGGCACGTCCTGGTGTGTTTGGCGACCGCCTTGCGCGAGCTGTGTGTGTGTGTGTGTGTGTACCGTGTGTGTGTAGCTCCCCCGGTGACACGTTCTGGTGTGTTTGGCGACCGCTTTGCGCGAGCTGTGTGTGTGTGTGTGTGTGTACCGTGTGTGTGTAGCTCCCCCGGTGGCACGTCCTGGTGTGTTTGGCGACCGCCTTGCGCGAGCTGTGTGTGTGTGTGTGTGTACCGTGTGTGTGTAGCTCCCCCGGTGACACGTTCTGGTGTGTTTGGCGACCGCTTTGCGCGAGCTGTGTGTGTGTGTGTGTGTGTACCGTGTGTGTGTAGCTCCCCCGGTGGCACGTCCTGGTGTGTTTGGCGACCGCCTTGCGCGAGCTGTGTGTGTGTGTGTGTGTGTACCGTGTGTGTGTAGCTCCCCCGGTGACACGTTCTGGTGTGTTTGGCGACCGCTTTGCGCGAGCTGTGTGTGTGTGTGTGTGTGTACCGTGTGTGTGTAGCTCCCCCGGTGGCACGTCCTGGTGTGTTTGGCGACCGCCTTGCGCGAGCTGTGTGTGTGTGTGTGTGTGTACCGTGTGTGTGTAGCTCCCCCGGTGACACGTCCTGGTGTGTTTGGCGACTGCTTTGCGCGAGCTGCCCGTGAACCGACACCGGCCGCACTTGTACCGCCCCGACAGCGTCAGAATGGTTTGCGCCTGGAACACGAAAATTATTTAAATTAGAAAAAAAAAGCTATATAGCATAACTGTAAGTCGAAACATTATCACTACATAGTATAAAACAAAGTCGCTTTCTCTGTCCCTATGTATGCTTAAATCTTTAAAACTACGCAACGGATTTTGATGCGGTTGTTTTAATAGATAAAGTGATTCAAGAGGAAGGTTTATATGTATAATACATGCATAATATACTTAAGGATAATCCACAATAACCATTTTCCCGTGCGGAGCCGGGGCGGGTCGCTAGTTTTGTATATTTACGGGTCTTTTACGGGTAATTTAAAATAGGTATGTATGTAGGTCGAAAACCTGTACATTTATAAAAAAATTGCTAAAAACTGAGTTAGGGCAGGCCCGGCGCACTCCGCGCCAGAGCTTCAGAATGTACCTACACCGGGCGGTCTCATTATTATTTATATTTATTGTACACACACAAACATACAGAAAATAACAAAGCAAAGTTAATATTATACATTAGGTAAGCTTAACTCATAATGAGTTCTCTGCCATATATGAGGCCTGTTAGTAGGAAACACGCGCGCGAGTGACGACGCTATTATTTAGTCTGTGGTAATATGGACTCTCGCGGCGCGGTCTTAAGGTGCATTTTGTTTTAATACGAGCGCAACGACAAACGGTAGGCTATTAAAGCCAGGGTCACGTTCGACGCGTTCAATGTAATTTGAACGTTAGTGGCGTGGTAGCTAGAATTAAATTCGCACGTTTGCTATCAGAGAGTGCGCCTTCTGTACCTAGTACTATTATTTATTCTGTGCTACAGTATGCCAAATTACGTATTTTGCGATAATTTCCTATAGTTTTATCGTATCGTTTGAAAAAAATGTGCGCATTGTATGCAGGCGTCAATGACCTTTTGTCCGGATTAATATGAAACAAACCACAAACAAACGACATCTGTTGAAAAAGTAAAAAGCTATTTTGACTCTTATTTTTGTCACATACCTGTATCTCCTCCTCAGCGACTCCTTCGTGTGACTTCATGTGATAAACTAAACTCATGTTGTGTCGCGCCCTGAAACAGACAAACAAACATACATACATATTAATTCACATCAGAAGTGGGATAAGTACACCTTCCGTAAACCACTGCTAGGTTACGCTTTAGGGTTTTTTTTTTTAGTACTAAGTACCAAAAATATTTTTATGTAAATATTTGCCTCTTTTTCAGGAACTTATTTTAAATAAATAAAATAATTAATTTACGTTATGTAATGATATTTTTATAATAATTTTTGTAAATTTATTTTTTGTTAAGGCCACGTTCATTTAGAATTTAGATCCTTGTCGTCTGTAAAGCGAAGTGTGAAGAATCTCTACAGTGTAGACCTTCCGTAGACTACTGCTACGGCGTAGCAATTACGTAGCAGGAGCTACGAGATGTAGTATCACTTGGTTATACAGTCCGTGGCGGATCTAAATGAGCGTGTCCTCGGGCGCTGAGAGCTATAAAACTGTCTTTGTCACTCCCCCTGTTATATCTATCTCCCGTCTCCCTCTCACCTGTATTCGCAGTGGTTGCACTTGTATTTCTTCTCCTCCTTATGTTTCTTCTTGTGTCGCACCATGTGACTCTTGTTGCCGCTAGTGTAGTTGCATATCTCACACACCATCAGTATTTTAGAATGTTCCAGTTTGTGGCGTTCCAGCTCGCTTTTTGATAATGTCGTGAATTTACACTGAAAACGAAAAATCACACTATGATATAAGCTAAAATCTCTAAAAAGTTGTTGGTCTCTTAAATCTCTTTCATTCATATGGAAATCAAAAAGGATGGGAGATAAATTGATTGATTTATTATTGTATTTCATAACCATTGTTTTAAATTTTTGATGTGTTGTATTGTGTTTTGTCAAATAAATTATGTCTTAAGTCTATTTAATTTTAAATGAATGATAGCGCAGCTGTCAAATTCAGCTTAATTTAAGTGGGATGTTTTCGCATGCCTGCTAAACTATAGGTCCACCAGGATATGATCGCAAAAGAAAAGTTTAAAAAATAGCGATTTTCATATACAAAAAAAAAGTCATCTGTCAAGTGAAATTTCGAGGGATTGTTTTAGTCTGTGTATCTTTCGCGTAGAAATGAGGGATATATGTGTTATTCTGATGTATGAGTTATATTATCGTAAAGTTACATTAAAATCCAATCAGTAGTTTCTGCGTGAAAGAGTAGCAAACATCCAAACTTACAAACTTTCGCGTAGGTATATAATATTAGCAGGAAGTAAGATTGGTTTCCTTCCTCTAATTGCATATTTTCGATTGCACTCTTTGTTATATATTAATCAAATTGTATAAAATAATAATTTTGTAAAATATTTTGAAAAGATGCAACGCCTGTGGAGTTTCTTCCGGCGGGTTCTTCTCCACAGAAGACAGCCAAATTGTGAACCCGCCTCGACGACGAAAAGTGATTTGTAAAATCTTACTTCAAATAAAAACATATTTCATTTCATTTCATTTTAGATTCTCCATCCCCATACAATCTACGGCCTATCAGAAACCACCCACTCTTACCCCTCCTTATCACACTCACCACTTCACAAAGGTATAAAAAAAATGAAATTCTCGAAAATGATTCCACCTCCAACCTATTCTTCACCTCAGAACCTAAGTTTTTAGCCTCGGCTAGTAAGTAGGTACCTAGAAAAACTAACACCCTCGACAACCTGTAAGTTATGTGTGTGTGTGTGTGTGTGTGTGTGTGTGTGTGTGTGTGTGTGTGTGTGTGTGTGTGTGGTATGTGTTGTAGTTGTTGTGTGTGTTAGTTACTGTAGTTGTTACTTATCTTACTGTATTACTAAATATCATCATGTTTGGCTTAGTCTGTAAGTGATGTTGTTACAAATAAATAAATATATTTCCCCAGTGACGGCTGTTACCGGTTTCATCCCCCGATCTCCCTAAATTCCCACTTAACATTAGACATAGAAAAAGTTACGGCTATTTACGGTTTTGTTACCCTAATCCCCACTCACCTAGTTAGTAAAATATTCAGTCAAGTTTCCCCACTTCATCATTACAAACATACGTAGTTATAGCTATAAATGGTTTGATCCCCAATCTACCTTAATCCCCCCTCAGCTGGTAAAAGTAATATTCAGCCACATTTGACATAGGGCTGTCAGCGGTTAGATCCCCTAATCTACCTGAATCCCCACTCAGATAATAGAAGTAACACTCATACAGGTTTCCCCCACATTATTTGAAACTTCGTTCCAGCTGTTTACGGTCAGGAGCTCTATTTCTCAAACGTTCGTATGACTTGGCGTTGCCGTATGCGACATAAGTCATAGTCGACTTCCAAATCGAAGGACGCTGTTTTTCCTTATTTCTGAGTCACTCGCCTTCGAAATGGTGTTTTGTTCATTTTACGCAGATAAAACAAAAACCGGTAGTTTCCGAAACTAAAACGGAACGTAAATCTATGGTCGCTCCCACTTTGCGGATTGTCGCTCTCGCTCACACTCCCGTGTCGATCGTATAGGTGTCTCTTTCATGTCGGGGGTGTCTGTGTGTGTGTGATCCTAATGTCAATCGAGCGAGAACGTCATTGTTGGAATATAAACGTTATTGCTTGGCGTTTAATCTATCACTCGCTTGCTGCAACGAGTGCTTGTGACCACTCGTTGCAATCGAACGATCCAGAAATGCCGTTTTTCATTAGACGAGCGTAAATCAGTAGAAATCGAGCGATCTTAGCGACACGAACGTTTGAGAAATAGAGCTCCAGATCTCCAATCTACCTTAATCCCCACTCACCTGGTAGCAGTAGTATTCAGCCACATTTGACATAGGGCTGTCAGCGGTTAGATCCCTCAATCTACCTTAATCCCCACTCACCTGGTAGCAGTAGTATTCAGCCACATTTGACATAGGGCTGTCAGCGGTTAGATCCCTCAATCTACCTTAATCCCCACTCACCTGGTAGCAGTAGTATTCAGCCACATTTGACATAGGGCTGTCAGCGGTTAGATCCCTCAATCTACCTTAATCCCCACTCACCTGGTAGCAGTAGTATTCAGCCACATTTGACATAGGGCTGTCAGCGGTTAGATCCCTCAATCTACCTTAATCCCCACTCACCTGGTAGCAGTAGTATTCAGCCACATTTGACATAGGGCTGTCAGCGGTTAGATCCCTCAATCTACCTTAATCCCCACTCACCTGGTAGCAGTAGTATTCAGCCACATTTGACATAGGGCTGTCAGCGGTTAGATCCCTCAATCTACCTTAATCCCCACTCACCTGGTAGCAGTAGTATTCAGCCACATTTGACATAGGGCTGTCAGCGGTTAGATCTCCAATCTACCTTAATCCCCACTCACCTGGTAGCAGTAGTATTCAGCCACATTTGACATAGGGCTGTCAGCGGTTAGATCCCTCAATCTACCTTAATCCCCACTCACCTGGTAGCAGTAGTATTCAGCCACATTTGACATAGGGCTGTCAGCGGTTAGATCCCTCAATCTACCTTAATCCCCACTCACCTGGTAGCAGTAGTATTCAGCCACATTTGACATAGGGCTGTCAGCGGTTAGATCCCTCAATCTACCTTAATCCCCACTCACCTGGTAGCAGTAGTATTCAGCCACATTTGACATAGGGCTGTCAGCGGTTAGATCCCTCAATCTACCTTAATCCCCACTCACCTGGTAGCAGTAGTATTCAGCCACATTTGACATAGGGCTGTCAGCGGTTAGATCTCCAATCTACCTTAATCCCCACTCACCTGGTAGCAGTAGTATTCAGCCACATTTGACATAGGGCTGTCAGCGGTTAGATCTCCAATCTACCTTAATCCCCACTCACCTGGTAGCAGTAGTATTCAGCCACATTTGACATAGGGCTGTCAGCGGTTAGATCTCCAATCTACCTTAATCCCCACTCACCTGGTAGCAGTAGTATTCAGCCACATTTGACATAGGGCTGTCAGCGGTTAGATCCCCAATCTACCTTAATCCCCACTCACCTGGTAGCAGTAGTATTCAGTGAGGTTCCCCCACAGCAGTTGCGACAGTTTGGTTGGTTTATGTTTTTTCTTGACTAACGCGACTAATGGTTTGTCATCCTCGTCTTCTGAAGATACCTGATATAGAATTGAATAACTGAATAAATAAATATGTAGGACATCTCACACACGGCCATCTGACCCCAAACTAGGCAGAGCCTGTACTATGGGTGTCAGACAGCTGATATACATACATATATAAATATACAACATCCAGACACAAGGCAAACACAAGTGCTTATCACACAATTGTTTGCCCTGGGCGGGATTCGAACCCGCGACCTTGTGCTTCGTAGGCAGACGTACTACCAACTAGGCTGCGAGGCCGTCAATAAGAATAACTATTATGTCGTGCGTGCGTAGCGACAGTTAAATTAGAACCTTGTGGTGATAGATTTAAAGGTAGCCGTTCGAATCGAGCGTCAGCGACACTGACGCGGCGACACGAAAAAGGATAATGGACTTTAAGGAGATGTATTTAAGAATGAATTTACTCAAAGTGAGTTGGCGCGACGACACAGACACCGGTAACGCCGCGTTACTCGTGTCGCATGCTTCCAAAGTCCACCTTAAATAAATCGCTTTAGAGTTCATTATCCTTTTTCCTGTACCTTAAAGCTCAAATTCTCAATTTGAGCTTAAACTCTATCAACACAAGGTTCTAATTTATTTGATCGGACGCGCGCGGCCGCTATCGATCGCTATGCACTTAATATGTCTGGATCCATGGTCCAAGAAGACAAGGTCTAACCGTTAGACCACGTGACTGACACAAGCCTACGTCATTTTGCGCTGTTCATCCTTGTCTATTACACGCATTCGACAAGGATGAACAGGCAACAATGACGTAGGCTCGTGTCAGTCACGTGGTCTAATGGGAAGACCTTGTTTTCTTAAGACCATGATCGGATCTATGAACGCAACTGTACATACCAACTACCACGTACCAACACAGTCAAATTTATCATATTGTGTCAATTTTGCTTTATAGCCCCTGACGAAAACAAGTTTGACGTGTCTGTCTGTCTGTCTGTGGCATTTTGTTTAGGAGCTACGATGCCATAGACATGGGTAAGTAATGCGAGTAATATCACGCAAGTAATATCACTTGGAGCAGTGATGCAACATTACTCATTACGCGACGTATCCGAACATTACTCATCACTTGACATCACTTGTATCACAATGCTAAATACAGATCCGTTTAGTGGTTCTGTTTAAAGTTCTATGGCTCATTATTGTTTGAAATTTTGGTGTTCATTTTAAAGGTCTAAAACGCAACATATTCCGTAATTATCAATTTTATGGATGGCGGAAATACATTTATATACAATCACTACACAAAATAAAATACACATAAAACACACACATACTATAATACGCTCGGTCGAATGTGATGTTGTGGTACACAGAGTATCATATTACTATGTAATGTACCACCTACAGTTGCATGTAATGCCAAAATCTCAAGTGATGTTTCGGGTGATTGTAATATCACAAAGTAATATTACTTGAATGAAAGTGATGAGTGATGTTGCATCACTCCTTCGGGTACCGTTTTGCGCATCTGTAGATGCCACAGACAGACAGACACGTCAAGTCAAGTCAAACTTAATTGGTTAATGAAATTAACTGTTTCTTAACATAATAAGTTAATTCGAAAACAGTTTCCAAAAATTTTTACGGACACCACTTAACGTGTCGTGACACTCACTTCCAGGTACTCGTAGAAAATTATTATTTGAGGGTCGTTGGAACGCCGCGACTACTCGATACCGAGTTCTAAAATACAACTAACGCCATCTAGCGTCACTTAACGTAACAAGTTTCTGTGAGAACTAGAATTTCAGCTCCGTATTTTAGTTAATCATAACCATTCTGTTTCCTTTAGTAGTGAAAAAAACACCGGAAAACAATATCCTAATATTATTTAACTAGCTGTCTTCCCGCGGCTACGCCCGCGTTGTTTTCCGACTTTTCCGTAGTAATTTTTAACTATATCTAATATTTTTATAATAGCCATTTTTAACCCCCGACGAAAAAGAGGGGTGTTATAATTTTGACGTGTGTGCCTGTCTGTCTGTCTGTGGCATCGTAGCTCCTAAACGGATGCGCCGATTTTGATCTAGTTTTTTTGTTTGCAAGGTGTCACAATCGAGAGTGTTCTTAGCTATGATCCAAGAAAATCTCTTCAGCCATTTGAAGATTATCCGCTCTTTTCTAGTTGTTAAAAGGATCAAGTAACGGTTTTGTGGCGGGAGTTATTGTTTTAATTTAAGGTTATTGTTTACGTGTGTGTGTGTGTGTGCATTGTACATTACCTCGACGGTATCGATGTGTGGTTCTTCGATGATGACGTCACTGTCGTCGCTTGACGTCAGCAAACTGATGGGGTCTTCGCGCCTGAACAAATTATAACAAGTTTTCAACAAAAAAATTAATCTGCCAAAATTTAAATTTAATAATAATAATAAATTTAATTTAATTTTAATTTATTACACACAAAAAAAAACAACACAGGGGAACATAATGTGCAAAGGCGGTCTTGTTATTGTTGTTGCCGTGTTATTGTTGTTGCTGTGTTGTTGTTATTGTTGTTGCTGTGTTGTTCTTATTATTGTTGTCATTGTTGTTGCCGTGTTATTGTTGTTGCTGTGTTGTTGTTATTGTTGTTGATGTGTTGTTATTGCTGTTGGCGTGTTATTGTTGTTGTCGTCGTGTTCTTGTTATTGTTGTTGCCGTGTTATTGTTGTTGCTGTGTTGTTGTTATTGTTGTTGCCGTGTTATTGTTGTTGTGTGTTCTCACCTATCGTCGTCGTCGTCCTGGGGTAGCAGGAAGGTGGCCGGGTCTACATCAACTTGTACCTTCTCCAGCAACATCAAACAGTCGTCGTTGTTTGTGGAAAGACGCTTCCTGCCTGCAACGATGACAAAATACATTTAGTAAAGAAAACAAGTACCTACATTAATTTAGATATAACTAGCGACCCACCCCGGCTCCGCACGGGAAAAATACTTAAGTATATTATGCAACCTTCCTCTTGAATCTCTCTATCTATTAAAAAAACCGCATCAAAATCCGTTGCGTAGTTTTAAAGATTTAAGCATACATAGGGACATAGGGACAGAGAAAGCGACTTTGTTTTATACTATGTAGTGAGTGAGTATGTATTGATTTTAATGTTAGCTAGGATTTCTGATTTATTTGAAGAATAATAATTAATTTATTTTATTGACACGCTTTTATTAGCTTTATGTAACTAACTACGTATGTAAAAAAAATCTTGGAATCTTAATTTGACCCACTTCCCGGTCTTCGATTAGGATGAAACTTTGCACACGCTCTGAGTTCTGATGACAATACATGACTAGCTAAGAAACGTCATTACAAATCCAATATGGCGGCCTCCCCAAGATGGCGGACTGGCTGTTTGAAATCCACCCCCATGATATGGGTATCAAATGAAAGGGTTTGCTGTCAGGAATACGAAAAAAATAGTTACGTAATTGATATCTCCAAATCAATAAATAAGTAAGTAATAGGTGTGTAGTAATACCTGCTCCAACAGATATCTCGATAAATTCGGGCGGTTTTTCAATCGGTTCCGCTTCTATCTCAATGGTGATAGCTCCGTCCCTGTCTGCCGCATCTTCCTTCTCTTTCGCTCTGTCCGGCGGTTCTTCTGTTCGCGATTTGTCTTTCTCTTCGCTTGTTTTATCTCTTTCCTGCACACAACATACAAACACACACTCTTATCTATACTATAATAATATTTAAGTTTTTTATTTGATTTGATAGTTTAATATTTTGATTGTTTGTTTGCATCGAATAGGCTCCGAAACTACTGAACTGATTTCAAAAATTCTTTCACTGTTGGGAAGCTACATAATCCCTGAATAACATAGGCTATATTTTATTTTCAAAAAAAAATTGGGTTACTTACCAAAACTTCAATAATGTAAATAAACCAAGGTGTAAAAAAATACCTAAAATATTCCTAATAATTGAAGAGGCTCCGAAACTACAGAACCGATTTTGGTGAAACTTGGCACAAAGATAGAATAGACTTTGGGAAAGAACAAACGCTACAATTTACCACGGGAAAATTTCTCATTCCCACGGGAAAAATTGTTAAAGCGGGCGAATTTGTCACAAAGATAGAATAGATCTTGCGGAAGAACATAGGCTAACTTTAACCACGAGAATATTTCTCATTCCCACGGGAAAAACTATTAACGCGGGCGTAGCTGCGGCGGGAGACTAGTAAATTATAACTAGCCGTCCGCCCAAGGCTACGCTCCCATTGGTTTTCGACTTTTTCCGTGGGAATAAGGCATTTTCCCGCGGTAAAAAGTAGCCTTAGTACTTCCCCAAGATCTATCCTATCTTCGTACTAAGTTTCATTAAAATCGGTTCAGTAGTTTCGGAGCCTATTCAATGCAAACAAACAAACGTTCAAATCTTTCCTCATTATAATATTACTACCTTTCCGCCCCTTAACAGCTTTTCCCGTGGGAATGAGGTATTTTCCCGCGGTAAAAAGTAGCCTATGTCACTCTCCATCCTTTCAACTAACTCTATGCCGAAATTCAAGTCAATTGGTTGCTTAGTTAGGGCGTGAAGGGAGGACAGACAAACAAACAAACACACTTTCGCATTTATAATATTAGCATGGATAGTATAGATCATATTCATTAGTAGAATTATTTTGAAAAACTTTAAAAACGTAATAAAATCTAAATTTATTATTTTTAACCCCCGACGAAAAAAGAGGGGTGTTATAAGTTTGACGTGTGTGTCTGTCTGTCTGTGGCATCGTAGCTCCTAAACGGATGCGCCGATTTTGATCGTATTTTTTTTGGTTGCAAGGTGTCACAATCGAGAGTGTTCTTAGCTATGATCCAAGAAAATATCTTCAGCCATTTGAAGATCATCAGCTCTTTTCTAGTTGTTGAAAGGATCAAGTAACGGTTTTGTGTCGGGGGTTATTAATTTTTTTAATTTAATGTTATTATATTACAATACAACTAACCTTTTGTTTCGCTTCGCTGTGAGTGTCGCGATCTTCCGTCCCTTTCTCGCCAAGGCCGTTCGAATCAGCCTGTCTCTCTTTACACCTGTCGATATAAATCGTATTGTTTATTAAAATCTTTATTATACTAATAACTTACTTATTTTACCATCTTCAATCCCCCATCACTGCTTTTTATTATTTACTAGCGACCCGCCCCGGCTCCGCACGGGAAAATGGTTATTGTGGGTTATCCCTAAGAAATGTTATAAAAAAAAAAAAAAAAAATGGTTAACCGTAGAATATAAGCAGAGTTTTTTTTTCTTCACCCATTCTAGTAGGCAAAGGGAACTATGCCCATACAGCCAAGTCTTCAGTAGAATTTTTTATTGATATAAATGAAATGAAAATGAAATTTAATAAGATGAAATGAAGTGAAACCTTACCTAACTCATTCAATCAAATCATTAAATCTGATATTGAAACAAATTAGTAGCTTCTTTTTAGAAGTATACGTATACGTATATATATGCATGAATCATAAAAACTTCTATGTTTTTTTTTTGTAAAAACTTCATGGTTGGTTTTTCTTTTTAATAAACATTATTTTGACAGTTGGGAAAGAAAACGCACGAGTGCGGGAAAGGTAAAAAAAAAGCACGAGTGTGTAATAGCCCACTTCCCGAACGCTATACGTCCGCCTTAGAGAATAAATATACATAGAGCACGCGCATCGCTCCGCTGCCTTTATGTCAAGCGTAAGCAAATTTTGGCAGATTTTGTATGGGCGGTGAAATCTATAACATTTTCCTTTTTCATTTGTTCCTCAAGTCATGTTTGCAACTTATCACTGCACATTTCAAAATGTCTATAATATGTTGACTATATTGACTTGGTTTTTCTGATTTTTATTTTACATATTATTATTATTATTATTATTATTATTTTTTTGTAAGTTTTAAGGTTCTAGTGGCGTGTTCGCTCAACCGGGTACTGACAGAATACCAGCGCTGCAGACTAGTTCTGCAGCATTATGCTGAGTCAGCGCCCTTTTGACTGACACAGTGCGGGTGGTGCAGTGCATGCAGTAGCAACTAAATGTTTTCGCATTCAGTGTTATGTAGTATTCTATTTTCTGTTTGTAAGTGTATTGTATCTTTTAAATTTTTCTTATTATTTTTGTTGTTTTCGTATGTTCTGTGTTATCTGTTTGTGTTAGTCAATAAAGTTCTTATCTATCTATCTATCTATCTATCATTATTTTCACCGGGAAAAACAATCAGCTCCGATAACCATTTGATACTAAACGAACGCGCTGAAGATATTCGGACTGTTCATATCCGTGCTTACGGTTCATACTCGATTAGGCGTACTCTATCCCTCCCAGAAATTTTCTATTTATACTCTAAGGTCCCTGCAATACGCCACTTTAATAAGCAAGCAACCAACCCGTTATCTGCCGTCTCGCTCGCTCCCGCGTGCTCCGTCTCTGTCCGCCTGTGATGCTGTATGTGGTAGTTTGCTATTATATCCTCTATATCTTCCTTTGGTAATTCCGTGTCTGAATGGGAGTCAATATCGTGATTCAATATGGCTTCAGGGACGCTGAAAAATATGTAAAATATAATAATAATAATAATAATAATTTACTTATCTGCGGTAAATGTGGTACAGAGTAGGTCTTATTAATAGGTAAGTATCACACATTTAACAAATAGATATTAGTATGCAAATTTTAAATTGGTAGACATAATTATTAAAACAATCGACCAAAACAAAGAAAACGGATAAACATAAATTAATTTACAAATTCGTTGGTGCTGTACAAACATTTCTCACATAAATATTTATTATAATGAATGCTTAAACCTATTTATGGGTAGAGCTTTCATGTCCTCGGGTAATTTATTAAAGAGCTTTACTGACATATTGTAGCAATTCTTCATACAACAAACCGTAGAACAAGGGCGACTAATTAAATGATTGGGATATCTCGTTGAGAAAGTCACTATTTCTCTTTTTTTAATGTATAGTTCTAAATTATTCCTTACAAATAGGCATAACTCGTATATATACATTGCGGGTAAAGTCAACAGGTTTAGTTTTTTTTAAAGTGGTTTACAGGACTCCACAGGCCCCGCCCCGCATAGAGCTCTAATAATTTTTTTTTGGACAAGGAAGGCACGATTTAGATCCACGGAATTCCCCCAAAGAACAAGGCCATATCTTAAAACTGAGCTTACATAAGACTAGCTTTCCGCCGTTTCCCGTGGTAATGGGGCATTTTCCCGCGGTAAAAGGTGGCTTATTTTACTCAGGGTAAATGTAGCTTTCTAATGGTGAAAGATTTTTTGAATTTGGCGCAGTAGTTTTTGAGTTTATTCATTACAAACATACACACACACAGACACAAAAAGGTCCGCCTGCTATGTCGCCAAAAATATATGATAAGATCACATAGGAATTACAAATAGAAGTAAAAAAAAAGAAATTTAAAACTGGCTTGAAAAATTGTCTAATTGAAAAATGATTTTATTTACTGCAGTTTTAACTGACAGACATAATTTTTTTCCTTTTCTTTTTTGTTTTTAAATTTTTTGACATATTTTATAATTAATTGATTTTTGATAATAATTTGAAATGACTAATAATTATGTTTATAGAATTTGTAATATTTGTATGTTTTGAAATTGAATGTAAATTACTATGCCTGCCCGGGTCCATGTGTGGCTTAATTTCTTCTGTAACCTCTTTTATTACACGCTTTATATTAGCTTCACTTGTAAGTAACTATGTATGTAAGTAAATCTTGGAATCTTAATTTGACCCACTTCCCGGTCTTCGATTAGGATGAAATTTTGCACACGCTCTGAGTTCTGATGACAATACATGACTAGCTAAGAAACGTCATTACAAATCCAATATGGCGGCCTCCCTAAGATGGCGAACTGGCTGTTTGAAATCCACCCCCATGATATGGGTATCAAATGAAAGGGTTTGCTGTCAGGAATACGAAAAAAACAGTCACGGGACTTAAATCCAATATGGCGGACGTCCAAGATGGCGGACAGAAAGCGTGTTTTTTTAGTTTTTAAACTATGTATTATTTATTACCATGTGGATTGCAATAATTACGAGTATCTTATCAATAAAATACATAGTTTAAAAAACTAAAAAACACGCTTCCTGTCCGCCACCTTGGACGTCCGCCATATTGGATTTAAGTCACGTGACTTTTTTTTTTCGTATTCCTGACAGCAAACCCTCTCATTTGATACCCATATCATGGGGGTGGATTTCAAACAGCCAGTTCGCCATCTTGGGGAGGCCGCCATATTGGATTTGTAATGACGTTTCTTAGCTAGTGTTCAATCAATATCGATTGCACATATATTATGTACAAATTTGTAAGTTAGTGCTGGTAACATTATTGTAAAACTGTCACGGTTTGACACTTGCATGTGTCAATTTTCCTTCCTTCCGTTTTTACCTCGTTGCAGCATTGTATGCACTCTGCATTTTAAATTAATAAAAATCAAATCTGTGCAATTAAACACTCGCCTATCATTTATAACTAAACAGCTAGTCATGTATTGTCATCAGAACTCAGAGCGTGTGCAAAATTTCATCCTAATCGAAGACCGGGAAGTGGGTCAAATTAAGATTCCAAGATTTTCTTACATACATAGTTACTTACAAGTGAAGCTAATATAAAGCGTGTAAAAATACAAATCTTTCCTTTTAATAATATTAGTGTGAAGTATGATATGATTGCTATGGTTATGTATCTCACCATTCTATAGTGCACACTCCGCTGTCGTCGCCTTCCGGCCGCGGAGACCCCAACTCCGGCGCACATAGCGATGCACAATCTACATAACATCAGACACCAAATATAGGGATGTATTTAATAATAATAATAATAATTTTTATTTCGGAAAATTGTAACAATAACACTAAATTAAAAATTTAATAACCCCCGCCACAAAACTGTTACTTGATCCTATCAACAACTAGAAAAGAGCTGATAATCTTCAAATGGTTGAAGATATTTTCTTGGATCATAGTTAAGAACACTCTCGATTGTGACACCTTGCAAACAAAAAAAACTAGTTCAAAATCGGTGCATCCGTTTAGGAGCTACGATGCCACAGACAGACAGACAGACACACACGTCAAACTTATAACACCCCTCTTTTTCGTCGGGGGTTAAAAACAGATTGTACAGAACCCATATAAATCGTACATATCTAAAACACTAATATAATATACTAATATGACGGCCTCGTAGCCTAGTTGGTAGTACGTCTGCCTACGAAGCACAAGGTCGCGGGTTCGAATCCCGCCCAGGGCAAACATTCGTGTGATGAGCACTTGTGTTTGCCCTGTGTCTGGATGTTGTATATTTATATATGTATGTATATCAGCTGTCTGACACCCATAGTACAGGCTCTGCCTAGGCAGGGGGCAGATGGCCGTGTGTGAGATGTCCTACATATTTATTATTATTATTATTTATTTATATTTCCTACTTTTTGTTTGTTTCACTGTGCACGTGAAGCCAGTGTTTACAGAACCTATTCCCATAGATATCCTGGCAGACAGCCGACAAGATCTCATTTTTAGAATAGGGAAGTGTCCTCGGAAAAAAGTAATCCATTCTAATTAATCCCTTTGTTAGATTATCGAAAAAAAACTAACACGTATTTTTTTTTTTCAATTTGACGAAGATTTACCGAATCAAAATGTATAAGAAGGGTACTATGACGTCACTTGTTTCGTACAATTTGTATGGCGGCGTGTCGTTACTGGAAATTTCAAAGTGCTGTATCGTCGGCATTTTTCGTTTGCCAGACGAAAAAAAAATATGTGTACATTATTTTTTAGTAATTTAGCTGACGGACTAATTAGATTTTTTTAGGACACTTCCTCATTGCGAATTCGCTCCCAGAACCCCGCTGTCCGAAGCCTTAATATAGCGAAGAAATCTGGAACCCTGGCGTCGGCGGACATGGCAGCCCATGGTCTAAGAAAACAAGGTTACAACCGTTAGACCACGTGACTGACACAAGCCTACGTCATTTTGCGCTGTTCATCCTTGTCTATTACACGCATTCGACAAGGATGAACAGCGCAAGATGACGTAGAAATGACATAGCCTCGTGTCAGTCACGTGGTCTAATGGTTAGACATTGTTTTCTTAGACCATGGGAGACATGGAGATAACTTACTGTTCTAAGTCTACTGTGGCAGTAAGAAAAGAAGAAAGAAATAAAATAAATTCACCCTGCGTTTCCTGATCGTGCGGCGTGCTATTGCCGTCTCGGCTGCTCTCATCTCCCGTCTCCCTCTCACTCGCATCTCTGTGCTGAGATTTCCGCGTCCTCTTCGATATCGGGGAGGAGTTCACTTTCTGAAAGAGACAACAGAATTTTATTGTATATTAATTTAAGGCCATTTCATAAAGGAGCAGTGTGTTGTGTATATGATACTAGTTTTTCGCCGCGGCTCCGCCCGCGTCAACAGTTTTTCCCGTGGGAATGGGACATTTTCCCGCGGTAAAAGGTAGCCTATATTACTTAGGATGAATGTAGCTTTCTTATGGGAAAAGAATTTTTGAAATCGGTTCAGAATTTTTTGAGTTTATTCATTATAAACACACACACAAATAAAATCAAAATTTATTACTATTAATTTCAGCCTAAGTAACTTAATAGAAGTAAAAGGGGGTACCCCAAACTAGGCAAAGCCTGTATCTTGGGAGACCAAACTGACGGTTAATATCAGAATTTTTCGAAAATACTTTAGAAGAAAGGGATCATTCAACAAATACGTGATCACCGGAAGGGGAGGGGTCGGGTGCTTGTATATACATCGGATTATTGGGGGGGGGGGGAAGAATCCATGATTACGTCATCAGCGCTTCGTTTCCGAAATGAAATGAAAGTATCTATTTCATTGATTTAACTTTATAGCCCTTACCTTATGCATTTCGACAAAATGCCACACCCTCTTCCCAAATTTAGGTCATTTAAGACCCATAGAAACATGACATACGTATCAGTGCTAATAAACAGCAAAAAATTTAAGCACGGCCGAAGATTACGTAATCAAGGCGAGGGGGGGGGTTAAAAACAAAAGATTACGCTGTGATCACATAGAGGGGGTTAAAAAAACGGCCAAAAATGATCACGTAATTGTTGAGCGATCCCAAAGACATAGGTAGTAAAAAAATCTTTTTTTGATTTTGATTAAACTTTGTACCTACTTGGGGAAGGACTACCTTTCACGCGGGAAAATACCTCATTCCCATGGGAAAAACTGTAAACGTGGGCGGAGCAGCGGCGGAAAGCTTTTTATTAAATAAATCCATTTATTTCGAACAATGTGTGTCATTTTAACGTTGGTACCTACATTTTAAATTTACATTTTTTTACGCGAAAGTTTCTAAGTATGGATGTTTTTTTTGTTACTTTTTCACGCAAAAACCACTGAATTGATTTTAATTAAACTTTACTTATAATATAACTTATACATCAGAATGACACATGCTACCTTTTACCGCGGGAAAATCTGTTAGCGCGGGCGGAGCGGCGGGGAGGAAAGTTATATAGAAAGAAAGAAAGAAAGAAAGAAACATTTATTATTAATGACGCCACAACAATTAATAAAATACAAAAAAATTTGCACAATAATAAAAGAAATAAAAAAAAACAGTACAAATTAACAACAACAAAAAGAAAAGTGCCGAACGATGCGTCATGACGTCACAATAAAAGGACCACATTCAGCTTATGCCGCGATCGTGAACCGCGACGCTGGTATTCTATGGGTCCTTTATATGTATGTTTATAGTATGGTCTGTTTCATATTAATCCGGACAAAAGATCATTGATGCCTGCATACAATGCGCACATTTTTCCAAACGATACGATAAAACTATAGGAAACTATCGCAAAATACGTAATTTGGCATACCGTAGTAGAAGGCGGGGTGAGCGTGTGACCTTGCCAGACATTTTGGCGTCACATTATTTTTAATAACTTTCAAAAAAAGAAAGAGGTCAATGAACTTTTGTCCGGATTTATATGAAACAGACCATAGTAACTATTGTACCCTACCTTTATACTACAATCTGAGGAGAAAAGAGACGGCACGACGCGCGCCTTCAGCCTTAGCTTCCCTCTCACTCGCTCGTAGTCCGTCTCTGCGAAGTGCCGGCTGCATATCCTGCTGTCGGGGTGCAGTTTGCAGCTGCTGCCGACGGCTGCGTCGACTGCAGAGCGCCATTTGCGACGCAAAGTCGCCGCTACGGGCACCCTGCAAGATTAACCCTTTCGTTTCGTTAACAGCTCATATATGTCCCCACCGAGGGGCTCGAGCCTACCCTGATACCAGGGTGAATAGGCCTTAGTCGACCACGCTGGCCCAGTGCGGGTTGGGCAACTTCACACACAACCTTTGAATTTCTTCGCAGGTGTGTGCAGGTTTCCTCACGATGTTTTCCTTCACCGTAAGAGCGTCGAATAAACGTACATATGAATTCGAAAATCGAGAACACATTGGTACGTGCCGAGGTTTGAACTATCGAACTTCGGAACGGAAGTCAACGGGCCTAGCCACTTGGCCACCGACCCTTTACAACACTAAATTAAAAAGTTTTATAACCCCCGACACAAAACCGTTACTCGATGCTTTCAACAACTAGAAAAGAGCTGATAATGTTCAAATGGCTGAAGATATTTTCCTTGATCATAGCTCGAAATTGGGTTGTAGGTTCGCTAAGAACACTCTCGATTGTGACACCTTGCAAACAAAAAAAACTAGATCAAAATCGGCGCATCCGTTTAGGAGCTACGATGCCACAGACAGACAGACAGACACAAACATCAAACTTATAATACCCCTCTTTTTCGTCGGGGGTTAATAAGGCAAATCAACTTTATAAAATTCATTCGTTTTCGTCTTTATGTTGAGGGTAAGGTTAAAATTAAGGTGGCCATATAGTGGCCACTGCTTTGTAAAAGTTTAAGCATACCCACTTCGATGAAGACTTGGATATTCAAAATGTTTTTATTATGTTCATTTACACCACCGACGAAAAAGACGGGTGTAATAAGCAGCGCAGCTGTCAAGTTCAGCTTAATTTAGTCGGGATGTTTTTAAATTCCTGCTAAATTACGCGTAAAATCGATGTTTGACGTGTCTAAATGTAGGTTGGCAATTTGGCAATCACCTGTCCCTTTTCGTTCTTAAGAACGTGAAAGAGACATAACAACTTTTTAGATAATTTTGCGGCCACGCAGAATTGAGCCCAATAACTAACAAAAAACAGAATTAATATTTACCTATCGTACTTTTTTTTCAGTAGATTGTTTTTTGTGTGTCCTGTAAAATTTTGTTAAAAGCACA
The DNA here is from genome assembly GCA_948473455.1 of Teleiodes luculella. Lineage (NCBI taxonomy): Eukaryota > Metazoa > Arthropoda > Insecta > Lepidoptera > Gelechiidae > Teleiodes > Teleiodes luculella. Next base: position 1,418,273 of record OX419611.1, on the reverse strand, counting down.
TACGTGGTTTCATATCAGGGTGACGATAATCTTGTAAACCTCAATTTATAATTAGATGGAGCAAAGTGACGTTTAGAGTGTTGCCATTTAACGTAACGTAAAATATTATGATGTACCCTTTTGGATCACTCATTCACAGAGTAACTGAGTTAGAACAGTACTTATGGCATTTTATGTTGTAAATTGTTGTCATAAATATAAAAATATACACGTGGCGTCCTCAGAACAAGTTTTTCTTTTACTAGTCAGGCTTTAAACTCTAAATTTTCGTATGTAATCCAATAAGAAAATTTAAGATTTTTATACATTTTTAGCATTTATTCTATTTCAACTGATTATTTGTGTAAGTTTAAATACTTCAAAAGACTTATGCAAAAACAAGTAGTCATGTCGTTGGAAATGATTCAATGAACCAGTTCAATGATTCACGTCGCAACCCTTCAAGCGAATAAGCGTGCAACATTTTAAAAAATAAACAGCGCTGTCAGCTGTCCGTTTGCTCCATCTAATTATAAATAGCACTTCATTATGTGATAAATCAAACTAAACTAAACTTACGGGAAGTACACAACTTCATCGCCATCCGTTTCGCACCCCTCCACGCAACATATACCCATCCCGCTCTAGGCCGCACCTGAAACATCATACTTTTTATTTAAACTTGTATCATACATGTCCCCACCGAGGGGCTCGAGCCTACCCTGAAACCAGGGTGAATAGGCCTTAGTTGACCACGCTGGTCAATAAAACATGGTTGATAGCGGCCCCCCAACTTTTGATTAATTTCAGTAACTAACATTCCGCCTCCGCCCGCGTTAATAGTTTTTCCCGTGGAAATGAGGAATTTTCCCGTGGTAAAAGCTGGCCTATGATCTTCCGCAAGATCAATTCTATCTTTCTAAATTCGCCCGCTTTAACATTTTTTCCCGTGGGAATGAAAAATTTTCCCGCGGTAAATTGTAGCGTTTGATATTTCCCAAGGTCTATTCTATCTTTGTGCCAAGTTTCACCAAAATCGGTTGAGTAGTTTCGAAGTGTATTCAATTATTAGGAATATTTTAGGCCTTTTTTTACACCTTGGGTTCAAATGTTCTATCTACAATATTTAAGGTACTTTCCCTCCATGTGGCATAGCCGTGGGACGCCCTGTATAGCTTATGTTACTCAGGGATCATACGTACTCTCAACAATGAAAGAATTTTTTAAATCGGTTCAGTAGTTTTGGATGCAAACAAACAATCAAACCTTTCTCTTTATAATATTAGTATAAGTAGAAGTATAGATTAAGGAATGTCAAATGAGGGCGCTAGTGGACAATAATAGGCCTCTCAATATCATTCTTGATTATTATTAATCCGAAAACATAGAATTAATTACTGAATTAAATTTTTTTGGTGTCCTTAAATTATATTTTTACTGTATTTTATTTTTATTTATCTTCTATCTTCTATGATAAAACTGAAGCATCAGCGTGTCTGTACATTGATTTGTTTTTCAAAAAACGGATTGTAGGTGATAAAGGGAGTGTAGCTGAACACAAAAATACAAGTTTTGAAAAAAATGACTGTCTGTCTGTCTGTTTGTACATGCTAATCTCTGGAACTACTGGACGAATTTTAATGAAACTTTACAATAATATAGCTTAAACATCAGAATAACACATAGGCTACTTTTTACGGCGGGAAAATACTTCTTTCCCACGGGAAAAACTTTAAACGGAAAGCTAGTTTTAAATATTTTGTATGAATCTTAAGATCGTGATGTTAGGCTAATGTTCATATAGGAGATGGTTTAGGTTTGAATACTGGACAAGAAAATTATTAGCTTTAATAATGTTTGTTAACTTGTGTTGTTCATTTCTTGTTTATGTTCATTTTGTTTGTTTAATTCTATTTTATTTGTTTATGATAGTCTAGATATCCGATACTGTTAAGTGTCACAATCTGTTTTTTTACTGTGTGACGATGAAAATACTTGCTTTTAGACCGGACTAATAAATTGAACATTTGAAATTAAGAAAAATTGCAAAAAAGATCTTTTAAATATGAGCTACATTATCATCATTACACTAAGATTATAAAGGCAAAATTTTGTGAGTGTGTATGTTTGTTACTTTTGTCACAACTAAACGGCTGGAGCGATTTTAATAAAATTTGGTATGGAGTCAGCTGAAACCCTGGATTTACACATAGGCTACCTTTTAACTGCGGGAAAATACCTCATTCCCACGGGAAAAAATTGTTAACGCGGGTGGAAAGCTAGTGTAATAATATTTCCTTGGTGTAAAAAAATTATATACCTACACATTTATTTTCCCTATCTAGGAGGAGGAAATATAGTAAGGAAATGTGCACAAAACTGCAGTATACTTAGAAGTTTTAAAAGTACTCTCGAATTTAAAACATTTTGGTAATAAATTAGTTAATTAATACCTACTATAATATGCAAATGCAATAATAATAATAATAATAAATTCTTTAATAATAAAAACAATTTATTGCAATAAAAACAATTTATTATATTCATGTATTTTTAAATCATTAATATATTATAATATCTTTATCATATATCATTAATATAATTAATATATCTTTATAATTTTTTGCCTTAAAAAAATGTGGTACGTACAAAACTTTTTATTTGATTAAATTGAAGCCTGACTGGAAAAAAAGTGAAATAAAGAAAGGGGGCACCACTAAAGTTAGTTTCATTTCATTACTGCATTATATGTATATATTTTATGGTTAAGCCTTAGATTTTAAAAATAAAAGTAAAAAAAAAAAACATTTAAGTAAAAGAAGAAAATGAATATTTTATGTTTACCTAATGCTACTATCTATTAACAGAATAATTTAATTACTTACTTAATTTAATTAAAATTATATATTTTTTTGTAAATAAAAGCATTATGTGTATGTTCACATAAAGAGTACCCACTATTTAAATGAAAATCATTCAAAAACAATATAATTTAAAAGCACATTTAAACATAGTAAATTAATTGTAATTTGATTATTACAAAAATATTTTTATAATTCAAAATTATATTTTTACGCCGCAAGTGTCTTACTGTGAACATACACTAGCTATCCGCTCGCGTCCTTATTCTGGCTGCCGCGCGTCCAAATACACAACATCGTTTAATAGTCCTTATTGCACATGTGCATAAGGTCGGTTTTCCTAAAACACCGCCTCCCATAATGCGACTCGCATTTCGGAATACGGACGTTTAATAATTAATTCAAATCAATTAAAACCTTTATTTTAGAACGCAAAACATACGAAAAGCTGCATCGTCAAAGAAGATTCGTAAAAACAAACTTCGTTTTTCGCGCGAAAACATTCAAAACAAGGTTTTTGTGGGACAATTTCGCCGAAAGACTTACCAGTTTTTTACAGAAAATATCCACAATTTTGTCAAACTAATCACATAGAATACAATTTATTTACTTGCCCGCAATCACTAATACATAATCACTGATTTATCTAAAGAAATTGTAGGCAAAATGCCCTAAAATATTCACTCCATAGGACAAGCAACGAGCATTATTTTTTTAACAATCTGATCTGTGTGTTGCCAGAATGTCATCACTGTTTTGGGAGAAATTAATGGGAACATTCCCCCGGAATCGGTGCGAGGTGGATTGTTGTAGACTTTTTTTTTAATTTTTTTTTTTTCGTTTATTTATTATGTTTTGTAATAATTCGTTTTTAGTTGTGTATATTCTTCTTTTAAAATAAAAAAGTAGTTTTTTTTAATTAGTCGTTGGTGGCTTGGCTACTTAGTCTAGGTATTTGCCGAAATGTACGTATTTTCGTGGAAAAATACGCAAAGAAGTATAAGATATACGTAAAAGGTATTAAGATGGAAAATGTTACTATCCTTCCAGGATAAACTATACTGTTTGAGTAGCCAGCATGTTAACGTACTTACGACAATTGCAGCCTAGCAGATACCTAAAATTCATTAAAACAAAAAAAGAAAAAATGTGCTTTTCGGTGAATCCTGTCTCAATATTGCTACAAACACAGCAGAATTTTATCCTTTTCTAACTATCTGGCAACATACAATTTGACATATGGCGTCTAGTGTTGTACTCTGGTTTGGTGACAAAATCGATCGACTGCAAAACTATAAATATAAATCGTCCTTATTTTGATAGAATGTAGTTATTTGTCTAACTTAAAATAAACAGAATGTTTGTTTTATAGCTTTAAAGAATATCTAATGGTGAATATGGTATTGATAAATGTAAAATTATGATGATACTCAATGAATCGATGTTTTTAACTTCATGTCATGTCATGAATGAACTCATGATGAAACCAAATTTCGAATGTCTTCGTAACTTTTTGACGATAAGTGTTTGTTGAATATATCATTGTATATTTCAAACCGATAGATTATTATAAAGATCTCCAAAGCTTGTTAAAGTATGGTTAGGAAATAAATTTTAATATACGCCATCTAGTGTGACGTTTTCTCAGCTAAATATGTTTCAAGGGGTCTGTAAGGGGGCGCTGTAGTAAACCAACCTTGTTTGAAAAAGTGATAAAGAGGTAAACTCCATCCGCATTTTTTAATTTTATAAAAATTAGAAATTCTCCTGGGTAAAAAGTATCCGTTTCACTAATGTACCCAGTGAAAAAATAATACATGCTAGCCCCTAATCGTTCGGCTTGTAAAACAATTTTGACCTGTTTTCCTTTCCGAACCTGACCACGAAATCACTTAATTGCAGTTAAAGCAGTCAAAGAATTTAGATTACACCTAACAGAATGTCCTTCTGGTAGCGAATGCCCTTCAGGAACAATGCCTGTACCCGCCGGCGGGGGCGCGGCCAAAACCAAAACCAAAACTAATAATCAAAGACGGAGCCCCTCAGGCGTCGTCTTCTTCACGATGTTGTTCCGTATCAACGCGCTAGGCCTAGTTTCGAGGCTCCCTCGAGCCGCCCCTAGACGCGCTGGTATGTACATGACTACTTTGGGGTAGAGCCATCCGCTCCCCCGCAAGTCCGGTGAAGCTTGATTCGTTCGTCGTACCTACTTTTTCGAATCAAGCTAAGGTCAATTTTAAAAAAAAGACCGGTTTCCGCTGCCCCTATGCCACAGAGCCAGTGCTTTTCAAAGCACTAATGTGACTAGTTTATTTTTTTACCGCATGTGCTGGCTGGCTGTACCTGCGTCAGTCAGTCAAATCGAGTTTCATTCAGTCGCTGCCCTACTCTTCGATCAGACGCGCGCGCTCAATAATCGCAGTGCACTTACCGAGACTCCGAGATTTAAATTTAGAAAACAAACAACGAAAATTCGGTAAGTCATTTTTAATCTTTTTTAATTTTAATGACTTTTCAATTGTATTTTTATATTTAAAACGTGTACTATGTAAAATGGTGATGGTGTAATTGTGTCGGTTAGTTAGTTAGTTAGTATAGTTGGTATAGTACCTACTTGGTGCGTCGTAGGTTCTCTTTTTTTTTGCATTTGCTTTGTTGACCATGAACGAGCGAAGCCATTCTAAAGGTATGTTTAAGGAAAACTTGTAGCAAACCCTTAGTAAGTTCAAACAAAGTTATGTACCTACTTATGATTGAGATTCACAATGTTTATTAAATTGCGGAGATAATATTTGCCGCATTATTATTTATTATCCACAAATTAGAAAAGTGATAAGCAAAGTTATATTTTGTGTGATAAAAAGTACGTAGGTACTTACCTAAAAAAAGTTCGTGCAAACTTGTCGTAACTTTTTATTTCAAATAACGAACACAGCAAAAAACAATAGACAGGTATTAAACAATACAAACAATGACCAAAACGAAAATAAAGAAAAATCCGTAATATTTCGTTACTTTTTGTTCCTTAATCTGGTTTTTTATTTTATTTTTTTACTGATTTTTTATTTGTTTTTCGACATAAGAATATTGCATTAGCACAGCTAGGAAAATACGCCCTAACCATATTAAGTACTTACTTTTATAACAAAAATAAAACATGCCTATGTACCTAACGAGTTTTTAACAATATTTATTCCTACGTACTTATTTCCAAATTCTATAACCGCGTACAAAATGTTTTCGCCAATTCGAAAATTGGATACTTTTGCAATTTGCATCAAACAAATGAGCAAAGTCAATAATAAAATGTGACGCTCTTTACTTATATATATCAACCACCCTTAAAAGAAACAAAACAAATTAAATTAAATTTCTAAACGACGCGACGATCAGATTTTATTTGTACTTAGACTGAATTCAATTTATTTTTTTCTTTTACTGCGCTTCCTTGTCTAGAAAAGATCAATTTGAATAAAAAATGGGTTCGATTCTACAAATTACGCTCTAACTTAAATTTAAAAACCATGTGTCCCTTTCACGTTCTTAAATACGAAAAGGGACAGGTGATTGTCAACTTAAATTTAGAGACGTCAAACATCGATTTTACGCGTAGTTCGCACTTGTTTAGCAGGCATGCGAAAACATCACACTTAAATTTAGCAGGGTTTGACAGCTGCGTTGCTTATTATAAATATAATTCATTTAAAATTAAATTAATTAAACTCCCATCCTTTTCGATTCCCATATGAATGAAAGAGACCAACAACTTAAATTTTAAAATTTAATTAAACTTAAATTTAGAACTCCGCACGCGTGTGGAGCTTTTAATATCATTCATTCAAAATTAAATTCATTCATCTCCCATCCTTTTCGATTCTCATAATTAATGAAAGAGACTAATAACTTACATTTAAAGATTTTAGCGCCACTATCTCATACCCAAAGAAATAAAACGCAAGTAGAGCCGCGTGTGGGAAGCTATAGGTAAACAAATAAAATTTAGACAGGACGCGATATTAGGAAACCATGCGATTACCGTGGGAACCGCGAACAATGCTTAATTGTATACTTACTTACACGTCAGTGTGTGTGACTACGTAACGCAACCCCGATTCTAAATTAAACGAAACCCAATCGAACTGAACAAAAAACAACTAAAGATTTCGTGTCTTACACGATTATCGAATAGGTACAGAAGCCAGCACATGCGGTTAGGCATTCGCAATAAATTCACCCCTACCGCTACGGAACGGGCGCTCTTAAGGTCTTTACTTTGGACAAAATTTTATATGGTGCTATTGTATGGCAAGTTGAATTTTAATTTTGAGATTTCAGCCTATGTTCGTTGGGGAAAGTTGTTCAGTTTCATTTCATGAGTACTAACTAACTACCACTGTGTTGCGGATAAACAACCAGTAAAACACGGTGTTATAACTAGCTTTTCGCCACATTGCATATTGCGTATCATCACTATCACTATCACTACATATTATAAAACAAAGTCGCTTTCTCTGTCCCTATGTCCCTTTGTATGCTTAAATCTTTAAAACTACACAACGGATTTTGATGCGGTTTTTTTAATAGATAGAGTGATTCAAGAGGAAGGTTTATATGTATAATACATGCATAATTTACTTAAGGATAACCAACAATAACCATTTTTCCTTGCGGAGCCGGGGCGAGTCGCTAGTATAATATATTGCTGAGTTCTAACTGCTTTAACCACGATAGTGAGTTTTATTTGCTCATTTATTTGGAACCGTGGTCGTGAGAATCGCCTCCACGATTTATGCTAAAAACGTACATTGCCACGCGTCTTAAAAGAATCATGAATTGATAATTGTGGGAAGATCTAAACGCAAGATGCATTACAAGGTTTACGACAGGTTTTCAGTTAAAATAAAACTTTTTAAATTTTTAATTCTACTAATCCTACTAATATAAATGTGAAAGTTTGTGAATATGAATAATATAATAAAATATGTTTGTTATTTTGTTCACGCAAAAACTACTGAATGGATTTTAATGAAACTTTGAACAATAATATAGATTATACTTACATCAGAATAACACATAAGTAGGCTACTTTTATTACTTAAAAGTACTTCATTCCCACGGGAAAAACAGCGCGGGCGGAGCCGTGGGGCGGAAAGCTAGTAATATTATAATTATTTGATTTAAGTCTTCACTATGCCGTCCCTAACTTACACGTAAAGGTAACTTAAAAATAAAAAATAAAAATAAAGGAAATTCCAACCCTCCCAAATGTTCGACGCTGGTATTAAATAGAACACAATATTTTATTTTTATAATGAACTGTATTTCTTTTTAGGGTTTTTTAACATGTACATATAAATCCACGTTTAATTCGCATGCAATGACAAGCAAGACTGAAGTTAGGAACAGAATCAATCTATAAATAGATATATAACTATATGTGTAGCACTGACTCACACACCAAACTTAAACACTGCAATGTCAAAATTGCTAATTTTGAGAAAAAAGCGACACAGATTTCAATGCATTTTTTAATAAAAACGGTTTTGTTTGACGTCAATTAAAGAAGCTTTGCTTAAACCAAGGCCGGTTTTCGTCTTCTCAAACGAATGTACGGTCGGTCATATTCATAAGTCCAGTCATATCACGTGCATCTATATTTTTAATTACCTATATTTTTCAAATGTATTCAGGACATATCATTTACATAATAAAAAATAACAAGCCTTTAGGAAAAACGGTTTTTGAATGTATAGAAACACTTGATATGATTTCACTTATAAACTTGAACCTACTATTAATACAAGTCTACTCTAGTCTGCGCTATGCAAGCCAGCTTGCTCTGAGCCTGACCCCCGCCGCACATTACACTAACTTATTATTGTTGTACTTTAGATTATTGTATTTAGTAAATGTTTTGAAATTAATGGTTTGAATGGTTTAAACAATCTAAAAAAAAGTGAAGATGCGATATCAGTTTGAACAGAACTGGCAGGTTCGCACAATGTGGAGAAGAACCAGTTGGAATGGAAGAAAAGGTTCCAACCCCAAACTCGTACTTAAGTCTGCAACGTCAAAACTGCAGTTTTTAGAAAAAAGGCAAAACTGGTTTTTCGTCTCCTTGACCTCTGATTGCTGGTCATTCCCCCGTAAGTAGGGCATTATATCGTAACATACGGCCTGCAGATGCTTCGGTCGGAAATTGCGACTAAACGGAGATATCCCGCCGATAATAAGACATGGCGTCATGGATACTATGAAGCTCGCTGTCACGTTTGAATAGAGCGTCGCTGGCCAAGTGGCTAGGACCGTTGACTTCCATTCGGAAGTTCGCGGATTCAAGCCTCGGCACGTACTAACGTGTTTTATATTTTCGAATTCATATTTATTAGGTAGGTACAGTAACCAGCACATGTGGCTGGAGAATCGCACTATGAGTTTCGCATAAACGACTACGGGATAAAGATTAATAATATTATATCATTGCCCTGATCCTGCAATGTTGGTAGTTTTCTCACTTTTGATACGGGTTGGCTGGAAGTGATCTCTACTTAGAGATAAGCTCGCCCTTATGTACAACCATTTAAATGTAGGTAAAACTTGACCAAAGAAATAAGAAGCCTGCTCTGGGGGCGCCACGTGTATATTTTTACGACTATGGCAACAATTTCCCTTATAAAATTAGTTCAATTGAATTTTCGCAATATGGCGAGGTTTCTTTTTTCTTTGGTCGGGCTTTACTGCTTAATTCTGTGTATGTGTAAAATAAAAAATCGAATAAAGGCGCTTTTTATTATGTTCAGCCGCATTAGCTGGCTACTGTACGTTTATTCAACGTTCTTATGGTAAAAGAAAACATCGTGAAGAAACCTGCACTGCGACCAATCAAGCTTCACCGAACTTGAAATAGGACTCAAAGACTCGAGTTTCTCACAACACTAGATAAGCCAGCTTATACCATACCGTACCTCTGCTGCTGACAATGAAGAACTTCGTACTTACGATTACGAACTCTCCACGTTCAACTCGCATTTGTCTGGTTTTAACTCCCGACAAAAAGTATTCCATCTTTGAAAACCTATTCTTCTCGATTCCCGCGCAAAACTCCGAATAATTTGGAATAGATCATGGTCTAAGAAAACAAGGTCTAACACTCCGACCACGTAACTGACACAAGCCTACGTCATTTTGCGCTGTTCATCCTTGTCTATTTATTACACGCATTCGACAAGGATGAACAGGCAAAATGACGTAGAAATGACGTAGGCTTGTGTCAGTTACGTGGTCGGAGTATTAGACCTTGTTTTCTTAGACCATGATCTATTCCAAATTATTCGGAGTTTTGCGCGGGAATCGAGACACACACAAATCGAGAGACACAAGCCTACGTCATTTTGCGCTGTTCATCCTTGTCTATTTATTACACGCATTCGACAAGGATGAACAGGCAAAATGACGTAGAAATGACGTAGGCTTGTGTCAGTCACGTGGTCGGAGTGTTAGAACTTGTTTTTTTAGACCATGGAATAGGTAATTTATTGACCGGTGAGATCCAACTCGACCCAGTAGTGACAGGTCGCCTGACCGCGATTGACAAACCGCCGGTTGTTGACCTCGAGTCGTTGCGTTGCGAAACGCACTGCTTAGTGACATTCTTTATTAGTTTTTACTCAACTGCAGATGAAGGGCTATCCGTGAGTTGCAGAAAGGTCCATTAAAATTAAAGCTTCTTTAAATCTATTGCTGACCCTTTTAATCTTGTTGACAAAGAAAGAGTCAGCAATAGATTTAAAGAAGCTTTAACTTTAATGAACCTTTCTGCAACTGACAATAGTCGTATGTTTAGTATGTTAGTAGTAATATGTTTTACAGGTGTATGCAAAAAAGAGAAAAAAAGATAACATGAAAGTAAAAATTTAAATAACCCCCGCCACAAAACCGTTACTTGATCCTTTCAACAACTAGACTGAGTTGAATTTTCAAATGGCTGAAGATATTTTCTTGGTTCATAGCTAAGAACACTCTCGACTGTGACACCTTGCGAACAAAAAAAACTACATCAAAATCTAAGCGGTTTAGGAGCTACGATTCCACAGACAGATAGACAGAGAGACACACACATCAAACTTATAACACCCCTCTTTCTCGTCGGGGGTTAAAAAAAAAATGTATTCCCTACCCAATACCCAATGGTCACAAGATTATCTAAATTTTACAGTAATTGAAGAGTTATAAAGGGTCTCATTGGCAATTTTATATTATTTGTAAGCTTGGCATATAAATAGATGCTATTTTGGTAAAAATATTAATTTTAATTTACGGCACTTAGATTTGGAACCATTTCATTTAGTTGCGTAGGTAGGGTATATTTAATAATTTACTGTATCAACCTTTATATCTATGTTGATGAATAAATGATTAAATTAGAAAAAAAAAGAAAAATAATTATTTTAAAATTATTTGTATTTGTATGTGTAAACAGGTATTTGTAGGTATATTTTTGGCAATAGGAAATGGCTCTAGTTTATACTGCGAGAGACACAGTACTGATTTTTAACTGTTTCCCACTGCCCACAGGCATTGAAAAAAATGCCGTAACTAACGTAAGGACCGAAAGCGTGTAAGTACGAGTAGCCAATAAAGATTTAGCATACAAAGATTTGCTACTGAGAGCATTGTCTGCTGGTCCGGGGACAAACAGCGCAACTCGTAAATAAACATTATTGATGTTTGTAAATAAAATCTTCAACCTCGTACTAAAATAACACACGTGATATTGATATCTCGGTCTCGGTGACCAACAACTTTCACTAGCAACAGCTATGTAGTACACGATAAATAAGAGGTTATCTACGAAGATAGCTTCGACTTGGTCAAAGGTGGAAGTGGCGATGTCGTGCTTTATGTTATGATATGAGTTCATGAGTTAGCCGTGATATTTTCCTATTTATACAAAGCGTCGTTGCCCAATCAATACCTCTTATGTGCAAAGAAGTAAATTATGATTGTCAAGTATTTTTGAGCGTCACATAGGAGATTTTTTCGCCGTCAATATCACCCCGAATTCAATTGATACGAACATGAGTATTTAGAAAAGGTAGAGAAAGCTATTTTCTATGATACGGGTAAAAAAAAGTTTTTTCGTCTAATGTGTTATATAAGGGGTTTTGAATGCGCAAAAACGAAATATACATAATAATATAAAAATCTTTATTTTCCAAAAACCCTTTAGGCCTTTTTTGCTATCCAGTATTTTTTTGTAACAATAAACAGCACATGCGGCTGGAATTGTTGACTTTGAGAACGCCGTTATTCCTTAGTAGTAGAAGCGAGTTTCGTAGAGCGAGTGTCCAATCGCATGTGCTGGCTACTGTACAAGAAAAATACATGAGAAAGAGTAAACAAAAAATCAAAATATAACATAACACCTATAGGTACGTTGATAACTACAGAGAAACAAAAAAAAAGTATAATTTCTATATCACCTCTTACGTTGACCCAGTTTTTAGTATATTTTTCTACGTAGATACAAATTTTCAACCTCTACCAGGCCCGGCGCACTCCGCGCCACAGCTCCAGAACGTACCTACGCCGGACGGCCCCGAATACGGGGCCATTTAGTAGGAAAAACGCACGCGCTTGTGAAAACGCTATTATTTAGTCTGTGGCAATACGGACTCTCGCGGCGCGGTCTTAAGGTGCATTTTGTTTTAATCCGAGCGCAACGACAAACGGTATGCTACGAGTATTATAGCCAGGGTCAAGTTCGACGCGTTCAATGTAATTCGAACGTTAATGGCGGTAGCTATAATTAAATTCGCACGTTTGCTATCAGAGAGTGCGCCTTCTGTACCTGGTACTATTATTTATTCTGTGCCCCTACAGTTTTGTTATATAGATATCGTATTGATTGGAATCTGTCAAAGAAATAAAGTTGTATAATTTAAGTATTACTGGTTTCCGATAAATTATCTTCAACATGCAAGTGAATTGATGATGAAGAGAGGATATCAGGCAGATCAAAGTCACCGATAACAGAAAAGTGCTTATGCTATGAGATGAGATAACACTAGATCATAGCGGTATCGGCGATATAGTACATTTTATTGTATTGTATTGTGAAAACATATATATGATCCCTGAGTAACATAGAGACTATATTCTATTTTCAAAAAACTTCGGGATCCTTACTGGAACTCTTGTCGACCTCGTAGCCTAGTTGGTAGTACGTCTGCCCACGAAGCACAAGGTCGCGGGTTTGAATCCCGCCAGGGCAAACATTCGTGTGATGAGCACTTGTGTTTTCCTTGTGTCTGGATGTTGTATATTTATATAATGTAAAATATATCAGCTGTCTGACACCCATTAGTACAGGCTCTGCCTAGTTTGGGGTTAGATGACCGTGTGTGAGATGTCCCACATATTTATTATTATTATTTATTACTCGAATAATCTAACCTAAGATGTATTTAAAAAAACTAACAAAAATATTCCTAATAATTGAAAAAACTCCGAAACTATTGAACCGATTGTGATGAAACTTGGTATGTATCTTATAGGTAGAATAGATCTTGGGGAGTAATATAGGCTACCTTTCACGGCAGGAAAATTTATATTTATTTATTTGTCTTTTTCTCACAAGGAAATCTCTAGATTTTTATACATTTTCCAGCATTCCTATGCACGCTATTTTAATTTAACCTACACTTCGTGGTCACTAATGTGGATTTATTATGATAACAGAAAATATTTATTGTTTTTATACATAATATATCACGTTACGTACCCCGTGACTAACTGTCGGATAAATCACTAACTTGTTAATATACATGCAGGTTGCATTGCATATCGAATTATGCAAATAAAAAATCAAGAGTATTTTATTTATTTATTATGGCACTAGTCGGCTTTGTGCCATGTATATTACATTGCACAGCTAGAATCAAACCAGCATGTTGTTAGAATGTATTAACTTAGGAAAAGCATCGTAATTTTACCTACCTACCTAGAACCTAGCCATAAATCTAATTATTTCACCGATTGACGGTTCAATATTATTTATTACATACTAGCTGTCTGCCTGTGGCTACGCCCGCGTTGTTTTTTTACTTTTCCGTGCAGTTTCCCGTTGGTTTAAGATATTTTCCCGCAGTAAAAACTACCTTAAGATGTTGACCGGGGATATTATGTACCACCATAAAAAAATTAATTCGAATATGAACTGTTGTCCAACAAAAAAAAAAGATATGTTTATATCACTTCTTACATCCCCTGACTCGGTTTTAGATTTTTTTTTCTATGTCTTCGACCTCTACCTACAGTTTTGTTATCTAAGTACCTAGATATTATATTACCCGGCCCTATTTAGCAAATTAAGTTAAAATAAAATTACTTATTAGGACATTTAAAGAACCATATTAGGTTCTTTAACATATACAAAAGTATACATTACCCGACCCGGCCGGGTACCCGATATATTGCCCGTACACGGCTGGTACCCAGTCATATTACCCGGTACGGTACCCGGCCGTCCTTAAAAAATGCACGGTACGCCATACCTGGTGCATAAAATGTCGTCTAAACAAGAGTAGGTAGGTAAGTTCAAAGTTCGAAGTTCAAAGTATTTATTTTTAACTTCAGGATATTTACATCACATAATTAAGTCATATTAATTTGTGGCGAGTTCACAATTTGGCTGTCTTCTGAGGAGAAGAACTCGCCGAAAGAAACTCCACAGGCGTTGCATCTTTTTTGAAAATATTCTTACAAAATTATAAATTACTTTATACAATTTGATTAATATAACTAAGAGTGCAAACGAAATATACAATAAGAGGAATGCATCCAGTCAAAGTAGAAAAACTAAACTACATAATTATATAACCTAATCAATCTATCACAAGCACAACCGGTATTCTAAAAGGTACCTACATACAATAAGGTACTTAAGACTCAAGCAACGCATTGTTTTCTCATCTTACAAAGTAATATGACACATTTCTTAGTATTCATTATAGGTATATTATATTACTGATAATTAAACTCGAGTCAGCTTCTGGGGTCATTATCCGTCCGTGATTCTGGCGTTTTTATCAGAGTGCCGAGTGCGAGTTTTGCAACCAAAGTAAACGCGCTCGATAGCGAGAGCGTAAACGCGATTTTGTATGGAATTGAAACTACGCCATCTGTGGACAGTTAGCTGAACTAAAATTTCTCCATACTAAATGCTCGTTTACGTTGTAGTTATCGAGCTCGTTTCGTGAGTAAAAAACTCGCACTCGGCACTCTGATACTTACTTTTTCTGTCTCTTTTACTTGTGAGCAAAATGTGTACCTACGTACTTACTCATGAGTCATATTAAATACTAACTAAGCCGAAATCTTTGGACTTTGCGTAAAAGAATCGCGGCGCGGTGCGATTGTTCATCTTTGTTTCCTCTCGATATTGATGGACTGTAGTTGTTGTAGTGAGAACACTGAATTCAGCAAATACTTTTATTCAAGCACAAATTATATATGAACGAAAATACAAGACGCGTGCAGAGCACAGAGTTTTTTAGCAAGTATTGCCAACAACAAAAAATACTTATTTAGTGTAGCCAGATTGCTACAATCTTATCCTGCACTTGACCGTAGGTACAGAAGCTAGCACATGCAGTTAAATATTCGCACTACGAAATTCACCTCTACCGCTACGGAATACGGGCGCTCTCAAGGTCAACATGTCCAGCCGTATTTATGGGTAGGGTAAGTTGTCATACAGTGGCTATAGCAGAAACAGTGGCGCAGGGGCAGTTTTCGAAGAAGTAAGAATGATATCTATCTGTCCTATTCACTTTCCAAGAGCGTTTGGTATGCAAACTTATCAAAACCAATCGGGTGGCGGCTATGTTGTATATTATTTTTTATAGAGAAGTTTTAATTTTTTCGTAGGAAAACGTTGAGATTTTTGATAAGGTTTGATTTTTTCCACCTCAGTTTCAGTCTTGTGAACGGATATATTTGTTTATTTCTCGCGTATTATGACTAATTACCAGTATATTTGTGCTTTATTTGTGGGCCAATACACAATACTTTTTTTCTTAAGAAGATTTATATCCAAAATGGCCGTGGAGTGCACTCTGGCTCAAAACTTGTAAGTACACAGTGAATCATGGTTCACTGTGCACTTTATTATTTTTGTATAGGTACTATTTTCATACTTTTAATACAGCACTGGAAAAATCATCGTTTTGATTTATTAATACATGATTGTATAATTCTCAAAATCTGCCTGAAAATAATACTATATACTGTTAGGTATTGAAGAACTAGTAAATAGGTTCCTTCACATATTTTATACATTTTGTGAGTCCTTGAATTCTAGCTACTATGTTTAGTATTATTTTATCTAATATTTTAAACTAACAATGGAGACAAAAATACCAATAAAACGTAGATTTTATTTTACCCATCGATTACCTATAAAATTATAATTTCCAATTTATTAAATTTACATAAAACGATACTGCTAGATATCTCTTAAGTTGTAAAAAATAATAATTACAAACATTCTAACTTTAAAAACAGTCAATTGTAAATGAATTTTCGACAAAAAGTCAGTATATATTCTTAGTAACCACTCTGTACTACCCCGATCCATTGTACATGCGGTACTGAGCCACTGTGTCAACCCCTAGGTACACAATGGATCATTTCTAAGTTTTTAGAAAATGTCATTTATTTATTTTTCCATAAGTAATACGAGAAAAGTGACTTAGCAGCATGAAACTAGAATAACCAAGCAATATAGTTGTCAAATTAAAACTTCCATAATATGTTTTAATGCAGAGTTACAGCCCTCGGAAAAAAAGTGAGCCACTGTATACCACCTGACCCTACTGTACTACTTACTAAACAATTTATTTTATCAAAATTAAATTTGGTGGTTTTGTTGCTAGAATCGTATTCAATATTATATTGCTGAGGTTCACATCTTAATCAGTACTCCCAAGTGTATCGACCGGGGCAACCCGTTAAACAAATTGTGCTTAAAACAAAATAATCAAATTTCCGAAAAGTGAGAATTTTGACTTACGTGGTTTTGTGTAATGTGCAGACTGTTTTGGGGTATTCTCAGATTGGTATTTGGTGTATAAGGTAAAAAAAATGTATCGCTACCACAGAATACACAATAGAAGTCCCTATCCTTACTAATAGTATAAACTAGCTTTTCGCCCCGCGGCTCCGCCCGCGTTAAAAAGTTTTCCCGTGGTAAAAAGTAGCCCACGTGTTATTCTGATGTATAAGCTTTATTTTTGTAAATTTCATTAAAATCCGTCCAGTAGCTCCAGAGATTAGCGTGTATCTACAAACAGACAGACAGATGGACATTTTTTTCAAAAGTTACAAAACTTGTATTTTTGTGTTCAGCTACACTCCCTTTATCACCTACAATCAGTTTTTGAAAAACAAATCAATGTACAGACACGCCGATTCTTCAGTTTTATCTATACTAATATTATAAAGAGGAAAGGTTTGATTGTTTGTTTGTTTGCATCGAATAGGCTCTGAAACTACTGAACCGATTTCAAAAATTCTTTCACTGTTGAGAAGCTACATGATCCCTGAGTAACATAGGCTATATTTGATTTTCAAAAAAATTAGGGATCCTTATTAAAACTTCAATAATATAACCCAGGGTGCTAAAAAAATACCTGAAATATTCCCAATTATTGAATAGGCTCCGAAACTACTGCACCGATTTTGGTGAAACTTGCTTGAGAAAGAATATGGGCTACAATTTACCGCGGGAAAATTCTTCATTCCCACGGGAAAAAATGTGAAAGTGGGCGAAGTTGGCACAAAGATAGAATAGACCTTGCGGAAGAACATAGGACATACTTTTACCGCGGGAAAATTCCTCATTCCCACGGGAAAAACTATTAATGCGGGCGGAGCCGCGGCGCGGGC
This sequence comes from Teleiodes luculella, assembly GCA_948473455.1. NCBI lineage: Eukaryota > Metazoa > Arthropoda > Insecta > Lepidoptera > Gelechiidae > Teleiodes > Teleiodes luculella. The sequence continues at coordinate 1,400,484 of OX419611.1, read as the reverse complement.
GGGAAGCTAGTTAGATGCGAATAGTGATGTGCCGTTCCCGGGAATATTACAACTCTAAGAATGCTACTTTCCGTTTGAGGCAAACTAGGACGAGTTTCAATAGAACTATAGGGTCTACCAGAATCAGTCGGCAAAAAAACTTTAAAAAAATACCGATTTTTATATGGAAACAAAAAAAATGTCATCTGTCAACTGAAATTTCGAGGAATTTTTTTGGCTTGGCTTCAAATCTCCTTTAAAAAGTGGTGAAAATGTCAAAGAAACATTGCTAGCGTCAATTTGTTTTTTCCCTTTCGCCATCAGATTCTGGTAGACCTAATTAATCATCACTATCACTACATAGTATAAAACAAAGTCACTTTCTCTGTCCCTATGTCCCTATGTCCCTATGTATGCTTAAATCTTTAAAACTACGCAACGGATTTTGATGCGGTTTTCTTTAATAGATGAGTGATTCAAGAGGAATGTTTATATGTATAATACATGCATAATATGTATACCTACTTAAGGATAACCCACAATAACCATTTTCCCGTGCGGAGCCGGAGCGGGTCGCTAGTTAGTTATAAGATACATTGTAAAAACAACGTGCCATTGGCGTTTATAAATAAAATTATTATGCAAGTAACCAATAAGTCATGAGTGATGGATAAATAATGATGGTTGTATTACGCAACATCTGTTATTAGTCGTAAATCACGACACAGGTTGGCTATAATAACTACTTGCGATAAAAGATTACATTAAAACCTATTACGTGCAACTTTCACATCGATCGCCTATTTGAGTAGGTACAGGGCTCATTTCCGGCGTGGCGGCTGAAATATCTAAATTTAAGTTGTTGATCTCTTATTGAATCGAAAAGGATGGGGAGATGAATGAATTTAATTTTGAATGAATGATATTTAATAAGCAGCGTAGGCAAGCGACGCGCAGCTGTCAAATTCAGCTTAATTCAAGTGGGATGTTTTCACATGCCTGCTAAACTAGTGCCAACTACGCGTAAAATGGATGTAATTCTAAAAGCTAATAAGGTGATACTGTTAATTTTTTTCAAATTTATGTAAACTACACCTACAGTTTTCAATAAAACAGAATTATCAAATTCGGAACACTCTGTAAAAAGCTATGCGTGGTCATAATAAAAACATATACGCGTCGACCTTAGAACCTCCTTCGAATTTCGTCGGTTAAAAATTGCTAAATAAACATCCAAGATCCCAGAATATAATAGTACAGTAAGCTGACGAATAAGGTGATACCTACGCCACGCTACTTTTGCCAAGCTGTAACTTAGAGAGACCGTTGAAATAAGGCAACACATTCTTAACTACACTGATAAAGTATTATTAGCCATAATAAGTTCGTTATTTTCTGCCCCTTTGTAGTGATAGATGGCGCTTAACGGCGGTGCGCCTCGGGGGGGGGGTCACCTTATTTGTCAGCTTACTGTAGGTACTATTAAAAACCAGTTACCGCAAAGAAATTCTAAAAGTACCGTATTTTCACTTTTGCGTTAAACATGGCACGTCTTTAGTTCTAAGTATAAACAGTGATTTAGCATTCATTATGTTGCAGTAGGGTTGCCTCTATCGCCTATTTTTAAGGCTAAAAATTTCACAAAATTGCTCTTATGAGAAGAAAAACTGACCATAAAAATTTATCTTAGCTATATTGCAAAAATTTAATGAAATCTATTTAACGAATTTTATAATGCCGCGTATAGACTTACATGTCAACCGAATGACGTCCGAAATATAAAATGTGACTAGAAAATTACTAAAAAAATATTTGAAAGCATTACGTTATTTTTTTTATTATTATCATTTATAAATACTGCGAAGGTATAGTGTTCTATTGAATTATAGATTTTGTTTAGGTTTCCTTTCCCTGCTCACCCTTTTAGAGGAAAGAACGTGTCTTTATGTAGTAAATACACTACGTGAATTCGAGATTTTCCTATATTTGCATCTCTTTTTTATTACAGCGATCAAAAAACAAAATATATTAATTATATTACTGTCAAGGAAGATTTTCATAGCCTTGCGATTAAAAAAAAACCGGCCAAGTGCGAGTCGGACTCGCGCACCGAGAGTTCCGTACAAACCTGCAAGGTTTACAAAGTTCTTTCATTACGACAATCGAGTCATAACTATGGTAATCTTATTGCAAAATGAAATTCATAACATTACAATGGGGAAAGATGGAGGAGCATAAATTTAAGACAAAGATCTCTTTATCGTTTAAGTAACTAAGTACTAAGTAAGTATTTCAACTTGATAGCTCTACGCGTTCATGAGGAAAAAAGTAATAAGTTTATATTTATTAAAAAATATATATTTTGTAATGTAACTAAAAATTTAAGGTTTTCGGAATTTTTCTTTTATGTGTGCTATAAAACGTTGCTTCATGCCAAATTTCAAGATTCTAGGTCGACTGGAAGTACCCTTTAGGTTTTGATTCCCTTGCGAGTACTTGCGAGTTTCAAAATATGCAGCTTAAATTGCTGTTTCTTTTGATTGCGTTGACATAGAAGTTTGATTTTGTTACAGCTTAAAGGTATTATAGACCTGAGTATTTGGTATGAATTTCAATTTAATACCTCTACGCGTTTATGAGGAAATGGGTAGTAAGGTTAAAATTATTAAAAAAATATATATTATGTGATGTAACTAAAAATTTATGGATTTCGTAATTTTTCCTTTATCTATGCTATAAGACGTTGCTTCGTACCAAATTTCAAGATTCTGAGTTCACGGGAAGCACCCTGTAGGTTTTGATTCCCTTGCAGTGTCGAAAATTTGCGGCATAAACGGCTGTATCTTTTGATTGCGTTGGCTTAGAAGTTTGATTTTTTCACAGCTTCAAGGGACAGTAGACCTGAGTAATTGATATAAATTTCAGCTTCATACCTCCACGCGTTCCTGAGAAAAAGGGTCTTGACAGACGGACAGACGGACAACAAAGTGATCCTATAAGGGTTCCGTTTTTTCCTTTTGAGGTACGGAACCCTAAAAACGAGCTTTCTTAAAGATAATCTTAGATGACGTTAGCAAAATAATGTACAGTTAGCCACATGCGGCTGGCAATGTTGACCTTGAGAGCGCACGCACTCCGTAGCGGTATGGTAGGGGTAAAATTTGTAGTGCAAATGACCAACCGCATGTGCTGGTTTCTGTACGTACATGGTTCTGAGACAAATTTTAGGACATTTAGTTAATTAGTTTGAATTGGTTTTTATTATCCAATATTTCGGTATTTATTTCTTCATTATTTATTTATATCCATCTGTTGAGCCGATTTGTATGATTTTTTCTTTCGTTCTCAAAATATGAGATTCTTAAATATTAGATTATCCTAATATAGCTGTAATTGGACATCTAAATCGAATAATGGTTTTTTAAAGTCTAGATTAGTATTTATAGTCGACAAGACAAGTTGCCTGTAACACAGTTATTTTATTACTCGATAATTTCCCATAGCAATAGTAACTGGCAACCCTATGTTAAAGAAAGTGAAATCCGTAGCCTTTATGCAGCTCTCTATTGACATAGTACCGAGTACCGACCGAGCACTCACGCGCAACGCATGCTAAGTACTAACTTTTAAGAACGTGTCGGCGGCTACGCGGATTGGACCGTTGACTTCCTTTCGGAAGTTCTCGGGTTCATGCCTCGGCACGTACAAATTTTATTATTAATTTATTTTGTATATTCAAGTCTACAGCTATACACAGAACAAATTTTAATCAAAGCGCACGGAGTGCGCGGGCCAAGTTCCAGCAACAGGCCGCGCGCATGAACTGCACTATTTACACGAACCGTTTCGACCCACTTTTGACCTCCTTTTGTTATTCCAATGTATTATGTGTATTACTGTAAAGTTTTATTAAAATCATTCGGTAGTTTTCACATGAAAGAGTATCTAACGCAAACTTTCGCATTTATCATATTAGTAGGATAAAAAGCCTCGATTATGATGTTTATTTGTTTGTTTCAGAACAAGATGAGGAGTCTACTGGTGGCTTGTCTCCTGGTGCTGGTCTGCGGCATCCTGGCGAAAGGGGCAGACGATGGGAAAGTGAGGAACACTTAAAAAACATAGCATTAGACAAACATAGTCGAATGTCTAGTCTACTCACCGAATGTCTAGTCTACTCACCGAATGTCTAGTGTTGCTCACCATATGTCTAGTGTGGGTCTATATTAAAACCCATAATTGAAAATGTATATATTGAAAATCCATAATCGTCAAATGTCATAATGATTAAAATCCATAATTTTGAAACACATACATTTAAAAGCCCTAAATTTAATACGAATACTGTCAGTATGTATAATAATTAAAAATATAAATTTGACAAATACAGCACACATTTATTAAATTATTATTTTATATCACCAAAAATGCTGTATCTCTTGTGTTCTTTTTTACCAAAATATCTTAAATTTATGATTTCGAAACATTATAGATTTATGGATTTTAATAAGTATGCAAAATAATGGTATGTATTTTTAAATTATGGATTCTAATTGTTATACTATTTAAAGTTATGGCAAGTCTGTTATGGATTTTCATAATAGGGATATTTATGTTATGCAATTTAAAGGGCACCCGTCTAGTGTACTTTTACATTTTACGTCAAATGAAGTTACAGTATTTAGTAGCAAATTCAACAAAGCAAAATGTGGTGCGGTCTTTTGTGGAGAAGAGCTTGCCGAAGAAACTTCACAAGCGTCGCATCTTTTAAAAATTTTACTTTTTAAATATTATTATGTAATGTTATAGGTACAATGTATTTTAATAAATCAAATTAAATTAATAGCCAACTCAAGCAGCCTTATTTTAGATAATCAGATAACTTGTAATATGCCTTTTTAAAAAATTTTTGCTTAACAACAACTTTGAATTTCCTTAGGGGTAGGTTAGTAATGTCTAGTTTACTCACTGGCTGTGTAGTTTAATCACCGAATGTCTAGTTTACTCACGATTGTCTAGTTTACTCTCCGATTGTCTAGTTTACTCACGATTGTCTAGTTTACTCACCGAATGTCTAGTTTATTCACGAATGTCTAGTTTACTCACCGAATGTCTAGTTTACTCACGATTGTCTAGTTTACTCACCGAATGTCTAGTTTATTCACGAATGTCTAGTTTACTCACCGAATGTCTAGTTTACTCACGAATGTCTAGTTTACTCACGATTGTCTAGTTTACTCACCGAATGTCTAGTTTACTCACGATTGTCTAGTTTACTCACTGAATGTCTAGTTTACTCACGAATGTCTAGTTTACTCACGAATGTCTAGTTTACTCACGAATGTCTAGTTTACTCACCGAATGTCTAGTTTACTCATCGAATGTCTAGTTTACTCACCGAATGTCTAGTTTACTCACCGAATGTCTAGTTTACTCACCGAATGTCTAGTTTACACACCGAATGTCTAGTTTACTCACCGAATGTCTAGTTTACTCACCGAATGTGTAGTTTACTCACCCAATGACACGAATACGAATTAATACCAGGATAAATCAGTAAGCTCACTATAATTAAAAGTTAGAAAAAAGCATGTTACGAAATCACAAGACAAGAGTTATGTAAGAATAAAATTTGCTGACAGGGTATTCAATTCATTTTGTAGTTCAAAACCAAGGAGGTTTAACAGAATGTTTGCCCTGGGCGGGATTCAAACCAGGGATCGAAACCGGTTTTGAAATCCCTGTTAATATCGTTCGAAAAACAGATATAATTCCTTTCCCCAATTAACCGGCAATAGATGGAACATAATGAAACAAACCAAAAATATTCTGGTTACCCGGTTTTTGATAAAGAACGGAATGAAACGGTTTCAATCGGTTTTGTAATTATTAAAGTAATTGTTTTTGCGGCAGGCGAAGGCCAGGGCTGCCGGTTGCTTTGCATATTATGTTCCCCCAGGACTGAACCTACCCTTAGTGATATTAGTTAGAGCTATAGTTGGATAGGGTTTGAACTAGCCTGATTTAACAAGTGTATGAAAAACCGGTTCCGATCCCTGATTCGAACCAAGACCCTGTACTTAGTAGGCAGACGTACTACCAACTAGGCTACGGGGCCAATCTTCTGATACTATCTACATTATTTGGTGTTCCAGGTGAAGATAGCCGTGTACTACGAAGCCCTGTGTCCGGACAGTAAGAGGTTCATCACAGCCCAGCTGGCGCCGGTGTGGAGGGACTTCCGAGGGGCTGTCAAGGTCAAACTGGTGCCCTATGGCAAGGCCACCGTAAGTTTTTTATAGAATAGAATATACTTTATTGCACACTAGTAACAATAGCATCAGTAAATTCACAAAAAAAAAGAACGAAAGTGTACATGTAGGCGGCCTTATTGCTGAGTAGCAATTTCTACCAGGCAACCTTAGGGTGAGGAGATAGAAAAAGTGAGCCGGGTCTGTGCAAACAATATAAACTACTTATGAGAAATGAAAGTTATTGTACTTACTAATTACATACTACTTTAGAATAAATAAATAAATTACATCTAGTACCTACATATATATACATAGTGTATAAATATATAAATAGTATTTAAACCATATATATATACATATATATAAACATGAACATAATAAACCTACATATATTAAATACAATACAATAAACCTACATAATCAATCATAGGACAAAGATAACCAAAGTTCACAAGTAAAGGAAAGAAGCAATCACGAGGAAAGAGAAAGGAAATGGGCTTTTTATATAGAGTAAGGGCGTATAGTACACGTAGAAAGCTGGTTACCAGTGCTGATCTGCCAGCGCTTACCGGCACCGATCCGCGCAGGTAACCTCTACATAAAGGAAGCGGGTTGACGCTGGCTGGATGGCTCAGTAGCGTGCAAAATGTCGGCGGCGGCCTCAGCGCTTGTCGGAACTTGTCGGCGACATTCGGCGCTTATCGGCGCTGGTTCGGAAAAATGTATAGAAACTACCTGCGCTGACTATCTGCGCGGATCGGTGCCGGTAAGCGCTGGCAGATCAGCGCTGGTAACCAGCTTTCTACGTGTAAGGAAGACTTTTTTTAGGGTTCCATAGCCATGTCACAGCCACCTTTTCCAAAACTATAAGAATTACTATACTGTTGAAACTTGGTAAGTACATGTATTCTGTGAACCGCATTAAGATTTTCACACAAAAATAGAAAAAAAAGGCAAGTTTTAGGGGTTCCGCATACTTAGTTATTTTTGTTTGCAAGGTGTCACAATTGAGAGTGTTCTTAGCTATGCTCCAAGATAATTATCTTCAGCCATTTGAAGATTATCAGCTCTTTTCTAGTCGTTGAAAGGATCAAGTAACCGTTTTGTGTCGGGGGTTATTAAATTTTGTAATTTAGTGTTATTTACTTTTTTATCGTAGCCTTGGTCTGTCCCAAGATCTATTCTATCTTAGTGCCAAGTCTCACTAAAATAGGTTCATTAGTTTCGGAGCCTATTTAATTATTAGTAACTAGCGACCCGCCCCGGCTCCGCACGGGAAAATGGTTATTGTGGGTTATCCTTCAGTATATTATGCATGTATTATACATATAAACCTTCCTCTTGAATCACTCTATCTATTAAAAAAAACCGCATCAAAATCCGTTGCGTAAGTTTAAAGATTTAAGCATACATAGGGACATAGCGACATAGGGACAAAGAAAGCGACTTTGTAGGGTTCCAAAGCCATGTCACAGCCACCTTTTCCGAAACTATAAGAGTTACTATACTATACCACTGGGCGGTCACTCCATACAGAAAACGCGTTTTGACAAGTTGATTATTTTTGAATAACAACTGAATATCAACTACAAGTCAATGGCGCTAGGCGCTATGTATGCACACCCCCTCCACCACCGGCGGAGTCCCGCGGCGCCTGCGGGGTGCGGGGCGTGGGGCGCTATATCGGGCGGGAACTCATTTTGGCGCGGGGGGTGAGTGTCCTTTCTGTACGGGTTAGATAGTACTATTATTTTCTTCTGTGACTATACTGTTGAAACTTGGTAAGTAGATGTATTTTGTGATACAAAAATAGAAAAAAAAAACAAGAAATTTTCGTTTGGTCCGTTTTCGTAATTATGATTTTCATAATTGACTATGAAAGAGGAAATTTTTTCACTGTTTCGTAATTAATTATCAAAAAAGAATTGATTTTCCGTATACGAAATCAAACATTTTTCCGCGTTCGTAGTTAATTACCAACCATATTCCTTTTTCGTAATTAATTATCAAACAAGAATTGATTTTAACTTTGATGACCTAGTTAGTTACCTATTAAATTCATCAAGAAAGCGATCAAGAGATGAAAATAGTAGCAGAGTTACTGTGAGGAGATTGTTGCACCGTTTCTGTTTCCCATACCCCAAAACAAAAAAAAAACGGGTCGCAGGTCTGTCCGCCTTGGCAGGCAGATTAGCGCTTACGCGCTAATTTCCTCCGAAACTATTGAACCGATTAAGTTGAACGTAAGTATGTAAATTCGTGAACCAAAGCCATATAATATGTATTAAAAAACCATCTGCCTGCCCGCGGCTACGCCCGCGTTGTTTATTGACTTTTCTGTGCACAGTTTCCCATAGATATGAGATATTTTTACGCGGTAAAAAAATCTAAGTTGTCAAACGGAGATATAAGGATCCACCATGAAAAATTTTATTTAAATCGGTCCAGCAATTTCGGAGTTTATCCCACATAAACAGACAGAGAAACGAAAAAAAAAGAATGTGTTCTATTTCCCTTCTTATATCCCCCCGACTCGGTTTTCAGCATTTTTTTCTATTACCCTCTGCACGATAAAGATGATGATGTACAAGTATGTTTGTTTTTATTTTCTCTGATTCTTGTTGGAGGCTTCTGTAAATTGTAATTTAGGTAAATGCACCGAAAGGAAAAAACATTCTTCTCATTATAGCCAATTCGCTGCATATGAACAAAGGAAACAAATTATTTTATCACAGTTAATTACGAAACTAATTACTAATACGGCAAATACATTTATTGTTTGATAATTAATTACGAAACAATGAAAAATAGTTCCTCTTTCATAGCTAGTTCACTACGAAAGAAGAAAAAAATTATTTTATCGTAGTTAATTACGAAACTCGATTTCTAATGCGGAAAACCAATTCTTGTTTGATAATTAACTACGAAAAATGAAAAATTATTCCTCTTTCATAGTCAATTACGAAATCAAAATTACGAAAACGAACCAAACGGAAATTTTAGGGGTTTTAAGTTTTTTTTTGCAAGGTGTCACAATCGAGAGTGTTCTTAGCTATGATCCAAGAAAATATCTTCAGCCATTTGAATATTATCAGCTCTTTTCTAGTTGTTGAAAGGATCAAGTAACCGTTTTGTGTCGGGGGTTATTAAATTTTGTAATTTAGTGTTATTTACTTTTTTATCGTAGCCTTGGTCTGTCCCAAGATCTATTCTATCTTAGTGCCAAGTTTCACTGAAATAGGTTCATTAGTTTCGGAGCTTATTTAATTATTAGTAACTAGCGACCCGCCCCGGCTCCGCACGGGAAAATGGTTATTGTGGGTTATCTTTAAGCATATTATGCATGTATTAATACATATAAGGTTAGTTCTCCAAACGCTAGATTTGAGGTGGCGGGCTGGAGAACTAATCTTCAAAATATGAATTTTGCACAAAAATATTTTTTTCTTAAGAATTTGGACCCTATGCTATCTAGGACAGTTTGAATTGTTTATATAACTTTATTACAACTATGTTAAAAAAAATTACAAAGTTGCAAATCTTGATCGCCGTGGTGTGTCCGGATTGAACTTTGGTTAAAAAAAGGGCTTGTAACTTTTTTATGAAATATGCTATCAACTCCAATGCTTATTAATAAAATTATGAATATATTCATCTTGATAATAGTATGTAATAATGTACCGAGTTGTAAATAGTTTAACTTTTATAAACAAATGAATGAATGTCCGCCGGTTTTGGTTGATCGCTGTGGGACAGCACTAAATCACTCTCACAGCCCTAGTGCAACATTTTAGAAGCCATGCATCCCGCGTGGGGTTTGTCTCCTGTAGCATTCTAACTGCTGCGGGACACCAACTTGTGCGGCTGTGGTTTGTTTCGGAGATAATGAGGAAAATGTTTGATCGACGTGTCTTTGGTTTTCAAAAATTTTGATGAATGTGTCTTAATTTTCTCGTGCAATATTCAGTTTTCAAATGCATTAATTAGCTAAATAGTAGAGAAATTGAGATTATTATTTGACATAAAAATAACTATTGTCTAAACTTTATACTTTTTTCAGAATAATTAAATTTGTAACTTTTTTTGATCGATACGGTGTTGATTGATATGGTCAAATAGCCCACGTCGATCAATATGTATTGAAAGTCTACAGCATTTGTAAGAGACTTAACTTAGATTTAAAGACACCTTTCAATGGGCTTGTGGAGGCAAAGGGAAGATCTTCCGCCGGGCATGGTGGTGAGCCCGGGGACCGCGGTCCGACTGTACTTCGTTAGAACTTGTATTTGTTCAATGTCTTGCGAAAACTCTGATAGCGCGTTTTAGGCCTCGGCTTCTAATTGGTCGCTCCTCTAATGACGTACTCGTAGGTAGTATGTGGCGCGCCGCCACAGTACTCCCCCTCCAACAGGAAATCAAGACTCCAGTTCTCGTGCCAGCATAGTGAGTTGCGGTTTCTTCGAGCTGTAGGATACGTAGTTGCGCTTGTCGCTAGCCTATGAATCCATCGATGCTCGGTAGTCGTCTGGCGAGATCCAACTGTGTTCAAGAAGTTATCTTCGTGTTCTGATGTCGGTGGTCACCAATGTGGAGGCAAAGGGAAGATCTTCCGCCGGGCATGGTGGTGAGCCCGGGGACCGCGGTCCGACTGTACTTCGTTGGAACTTGTATTTGTTCAATGTCTTGCGAAAACTCTGATAGCGCGTTTTAGGCCTCGGCTTCTAATTGGTCGCTCCTCTAATGACGTACTCGTAGGTAGTATGTGGCGCGCCGCCACAGTGATTATAAATCATAAATAAAGAATTGCTTCTATATATCTATCTATTTATATGGGGGACGTCTGCAAGTAGCGCAGATGGGTGATCAGATCATCTCTCAATATACGGACTATTTCACCCCTAATCGAAGCCTGATGATGCCTCCCAGCGCTTCCCTTCCTATCTACAAGCGTCACCTTCAAGAATGTGTCGCGTGGCCAGCTTCCCTGGGCCCCAATCGCAGGCACAGGAACCGGGGATGCGCAGACGAGTAAGTCACGGGTGGAGGTATTAGCTTAGTTCTTCTGCCGAGCCCCCGCCTCCAAGCCTGCCGCGCATATGAGGGATTTGGGAGCTTGCCCCACAGTTTTGTCACCTCTTCCGGGTTCGCAAAGACTAGTGGTTCTGCCTATACTCAGCATCATGGCACCACCTAGGTTTTACTGCTACCCCAGTCCCCTTAAACCTACCGGTAGCCCTACAGAATCTTGAACATTTCCTAACGTCAGTTCTGCCAATTCATCCATTTCCATCCTGTCTGTGCCTAATATCTCCCATCTGGGCATCGAGAACATTGGACACTCAGTAAGGTCAGTTTCCTTTTCGTCACATTCTGAGCGTCCTGGCTCCATGATCCTCTTCATTGTGATTGTGAAGAGGTGTCTCTTCAGTGAACAGTGTCCGGTCACTATGCCTGTGATGGTTCTGACGTCTCGCTTGTTCTGTTGCACCAAGAGCCTTGTGGTCTTTTTATCCATTGCTTTAATGAAGAGTTTGGATTTTCGCATGCCTGTGGATGTTTTCCATTTGGCGATGGTTTCCTCCCTTATCTTTATGTCAATCACGCCTTTGGTAATTCTGTGTGGGATAGGTAGATATGGTTCTGGGCCTATGAAGGTTTTGTCCGCACCTTCCCAAGCTAGCTCATCCGCATTCTCGTTTCCACTTGTGCCCTGATGTCCCGGAACCCATGCGATGGCAACATTCAATTTTGTCGCCAGTAGGTTCAATTCGCTTTTGCATTCCTTGAGCAAGGCTGAAACAGTTTCCTGCTTGACGAATGCTCTGAGCGCTGCTTGACTGTTACCGTTACTGTAGATCAGCACGGTATCAATGTCCTTGTCGATTGTGTCTTCTATGGTGCGGGCGCGTTTCATGTTGGCAAAGATCTCCGCCTGGAATATGCTCGCATGTCTTTCCAGAGCTATAGTTGTCTTGAGGATCGGGCTGGGCTTCATTATGTATATGCCTGCTCCTGAGAGCTCCGTTGATTCTTTCCTTAAACCATCAGTGAACCACTCAATCGTGTTACCATGATGTTCCAGGTCCCGCGATGATCTGGGTCTTATGATGTGTACTATATATTTTTTGCCCAAGATTCTTTGTTTATTGATCAGGTCGTTGCTGGCCAAGGCCAGACCAAAACAACTTTCCTTTCTCTTGACTGTCATGTGTCCTGTATGTTTAATTGTTTGGTATTGTTGACCCAGAGTCCACATGAATTTATTCTGTGATATTGTTCTAAAGCTGTCTTCTTGGCCGCCAGGTCCAATGGATAGTCCCAGAATCATATCCAGTGCTGCGGTTGGAGTTGATTTTATGGCTTCCGTGGTCATTAGATCAGTTAGCCTTTGGATTTGTGTTAATTCCTTGTAGTTGTTACTGATCTTTGTTCTATGCCACCATACAATGGCTCCTTAGAGCAATCTGGGGAGAATGATTGCTTCGTAGATCCAGTGACATACTCGCTGTTTTTGTCCCCAGGTTCTTCCAATTGCTCTGGTGCTCTGCATCAAGCTTATTATTGCTCTTGCGTGCTGTAACTTTATGTGAGAGTGAAAGACAGAATTGCTTTGTAGATACATTTAAAACGTTCCATTCAACAAAATGCTATTTTCGGCCACGTTGTTCGCAACAAAGTCTCCATGGAGCGACTCGTCCAGGGACAAGTGGAGGAGAAGAGGTCGTGCGGGCGCTCACCTATGCGTCGGACCAACCTCATTAGAGCTGCAACACAAAGCTCTACAGTCCAAAATTCCCGAGACGCCGTAAACCGTGACAAGTAGAGACGCATCGCAGGAGCTTCACTCGCCAACAAAAATGCTACATCGCTAACCACGACCACTCTGTCAAGACTTCAAGAGTGAACGACTAAGGAGGAGGAAATGCTATTTCTGATTCTTTATTTTCAATTTCATGGCAAATTGAAAAAACGACTTATATGCGACCAACCAATGTATAAATAGGTACTAAATTACATTTTATTTTCAGATCAATTCATATTTTTTTCAAAATGCCCCGAAAGAAGATATGGGACTACTAAACATGTTTTTCATAACTCTCATAATGATGCAAGTAATCATTCTAAACTGAAATGACATGATATATTTTTGTTTAAATTAAACACAATAATTAGTTTTTTCCTTTATTATCATTTTTTGACCTCCAAATTAAAGTATATATTGATCGACGTGGCCCTAAAATTGATCACCGTGGACACAAAAATTTTGACCATCAATAACTTGTAAACCGTTTGAAAAAAATTGAGGCCAATAAAAAATATTGCTTACTTAAAAGCAATACTAACTATTTCTTGACAAAAAATTCAATAAATATTGGAATTAAAAAAGTACCATGTCGATCAACCGGAGAACCAAATTTTGAAGAACTAACCATAAACCTTCCTCTTGAATCACTCTATCTATTAAAAAAACCGCATCAAAATCCGTTGCGTAGTTTTAAAGATTTAAGCGTACAAAGGGAGGGACATAGGGAGGGACATAGGGACAGAAAAAGCGACTTTGTTTTATACTATGTAGTGATGTTTTAGGTATTTTTTACATCTTGGCTTAATTATAGAAGTTTAGTAAGAATCCCAATTTTTTGAATTTAGCCCATGTTACTCAGGGATCATGTAGCTTCTCAACAGTGAAAGAATTTTCTGAAATCGGTTCAGTTAGTTTCGGAGCCTATTCGATGTAATGCAAAGAATCAAACATTTCCTCTTTATAATATTAGTATAGATAAAGGTGTGTTTCCATGTTCCAGCACGACAAAGTGAATGGTAAATGGCAGTTCACATGCCACCACGGCCCCGACGAGTGTTATGGAAACAAGGTGAGTAACATTTCTTTATTTATTTCATTCCTTATCATCATCATCATTATTACAGCCTGTAGACGTCCACTGCTGGGCTGCTGCCTCCCCCTGTGATCTCCTCAACGATCGGTCCTGCGCTGCATCCAGCGGCAAACCAAACACCCTCCAGATCGTCGGTCCACCTCGTGGAGGGCCTGCCCACACTACGTCTTCCGGCGCGCGGTCGCCATTCGAGAACCTTTTTGCCCCAACGGCCGTCGGTTCTACGCGCAATGTGCCCAGCCCACTGCCACTTAAGTTTAGCGATTCTTCGGGCTATGTCGGTGACTCTGGTTCGCCTACGGATCTCATCATTTGTGATTCGATCACGCAAGGAAACTCCAAGCATAGCCCTCTCCATCGCTCTTTGGGTGACTTTAAGCCTTCTTATGAGACCCATTGTAAGCGACCACGGCCATCCGTAATTATCCATCCATAAGGAATTAATAAAAGAGAGGTAGACTCGACCCCTCAGTGGGGACATAAATGAGCTATTGTGTGTGTCCTAGTTATCTTATCCATAAGGTAAGGGTCGCAGGAAGCCGCTGGATGCGGGCAGCGCAGGACCGATCATTGTGAAGATCACAGGGGGAGGTCTTTGTCCAGCAGTGGACGTCTACTGGCTGAGATGATGATGATGAAGGTTATATTTTGAGTACGGCGCTAGTAGTCACCAAAACAAATATGGCGCCTGTGGTATCTGTGGTTTTTTTTTTTTTTTTTATGGCTTCACATCGGTGAGACGTATTTTGCCAGTGTCAGTGTAGAGACTCGACATACACACGCACGAGAAGTGAAATTTTGCAGGATCTGTGGTTGCTGGGGAAATGTTTCTATTCTGTTGCTCAATTCTTGTCACTTTGATTTATTGCATAGAGTCCTCTGTAGTTGTTTGATGTCAATTAAGTTTTGATCTTCATTTTGAATTTTGTTGTCAAGTGACTTATTATTATTTTATTTTTTTCTCTATAATGCTGTATTTTGCATGCCAAATTATGGTTAAGTGTGTTAGAACTAAGAAAAAATGTATAACATCTTGCCTGCGTGCACCACTACACTTACTGCAAATAAAATTATTATTATTATTATTATTGGCTTGGTCGAATAAAAACCTCTTGTTTATTTAATTTATTTGTGTATGTTCGTTTGCAGATCCAAGCGTGTATCCTGAAGGACCGTAGTCTGCAAGACACGCACAAGATGGAGCTGGTCATCTGCCTGATGGGCGAGGCGCATCCCGATAAGGCCATTGACACTGTAAGGAAACAATAACAAATATAGTTCATTTACTATGGCACAGATAATATAATACTAAAGGTAGCCGTTCGAACCGAGCGTAAAAAAATCTTAATAATGGACTTACGGTAGTGGATTTAAGAGTGAATTTACTCAACAATGAGTTGTCGCGACGACACAAACACCGGGATCGCCGCGTCACTATCGCATGCCTCCAAAGTCCACCCTAAATACATCACTTTAGAGTCCATTATCCTTTTTCGTGTCGCAGCGTCAGTGTCGCTGACGCTCGGTTCGAACGGCTACCTTTAAGGTCTACCAGAATCTGATAGCTAAAACGGAAAAAAGAGATTGAAGCTAGCAAGGTTTCTTCGACATTTTCACCACTTTTTAAAGGAGATTTGAAGCCAAGCCAAAAACAATTCCTCGAAATTTCAGTTGACAGACGACATTTTTTTTTGTTTCCATTAAAAAGTCGCTGTTTTTTTAACTTTTTTTCCCATCAGATTCTGGTAGACCTATAGTTACACTAGTACTATGTATGGTTTATTTCATATTAATCCGGACAAAAGGTACACACACAAAAGGTACACAGCTTCCAGTGACCCATAGTCAAAAATAACATGAGAGAACTAACATTTTTTTTTCCATTTCTAAAAACCTGTAAGAAAATTGTACCACCGAAATTAAGAAATTCATTTAAAGGCATTCCTCAACTTTTGCAAAAACAGTTCAATTATCATGCAAAAAGTAACGTTTCTATTATTTTACTCAGAAAACGACTTCAACACTGTAATAGCACAAATAAGATTTAGAAAACGCAAAAGTAACGTTTGAGTCGTGTAATGCAAAGTGCTCAAAAATAACGTAAAGTGTTACAATACTAACGTTCTGGCAAGTTTCACGCCGCAGGCCGCCGCCGCCGCGCGAAGCTGTGGCCAGGTGGTAAGGGTTAATCAGGGCCTGACTATGAGTTTTAACCACAAATTTACTATGCGTGCCAAGTAAGAATAGGATCGCGTTTGCAGCTAACGTCACGAGACAAATGTCACTAAATGTCAAATTAGTACAGTCTGCAAAAAAATGAAATAATTTTAATATATAATAATTAATGCTTGTTTGAGGCTTTCGCTAAGACCCGTAAACAATTGTAATAATGTATAATAATTAATTTCAATAAATTAAAACTTAAAGATAACGCAACAATAAGCAAAATAGTAATATTATTACTACTGGTCACACCCATAGACATGTCTGTGTTGCTAGATTATGTGAATTTTCATGATTTTTATGCATATCTGCATGCCTAAATTATTAATTACATATCAAAATAATCTTATTAGAACAACATACTTTTCAGCAAATACGTCTATAAAAGTGATTTTAATTAATCAATTAATTTATCAAAAGTGATTTCATTCTTTATTAGCTTTTTTTGCATCCCTTACACATCACAAATGACGTTCGCGCGGATTGCGGAGCAATCTTGCTTGACAGTCCTATTCTTATTTGGCACTTACTTACTACTTACCTTTATCAGGCCCGCCCGGCGCACTCCGCGCCGAGCTCCAGAATATACCTACGCCGGGCGACCCCATAATATGAGGACAGTTAGTAGGAAAAACACGCGCGCTTGTGACGACGCTACGCTATTATATAGTCTGTGGTAATACGGACTCTCGCGGCGCGGTCTTAAGGTGCATTTTGTTTTAATACGAGCGCAACGACAAACAGTAGGCTATTATAGCCAGGGTCACGTTCGACGCGTTCAATGTAATTTGAACGTTAGTGGCGTGGTAGCTAGAATTAAATTCGCACGTTTGTTATCAGAGAGTGCGCCTTCTGTACCTAGTACTATTATTTATTCTGTACCTTTATTGCAGTGTCTAACGAAAGTGGGCAAGATATCCGAGTCTGTCAGCTTGAAGCAGTGCGCGGGGGGCGAGAGGGGTGACCAGCTGTTAGCCAGCTACGGAGACAAGAGCGACAGCGTGCAGCGCCCTCTAGGGTTTGTGCCAACCATCGTTATCAACGAGGTGAGCTCGCTTCTTTTACCCCTACACAGCTTCGCGCGGCGGCGATGGAAACAAACGTAGGCAATTGTATGCAGCTGTCCATAGCTAGGCGTGGCGGCGGCCGCGAACGGCGAAGAGCGATGGAAACAAACGTAGGCAATCGTATGAAGCTGTCCATAGCTAGACAAGAGTAACAGCGTGCAGCGCCCTCTGGGGTTTGTGCCCACCATCGTTATCAACGAGGTGAGCTCGCTTCTTTTACCCCTACACAGCTTCGCGCGGCGGCGATGGAAACAAACGTAGACTATTGTATGAAGCTGTTCATAGCTAGTCGCGGCGGCGACCGCGAATGGCGATGGAAACAAACGTAGGCAATTGTATGAAGCTGTCCATAGCTAGGCGCGGCGGCGACCGCGAACGGCGAAGAGCGATGGAAACAAACGTAGGCAATAGTATGAAGCTGTCCATAGCTAGGCGTGGCGGCTTGAAGCAGCCCCGGAGGACTGTCAATGCCCTAGAAAAAAAGCGGCCAAGTGCGAGTCGGAATCGCCCATGAAGGGTTCCGTAGCAGTCCTTAAGTATATTATGCATGTATTATAATATAAACCTTCCTCTTGAATCACTCTATCTATTAAAAGAAACCGCATCAAAATCCGTTTAGTAGTTTTAAAGATTTAAGCATACATAGGGACATAGGGACAGAGAAAGCGACTTTGTTTTATACTATGTAGTGATTATTAAAGATATGGATATGGAAGTTCCTGTTAGCGCCTCAAAAATGCTGATTCATTTTCTTTGACTTAATAATAACTTTAATTATTCATTATTGCAGAAGTTCGATCAATCCGTCCAAGATGAGGCTTTCGTCGACCTGAAGAAGGTTGTGTGTCGCGTCGTCCCTCCGGGAATCAAACCTGCCGCTTGCGCGTGATAACTCTCTACTGGCACTTATTGTAATGTCCCACCGTTTATTTTACTTATAAAGCCTGACCAAAGAAATAAGAAACCTGCTCTGGGGGCGCCACGTGTATATTTTTACGACTATGGCAACAATTTCCTTTATAAAATTAGTTCCATTGAAATTCCGCAATATGGCGAGGTGTCATATTTCTTTGGTCAGGCTTTAACATAAAAATAAATAAGTATCAATTATACATAAATACTCGCCACATTTTTTTAAATTAATGCAATTGATTTTCTAGTTGGTATGTAACGATCGATTGCAAAGAAACTATTATTTAGGTATGGCTCATATAATAAAAAAACAGTAAAGTCAACGTCCTTTATTCATCATAGGTTTTTTTACATGTCTTAATGACGTCATATAGGAATAAACAACAACAACAACAACATAACACACACATTATTTGCAACTAAGTTTTATTACGAAGCGATTGTTGACATGATGATGATGATGATGTAATCCTGTAATCCCTCATCAGGGACATAGGGCTCGCAGAAGAGATCTCCACTTTTTTCGATCTTGACATACTTAGTCATTAAAAATAGCAAACGGAGACTTTTATGCAGTTTTTTATTTTTGTGGCTTTATGTGTAAAAAACCAGAAAAAAAACCCTCTGCCCGCCATATTGTAAAAAATCAATGCAACTAATTTTATACAATAGAAGGTAGGCAAATATTCTTGCAATAAAGACTTAAAGAGAACAAGGCAGCCATAACAAGAAATAAAATAACGATGAGCTGTCAAAAGTAAAATAAACGGTTGGATAAAAGTAGAAGTAAGTATTGATAATTAAGTAAGTACTTTTAAATTTAAGGCTCCATTATTCACGTAATGTAAATAAATGTCTTCTTATTTTTACTCTTGTGTTATAATTTTGTCCCCCTTCACTATAGGACTTATTTACTTACATTCGCCTTGAGAGATACGATAGATAAAGCAAAAATATAGGATACTTACTAAATTGGGTAAAGCGAAGTGGGAAGAATCTCTACGGCGTAGACCTTCCGTAGAGCACTGCTACAGCGTAGCAATTACGTAGCAGGAGCTACGAGATGTAGTATCACTTGGTTATACAGTCCGTGGCGGATCTAAATGAGCGTGTCCTCGGGCGCTGAGAGCTATACAAAAGACTGTCATCATAATAATATATTTAACTCATTTAGCTACTAACAAAGACGTTAGGAATTATTCGGTACTGGTATTATAAACTTACGCTAGTTGACGCCTGAATCAATGTTAGCTAGTGCTAATAGTATAGTTCCAATGTCCTCCTTTCTGGTAAGTGTACCTACCCTTCTGCATTCTGGCGTATCCGCTATTTTGGTTTATGTTATGTACAGTAGCCAGCACATGCGGCTGGACATGTTAACCTTGAAAGCGCCCGTATTCCGTAGCGGTAGGGGTGAATTTCGTAGTGCGAATGTCCAACCGTATGTGCTGGCTTCTGTACCTACTTAAAGCCCGACCAGTAAAAATAAAAACCTCACCATATTGTGAAATTTCAATGGAACTAATTTAATAAAAAAAATTACAATAGTAATAAAAAAAACATGACATAGCGCGCCCCTAAAGCAGGTTTTTTTATTTTTCCAGTCGGGCTTTTTATCACTACATAGTATAAAATAAAGTCGCTTTCTCCGTCCCTATGTCCCTATGTCCCTATGTCCCTATGTCCCTTTGTACGCTTAAATCTTTAAAACTACGCAACGGATTTTGATGCGGTTTTTTTTAATAGATAGAGTGATTCAAGAGGAAGGTTTATATGTATAATACATGCATAATATACTGAAGGATAACCCACAATAACCATTTTCCCGTGCGGAGCCGGGGCGGGTCGCTAGTAGGTATTAAAATAAAACAACACATTGGCAATATCACACACCGTATTCATCATTTTGGGTTTAAATCTTTTTACAATTTATTATTATTAGCCGAAGTTTCTTTTTAAGTGTTGTGAGTTCAAATAAACTTCCAAAAATCAATTGTGTTGTGATTGAATAGGTATAGGCAGTACCTACTCCTGACCTGGCCTTATGGTAGGGGCTTAAATTTTTTAATTTTGTGTTATAATATTATTTCACCGTTATTTTTATGAACAGTTCAATGATCTCTAACACTCTTAAAACAATTGAACTTCTTCACTTAAAGCCTGACCAAAAAAGAAATAAGAAACCTGCTCTGAGGGCGTCACGAGTATATTTTTATGTTTATGGCAACAATTTCCCTTATAAAATTAGTTCCATTGGAATTCCGCAATATGGCGAAGTTTCTTATTTTTTTGGTCAGGCTTTACAGCACAATATACCTAATAATAGTCTACAGAAGGTTCACTTTCCGACATAATTCAAATAAATAGCAACCCTAGCTCCGTTACAATAAAGTGCAATTCGGATCGCACGGCACTAGCTAAAAACACGAAGTAGCTGCGTCCCTTTCTCCCTTGTATCGCTGTGATTGGCGCCTCTCTACTAACACGTTGAGTTCCCTATCTAACACCACCCGGGGGCGCATCGGCCGATCATACCTGAGCGACTAGATGTAAAAAATTCCGTAGACTACCTAGTTAACCAAATTTTTGGTCAGTGTTGCCACCTTGCAAATAATTAAATCACTAAGTTTGCTTACCTAACCTTCTTTTTTCATGTAGACTTATTTAGCGATTTCTATGGAAAAAATGTATAGCAAAAATTTGATTATCTAGTGACTTTATAAAGCAAACTTAGTGATTTAATTATTTGTAAGGTGACAACACTGACCGAAAATTTGGTTTTAACTACCGGTAGTCTACGAAATTTTTACATCTATAAGCGACACACGCGTGCTTAGGTAGGTACAGTTTGGCAAAAAAATCGTGAAATTAATAGGGCGCCACTTCCTTTACGGTGTTGCCATTTTATATCATGCTGTCACGCTCTAACTTATGGATTTTTCTGAGAAGTAAGATTAGGCAGGTATTTCACTGGCGACAGCGACAAAAAACGAAAGGGACGCAGTTATGCGCAAAAGTGAGCGCGGTGTATTTGTATCTCATTCTAACGCATAACTGCGTCCCTTTCGTCTTTTGTCTTTGTCGCTAGTGAAATAGGTGCCTAACTTTAGCGATGACTACGCTTCGCCATAACATGAAACGTCTTCATATGAGCTGTAAGCAGACTTTGTTCGATAAAAGTTTCTCTACAAGTTTGACACCTAAGCAACAACGGCTTCGCACCATGTTCTTTGCTTTCATGCAATTTCTTCTTCCTATAATCCGTAAATTTCAGCTCACAGTAATTACACTTATTTGTCAAACTCGATTTTATATGAACCGATCTTTCATGATCTCTACGTTTGACGTTTGTATCGAAAATCTTCGGGCAATGCGCGCAACCAAACTGCCCTGTACGGTGTCTATATGAATGACATTGCAAAGTATGTTTGTTAATAAATCCACAGCCACACACTTCACACACGTGGTTATTGTAATGTACGTTCATGTGTTCTAGAATAAGCTTGAAGTGATTAAATTCATTACCGCACATAACACATTTATGGACCTCCGATTCAAATTTGAACGGAACTATATGATTTTTTATATCGAAATTGTATTTTTTTCCGTGGTCACTAACCAAATGTTGTATTAATTCATCTAAACTATCCAGTTCTTTATCGCATAGAGTACATTTCAAAGATGTTATATCCAATTTGACTATATATCTGACCATGGTAGTGCGGTTCATAAAAGAAGATTTATTTGTCCAATCGTGGTCTGTCAAAGTATGTCGTTTAAGATCAGCCGGTACGACAAATTGTTGAGGACAAAAACAGCATTTGTAACCTAAACCAGTGTGACATCTAATTGGAGTAGCATTTGAGTTTGATATAATCATTAGAATGTTTTCGATATGTCTGTCAACTTCATTGAATCTTTTGAGATGAACAGTCACTCCTTCCGGTCGCTGTTTTATTGTTATAATCTTTTTCTGTTTAGGCTTCTCGGGTTTTGGGATTGTTTTGGAGGTTTGGGTTCGAGTTTTTGCTTCTGATGGTGGTGAAGATTCTTCTTTAGACATGGCTTCGTGTTTGCGCTTCTGACGTCGAGCTGAAAAAGAAATAAAATTAATTTAGTTAATAAAATATTATAATGTATTTAGAATTATTGTTATTTTGAGCCTGAAATGAATGAATGAAATATGTTTTATTCGAAGTAAGATTTTACAAATCATTTTTCGACGTCGAGGCGGGTTCACAATTTGGCTGTCTTCTGTGGAGAAGAACCCGCCGGAAGAAACTCCACAGGCGTTGCATCTTTTCAAACTATTTTACAAAAATTATTATTTTATACAATTTGATTCATATAACAAATAGTGCAAACGAAGTATGCAGTTAGAGGAAGGCAACCAGTCAAAGTAGAAAAACTAAATTAAGTAACCAAAAAAACAACCGGCAAGGAGTTTTACGCGGGAATCGAGAGGAAATGGCGGGTTCATTGTTTCGTCCTTTTTAAAATTAGTTTTTCATGGTAATTGTTGTGTTAATATGGTGGAATTAGTGCGATAATGTGCCGTTAAAGAAGAACTTTTCAATGAAAGTGAGAAATAATGTGTGGTTAGCTGTTTCTGGTTTGATACCCCGCGTTAAACTGCAGTATCATAGGAATGTAAGAACCACCCTTGCATTTCAATGATCCCGTAACAAGAAATGAAACTACTGAAGACGTTTAACATGGATGCAAGAAATGACTAAAGACGGACGACGAAATAAAACTGAAGAAATAATGACTGAAGATGAAGACAGAAACTACTAAAGACTAGGCTGTATGGGCTTAGATCCCTTTGCCTTTCCCATAAGGGAGAAAGAAACTAAAAAAAAAAAAAAAACAACCGGCAATCGACTAGAGTAGTCCCCCCAAGCAGCACCACGTTCACGGGTTTGACGCATGGGTCAGCCACCGCCGGGCTCAACCATATTAGAGGGGCCTATGTTGTATCCCACGTGGCGTGGTAGTAATTATTATAGACCGTAAAATTTAACTGGTTATTTTTCCGCAACATAGTGGTACTCATGAAACTGAACAACTCTCCTTAAGGTTGGAATCTCAAAAATATTTTTCAACTTTCCATATAAACTTCAGTCACGTGACCGGCCACTTCGTATGAAAAGTTGAATTTTATTTTTGAGGTTTCAACCTATGTTCCTTTTGGAAAGTTGTACACCTACTCACTGTTGCGAATAAACAACTAATTATATTGCAAATCTAATCAAAATCAAGTTTATTGCCAAAATTACATAGTTACACTATAATTACGAAATTTTACAAATAAAACTTTTTAAATGTAAAATTACCAATAACTTTGCAATTTAGGCAAAATGTCTCAGCTCATGTTGGATCCCATAGAGGCATAAAAGTTCACTCAACTCTGGTTTACAGACACTTCCTCTTCCTATGTTGTGTTGTGAGGAAGTATGTACGAGTATTTTACGGTGTACTTATAAGTATACAGGGCGTCCCACGGCTATGCCACATGGAGGGAAAGTACCTTAAATATTGTAGATAGAACGTTTTACTGAAAGAAGACTTTATTTTATTTCTAAAAACTATTAAAACTGCATTCATACATTTTCTAATTATTACATGGTTGAACCGGGAATCGAACCCGCTACACGAGAAAAAATATATAGCATAGCCGTGGGGCGCCCTGTATATATATATATATACGAGGTACTAATCGTACAGAAGGGACATCGCCCCACTCCTTGCACTCCTGCTTGAAATAAAAATTAAATGAAATATATTTATTTGCTAGAAATGTGGTACCTACATAATTACAGATGGTATAGGTAGTTAAAAAGTTTCTCACATTTCACCATACTTGGCATGCAAAATTGTTTTTTATGTAAGTAATTAAAGTCAATAAAAAAAACTTCTTAGCTAACATAAAACATTTTTTCTTCTAAATAATGTCAACAGCTTTTAAGTCTAAAAAAATACTTAGCAATGATCTTATAAACAAAGGTCATTAAACTTATGACATATCGTTCGTGAGCGTTCCGGGTGTGGCTACGGTATATGGAAAAGCTAAGGTGGATTACAATCCTCCTGCTACGGGCTACGTAATTGTTACGCCATACCACAGAATAAATAATACTACTATGTACAGAAGGCGCACTCTCTGATAGCAAACGTGCGAATTTAATTCTAGCTACCACGCCACTAACGTCTAAATTACATTGAACGCGTCGAACGTGACCCTGGCTATAATAGCCTACCGTTTGTCGATGCGCTCGTATTAAAACAAAATGCACCTTAAGACCGCGCCGCGAGAGTCCGTATTACCACAGACTAAATAATAGCGTCTTCAGAAGCGCGCGCGTTTTTCCTTGTAACTGGCCGCGTAATCGGGACCGCCCGGCGTAGGTACATTCTGAAGCTCTGGCGCGAAGTGCACCGGGCCTGGCCGTACTACGATCTTCCTGCTACGGGTTACAGGTTTGCTACGATCATCCTGCTACGGGCTATGAAATTGCTACGATCTTCCTGCTACGGGCTACGTAATTGCTACGCCGTGCTACGATCTTCCTGTTACGGGTTACGAGTTTGCTACGAGCATCCTGCTACGGGCTACAAATTTGCTACGGTGCTACGACAGTCTACGTACGAGTATTCTGTATTAGTTACGTTTAGCTAGAGCCAATCTAATAAACTAAAAGGGAGACCGAATTTTAACACACCTATTATTGTATTTTATGTTAAAATTAAATTGTTACTAAATTACCTAGAATGTATTGGAATAAAAATCAACAATTTTTTTAGTAAAATTTTCTGTGTAGGTACGAAAATAGCGGATATACGAGTAAGCATGTTATGTTATGTAAATCAACGTTTATAATAGTATGTAACATTTTTCGAAAAAATTTGAAAGCACCTCTCCTTTCTTGAAGTCTGTTAAAAATGCAAATTATTCTACGAGTTATATTGATTTAAAGTTGTAGGTTAGAAAGAGAAATTCGACATGACGCACTTTACATGTCCGTCATATTATTTTCATAGAAAAAGTTGTTTTGCAGAGAGCTATTATCATACTAATATTATAAAGAGGAAAGATTTGTATTTTTGTGTGTGTGTGTGTGTGTTGTGTGTTTGTCTATACTTACTATAATATTATAAAGAGGAAAGGTTTGATTGTTTGTTTTTTTGTTTGTTTGTTTGCATCGAATAGGCTCCGAAACTACTGAACCGATTTCAAAAATTCTTTCACTGTTGGGAAGCTACATTCACCCTGAGTAACATAGGCTATATTTTATTTTCAAAAAATTAGGGATCCTTACTAAAACTTCAATAATGTAACCCAAGGTGTGAAAAAAATACGTAAAATATTCCTAATAATTGAAAATA
The DNA here is from genome assembly GCA_948473455.1 of Teleiodes luculella. Lineage (NCBI taxonomy): Eukaryota > Metazoa > Arthropoda > Insecta > Lepidoptera > Gelechiidae > Teleiodes > Teleiodes luculella. The sequence goes on along the minus strand of OX419611.1, from coordinate 1,374,765 downwards.
CTCCGAAAGTGCTGAACCGATTTTGGTGAAACTTGGCACAAAGTTTGAATAGACCTTAGGAAAGAACATAGGCTACAATTTACCGCGGGAAATTTTCTCATTCCCACGGGAAAAATTGTTAAAGCGGGCGGAGTTGGCACAAAGATAGAATAGACCTTGCGGACGAACATAGGCTAACTTTTACCGCGGGAAAATTCCTCATTCCCACGGGAACAACTATTAACGCGTGCGGAGCCGCGGCGGGAAGCTAGTAATGAATAAACTCAAAAATTACTGAACCGATTTCAAAAATTCTTTCACCATTACAAAGCTACATTCACCCTGAATAACATAGGCTACCTTTTATTGGTTCGGTAAATTCCGAGCCTATTAAATTATTAGAGCCTATTAGAATATTTTTTGGGTATTTTTCTACACCTTGGGTTACATTATTGGAGTTTTGTTAAGGATCTCTATTTCTTTTTAAATAGAATATTGGCTATGTTACCCGGCGATAGTGTAGCTTTATAACGGTGAAAGATTTTTTGAAATCAGTTCAGTAGTTCCGGAGCCTATGCAATGCAAACAAACAATCAAATCTTCCTTCTTTATGATAAACTAGCTTTCCGCACCGCGGCACCGCCCGCGTTAACAAGTTTTCCCGTGGGAAAGAAGTATTTTGCCGCGGTAAAATGTAGCCTACGTGTTATTCTGATGTATAAGCTAAGCTAAGCTGTGGTAAGCTATATTAATGTGAAGTTCCATTAAAATCCATTCAGTAGTTTTTGCGTGAAATAGTAACAAACATACATCCATACTCACAAACTTTCGTATTTATAATATACTAGCGACCCGCCCCGGCTCCGCACGGGAAAATGGTTATTGTGGGTTATCCATAAGTTAATTATGCATGTATTATACATATGAACCTTCCTCTTGAATCACTCTATCTATTAAAAAAATCCGCATCATAATCCGTTGCGTAGTTTTAAAGATTTAAGCATACATAGGGACATAGGGACAGAGAAAGCGATTTTGTTTTATACTATGTAGTGAAGTAGGAAGTATTAGATATAGATTTAATAAAATAAAACACATTTGTGACATCTTAAACGTATATTCAACATTATTTTACTACTTATTAATATAACTTAATAGTCTTAATACTTTATATTACAGCTTATAAATATTCAAACGGATAAATGTTGGATAGTCTAGTCATAAATTACGTATCTATAGCGGCGGCGTGCGGCTTTTTACACGCTTTATATTAGCTTCACTTGTAAGTAACTATGTATGTAAGAAAATCTTGGAATCTTAATTTGACCCACTTCCCGGTCTTCGATTAGGATGAAATTTTGCACACGCTCTGAGTTTTGATGACAATACATGACTACCTAAGAAACGTCATTACAAATCCAATATGGCGGCCTCCCCATTACATGTACGTAAAAAATCTTGGAATCTTAATTTAACCCACTTCCCGGTCTTCGATTAGGATGATATTTTGCACACGCTCTGAGTTTTGATGACAATACATGACTAGCTAAGAAACGTCATTACAAATCTAATATGGCGGCCTCCCTAATGTGGCGAACTGGCTGTTTGAAATCCATCCCCATGATATGGGTATCAAATAAAAGGGTTTGCTGTCAGGAATACGAAAAAAACAGTCACGGGACTTAAATCCAATATGGCGGACGTCCAAGATGGTGGACAGAAAGCGTGTTTTTTAGTTTTTTAAACTATGTATTATTTACATTTACTGGTTCCTATAGGCTCTGCCTAGTTTGGAGTCAGATGGCAAAGTGTGAGATGTCCCCACATATTATTATTATTACTATTATGTGAGCATAAAGCTTATTTCACACCTCTCCTCAGAGGAAAAGAGGCGGCGTTAACTCCAGCGGCGGAAAAATCAAACCGCCGGAGGTCAGGGCGACAGGACAAGAAGCGACGGACGATCCTTATAATTATTATTATCTTTAGTCTTCAATACTCTTTGACTGAGAGCATCTCAAAACTTCTTGAGTGATCTACGTGCCTTTCGCTATGGCATAAAATTCCTTCATGTGTGCTGTAAGCAGACCTCTCTCAGTGAACCTTTCCTTACAACTTTGACACCGAAGCAGCAACGGTTCGGCACCATGTTCTTTATATTCGTGCACCTTCTTATTTCTGTAATCCTTGAATTTTTTACCACAGTAGTTGCACTTGTGATTAAAACCTGATTTTGTGTGCGCCGTTCATTCGTGATCCGTACGTTTGATGTTGGTATTAAAAATCTTCGGACAATGCGCGCAACAGAATTGGCCTGTAAGATGTCTATACGAGTGACATTGTAGTGTGTGTTTGTTTACAAACCCGGAACCGCAAACTTCACAAACGTGGTTTTTATAATGTACGTTCATGTGTTCGAGAATAAGTTTGAAGTGGTTGAATTTTTCAGCACATAAGACACATTTGTGGATTTCTGATTCAAATTTGAATGGGACTATGTGACTTTTAACATCGAAGTTATATGACTTTGCGTGGTCACTAACCAAATGTTGTATTAACTCATCTAAAGTGTACAATTCTTTATCGCATAGAGTACATTTTAAAGATGTAATATCCAATTTAACTATATACCGTAGCATAGCAGTCCCTTCCATGAAGGAGGATTTAATTGATGAATCATGTTCTGTCAATGTATGTTGTTTAAGATCAGCTGGTACCACAAATTGTTCAAGACAAAAGCAGCATTTATAACCTAAACCAGCGTGGCATCTAATAGGAGTAGCATTTGAGTTTAATAGTATCATTCGAACATTTTGTTTATGTCTGTCAATCTCAGAAAATCTTTTAACTTGTACTCTCACTTCTTCTGGTGGCTCGATGTGGCGATTTATTGTTATAATTATTTTCGGTTTAGGCTTTTCGGGTTTCGGCTTTGTAATTTTCTTGGGTTTTGGGATAGTATCTCTTGTCTTCTTAATTTTCTTGGTGCGTTTAGTTCTTGTTTTTATTGATCCATCTTCAGAAGTTTCTTCGTGTTTAATCTTTTGAATGCGGGCTGCAAACAAAATAAACAAAGCATGGTTATTACAGAAAACATAATAATATGAATTAATGTAATTTACAAAATTGTAGATTTATTAATTTTAATATTAAAGCAAAATCACAGGCATGGAAGCATAACATTACCAAAGCAATGTAAGATAAAGTGAATTTAAAATATGTTTGCAAATCAGCAAATAAGTCAACATAAGGTGATGACATAGTAAAAGTAATTTGCTCTGGAAATTCGAATACAAGCGAGAAGTAACAAGTTGATGCCTATTGAGGTTTTGAGGTTCACCTACCTCATCAAGTGAGCGTCATGTGATGATGATAGTATTCAAACAAGCAAGAAACGAGACATCAGTTCAGATCAGATCAAATATTTTCTTGAATGATAGCTAAGAACACTCTCGATTGTGACACCTTGCAAACAAAAAAAACTAGATCACAAGCGGCGCAACCGTTTAGGAGCTACGATGCCACAGACAGACAGGCAGACACACGTCAAACTTTTAAAACCCCTCTTTTTCGTCGGGGGGGGGGGTTAAAAATAGATCAAGACAATGATTTTTCAGCAAGCTGCAAATGCTTTTGTGAGAACTTCACACGGTCGCCAAGACGCCATGGTTACATGGATTCCAACATACCTACTTCGAGCCAGCGTTGTGAAAAGGATATAAAATTGTAACGAGGTGCATTGCGTGCCACCTCGTTGCCTATTTCCTACCTTATTTCTCATCTTTCACAATCTTCTCTTCGAACAAAGACTCGCCCAGGAGCAAGCGAGCCGCGGGCGTGACAAAAAAACGAAAATTCTTTTTAGTATGCTGGCTGGAGGTCAGCTTGGAATCAGACAGTAGGTTTTAAGTCCCTTACAGTAAAGCATGTTTGATAATCTAGCTGTAAGGCTCGGGATTAATGAAAATCATCCATCAGACTTACTAGAACTAAAGAGTAATTTATTTTCTTTAGACTCTAACGAAACAGGTTATAAATACCAGCAGTCTGACACCCATAGTACAGGTTCTGCCTAGTTTGGGGTCAGATGACCGTGTGTGAGATGTCCCCACATATTATAGAAGTAAACTTATAAAAGCCTACAATCATTAACATCTTCTTCTGGTATTATTACCGATCAATTTCATGCGTTGGCATCTATTAGTAACAAAGGTCCAAGTATTGACCCTTGACATACTCCAGAACAGATATGATATAGTTTGTAAGGTGCCACAATCGAGAGTGTTCTTAGCTATGATTCAAGAAAATATCTTCAGCCATGTGAAGATTATCAGCTCTATTCTAGTTGTTGAAAGGATCAAGTAACGGTTTTGTGGCGGGGGTTTTATATTTTTTTAATTTAATGTTATGTTTAGGCCTGAGGCTATAATTCTAATACAAAATCAAAATACTTACGATTTTTATTACAAGACCTTTTTATTTACTTTTTGAATAGGTACCTCTCTCCCCGCCCCTAGTCGCATTGGTACATGACTACTTTGGGGGGTCTTCCGCTCCCCCGCAAGTCCGGTGAAGCTTGATCCGTCGTACTTTTTCGACTAAAGCATAGATCAATAAAAAAAAACAGGTCACGTGACTGAAGTTTATATGAAAAATTTAATATTATTTTTGGTAGTCCAACCTTTGTTCCTTGGGGAAAATTGTTCAGTTTCAAGAGTACTACCACTATGTTGCGGATAATCATCATCATCATCATCTCAGCCTGTAGACGTCCACTGCTGGACAAAGGCCTCCCCCAAGGATCTCCACAATGATCGGTCCTGCGCTGCCCGCATCCAGCGGCTTCCCGCGACCCTCACCAGGTCGTCGGTCCACCTCGTGGGGAGCCTGCCCACACTACGTCTTCCGGCGCGCGGTCGCCATTCAAGAACCTTTCTGCCCCAACGGCCGTCGGTTCTACGTGCAATGTGCCCAGCCCACTGCCACTTAAGTTTAGCGATTCTTCGGGCTATGTCGGTGACTCTGGTTCGCCTGCGGATCTCATCATTCCTGATTCGATCACGCAAGGAAACTCCGAGCATAGCCCTCTCCATCGCTCTTTGGGTGACTTTGAGCTTTCTTATGAGGCCCATCGTTAGCGACCACGTCTCAGATCCGTAAGTCATCACTGGCAACACGTTGCGGATAAACAACTACCTAGTTAAATTTCACGGTGTTTATTCTTTTATTATTAGGGTCATCCATAAAGGCAGCGCAGGACCGATCGTTGTGAAGATCTTTAAGGGTCATCCCGGCTGAGAAATTATGACGATGATTGTGGGTGGGCTTATCAAAAATGAAACACATTATACGTTTAATCATCAATTATAATTTACGAATGATCCAATTTAAAACAAACCAATAAATAAAACAGCTCAATCTATATTTCAAATTCACAAAGATGTAGCATTTGCACACAAGACCCAAAGTTGCAGCACAGATTATAGGTTGTTAGTACCTACGTAAATTGCGTAAGAGAATGTCCACACGTCGCGTTGCATCAGCGTTGCGTCAGCGTTGCGTCGCTGCAGAGTTGTCGCTCCGTTGTTTGTACCGACCGACTGTATAGTAGTAACGCTGCGGTGCCGCAGCGCCCATGTGGCCGGCTATATTTGCGTTGCAACGCGCTACGATGCAACGCAACGCAACGCGCCGTGTGGACTGGCCCTAAGGACTTCTAGTACACATTACCCTGGACAATTGCGACTTCACCTCAACTTCGATAGCACATTGACGAGAGGGTTATCTCACATTGAACTATCATAAAATGGTGTGAGAAATCAGCTATTTACATTTTCTCCATAGAGGATGAGAATAAAGATACAACAGAACACGTCATGCCTCTTATGAAACCTCATGATATCCCGGCTATATCTGTGCTGCGACTTTTGGCTAACCCATTTGCATAGCAATCCTAAAAGTGGGAGCTCCTCTCTTAAGTGTGCTATGCGCAAAGAGAATTGAACCCTATAGAGACGTAATACAAGCAAATATTAAAGAAACAAATTCTGTTAACTAGCTGAGGTGCGGGGGGGTAGTCTCGGGGTTGTAATTGCTCTGAAAAGCTTACAGCTTTCTATTGGTGACTTACTTTCTATTCTCTTGATCTTACTTTCTTTAGCGTATGGGTTTCGATATTAACCTACCTCACAAACCCTGGTGTCAGAATCATTGAGCCGCCTATGGCTTCTGACATGGCTCATGTAACGACTACATCCGTAGATAGTAACCGGGACCAACGGCTTTACGTGCCTCCCGAAGCATGGAATCATCTTCCATTTCGGGCAATCAGGTAATTCAGCCTGCAATGCCCTAACCAAACTGAGGAAATAATAATATTTTACTTTGTGAGACTTTCCTCAGTTTGGTACAACAAATATGTTCGACGAATCCCCACCGGGTTTCGGACCCGGAACTTACGTAACGTCAGGCGAGCTTTTGACCATTTGACCACGGAGGCTGTTATTTCTCTATGAAATCACTGAGGTGTTGACTGTAGGCCTACTATGTAAGTAGCGACAGGCTCGAGAAGCTGTCAAACGCGACATATTGACAGAACTACTATGGCTCTAATGTCACTATGTCGCGTTTGACAGCTTCTCGAGCCTGTCGCTACTATATTACGTCTCTATACTTAAAAATAAAGTTTATTTGTTAGTCTATGGTTGCTCCCCATGTTTAGACCTCATGTGACCCACCCAACTCGTCCTATGCACAAAACCCTGCCCACAATGCTTGCATTCAAACTTGCAGTAACTCTCATGAACCCTCATGTGCTGATTAAGAGTTTTCTTTCGACCGTAACTTTTGAGGCATATCTCACACTGGAATTCCCTTAGTCCAGTATGCTTCACCATGTGTTCTTTAAGCTTCTTTCCCGTGAAAAACTTCATGTCACATTCGGTGCAAGCATGAGGTCTTTCCATGAGATGGTCTCGGCGTGTATGTACCCGCAACCCTTTCTGGTGCTGGAAGGTTTTGTCGCAGGCCTGGCATTTGTAGACGGATGTGACCCCGTGAGCACTGGCTAAGTGTTTCTCCCTTTGCCAATAGTCTTTGAACGTCTCTGAACAGTAACCACACTTGTTAAGGACGTTCGAATGCGTGTGAACCACCCTCTCGTGAGCCCGTTTCTTTAATAGCGTCTCAAATACCTTTGTGCAGTAGTCGCACTTGAATGAACCAATCCTGTGCGTCTTCAGATGTTGGAATAGAATGCTCTGACTGACGAAACCAGCGTCGCAATCTTTGCAAATAAAGTTCCTATAATGCACATTCATATGTTCGACTAAAACACGAAAGTTATGAACACTGTTTTGACACACGAAACATTTCAAACCATCTCCGTCAAAAGTGAACGGTAGAATTTGACTTTTCACTTCCCTATACACAATTTTCTTATGAGTTTCACTCAGATGATCCATCATTTCTTCAATTGTTCTAATCTCGAGTTCACACAACGTGCAGCGTAGCTTAGTTATGTCCAATTTTACGTAGAACTTAGACAAATCCTTTCCTTTCATGAAATTGGCTTTTTCTTCGGCGCTGTGAGCTTCTATGGTGTGTTTTTTTAGATCTTGAGGGTCTGGATACTGTTTAAAGCAAAAACTGCAGGAATATCCTATGCCAGTTTTGCTCCTGATGGGTGTCGCATTAGAGCAGAGTAGTATTTTCCTGACGGTAGCTCGATGTTGTTCCAGGACCTCGCCTTTCGCTCGTTTCGGTTTTTCTGTAATGTCCTTGACTCGTAACTCACGTTTCTCATCTTCCAATTCTGTTTTGATGAGCACTTCGCCTCGATTACCTACAATGAAAAGAACAAAATAAATTCGATGTCTTTTTCTAAAACAAAATAACATAAACATTGAGGGATTAAACGCGTACCTTTACAATACAATACACAATACAATACAATATACCTCCTCCTTCCTTTTTCGGAATAGTTGTTGAAACACGCTCTCGTAAAGGTTTTTTACACACTTAATTACATTGGGAATTAAAAAGCTAGGTTCGAATTGACGAAAAACTGGCTCTCGTTTGAAATGAACAAAATTAAATCCAAAACAAGTCTAAATAATAATAGGTTTATAATAGGTTATTATAATTATATTATATTATAATTTAACTTTTAGGGCGATTACGCACCACGTTCATTCAAACTGTCTAGGATGGAAAAAAAAATGAATGAAACGGACGTTAATCTGTACAATAATATTTACTTGCAATAATGTGATTTGTAGAGCATATACTTCACTCAAATTAGTATAAATTAGGGAAAATAGTAGCGGCGCGTCATAATAAAAGCACATATTAACTGATTTATTATTTATTTATTTATTGTAAATCAAAAATTATAATAAGATTTAATTAAAACTAGGTACTTATACATAGTAAACTATGGTTTTTTGAATAGAACTAAATGTATAATTAGGAAGGTATTCATTCAATCACACTTCAATAACTACTAAACTAAACTACTAAAACCTGACCAAAGAAATATAAAACCTCGCCATATTGAGGAATTTCAGTGAAACTAATTTTATAAAGGAAATTGTTGCCATAAGCATAAAAATATACACGTGGCGCCCCCAGAGCGGGTTTTTTATTTCTTTGTTCAGGCGTTACAAACGTTAAATTATATTTGGATTTTTTTTTTGTTTATCGTTCCTTGTTTACGCCCAAAGAACTAAACTTTAGATTAAGATTCTTATGTCTTAACTAATATAATAACTAAAATAAAATTGTAATAGTCTACTCCACATAAAAAAACATGTCACCTCTCCTTTTCTACAACTACCAATCAAAAATCAATTATATTCCAATTCGAAAAGGTACGACCAATCAAGCTTCACCAGACTTGTTTGATTGGTCGTCTGCATTCAAACTGAGTCGATCAATCTCTAATCCCTAACGTGTCCAACTGAATATTTCAATTTGAACACCTAGGATGTGAAAAACAATACAAGTAAGTATTTTTTAATTTGAACAATACATATTTTCATATTCGTTAAATATGATTTATTTCTTACTAGCATTCCGCCGCGGCTCCGCCAGCGTTAAACAATTTTTTCCCATGAGAATAAGGAAATACTCACCTTATGTTACTCAGGGTGAATGTAGCTTTCTAATGGTGAAAAGATTTTTGAAATCGGCACAGTAGTTTTTGAGTTTTCCCATTACAAACAACACAAAAACATTTTAGTTTTAGGAGTATGAAAAATGGTTTAAGAAACATCATCTTTATTTTAAAGAACCTATCTAATGATGTGCCACTTTATATGGTACGCAAATCGTGGTTTTCCATTATTCTTTATGATTATTTTTAATATGTTTCAACATATTTGTTTCACGGATGAAACTCTGACCACAATGCTCGCATTTGTATTTGCTGGCTTCATGGTACTCCTTGTTGTGAAGAGTAAGTGCCTGCTTTTTGGAGTAATGTCTGTCGCATAGTTCACAATGGAACTCTTTAATCCCAGTATGCTTTACCATGTGTAATTTGAGACCATTCAACCTGAAGAACTTCATGTCACAGAGTGTGCAAGCGTGAGATCGTTCCATCAGGTGGTCTCGGCGTGTGTGAACGCGCAGCATTCTCTTATCGTAGTAAGTTTTGTCGCAAGCATTGCATTTGTAAACGGGTGAGATCCCATGAGCATTAGCTATATGCTTCATCTGCGTCCAATAATTTTTGAATCTCTCTGGACAGTACTTGCATCTGAATGAAAGCTGCGAACGGTGCATATTTTGTTCGTGACCACGTTTGACAACTACTGTTCTGAAGGTTTTAGTGCAAAAATCGCATTTAAACGAACCGGTTTGGTGCCTCATCAGGTGTCGCTTTAGATGCACGTCGCTCACGAAACCAAAGCCGCAATCGTCGCAAATGTAGTTTCTGAAATGCACGTTCATGTGCCTTTCTAAAACTTGAAAATGTTCAGTGCTAATTTTGCAAACGAAACATTTCAGCTCGTCTCCGTCAAAACTGAAAGGCAGAATTTGACTGCCTACTTTTTTGTGCACGTCTTTCTTATGAGTTTTTTTTAAATGGCCCAACATTTCATCAATTGTTCTCATCTCGAGGTCACACAAGGTGCAACGTAGTTGGGTTATGTCCAATTTTAAACTGAACTTGGAAAAGTTCTTTTCTTTAATTAAACCTGCTTTTTCTTCAGCGCTGTGTGTTTCTATGATATGTTCTTTTAGGTCTTTAGGATCATAATATTTTTTGAAGCAAAAAATGCATGAATATCCTGCGATTGTTAGGGTCTTTATAGGTGTCGCATTTGAGTGCAGTAGTATTTCTCTGACGGTAACTTGATGTGGTTTTAAGTCCTCGCCTTGGCCTCGTTTTGGTTGATTTGTTTTGTTATTCTTGGCTGGCTGACCGTCAGGTGAGTCATCACGTTTCTCATATTCTTTGTTCGTCGCTTGTGACTCACGTTTTTCATCTTCTTTGTTCTTCGCTTGTGACCCACGTTTTTCATCTTCTTTGTTCTTCGCTTGTGACTCACGTTTTTCATCTTCTGATTTAGAATTTTCATCTTCCGATTCACATTTTTCATCTTCCGATTCACATATTTCATCTTCCGATTCACATTTTTCATCTTCCGATTCACATATTTCATCCTCCGATTCAAATTTTTCATCTTCTGATTCAATTATTTCAACTACTGTTTCACATTTTTCGTCTTCTGATTCACATTTTTCATCTTCTGATTCACATCTTTCATCTTCCGATTCACATCTTTCATCTTCCGATTCACATCTTTCATCTGCCGGTTCACATCTTTCATCTCCCGATTCACATTTTTCATCCTCCGATTCACATATTTCATCTTCCGATTCACATTTATCATCTTCCAAATCGGTTTCGATCAGCACTACGCCTCGATTACCTACAATAAGAAAAGCAAAATAAATTAGATATGCCTTCTTCGGAATAATTGTTTAAACGCGCTCTCGCAATATTGCTCTCATGTCACGGGTCCGGCCCGGTTGTTACCCCCCCCCCACAATTTTCTACACCATCCTTGCTTAAACAAAGTCACTGGTCGGTCACTCCATACAGAAAACGCGTTTTGACAAGCTACTTCTTTTTGAATAACAACTGAATACCAACTACAAGTCAATGGCGCTAGGCGCTATAAAACACCCCGAACACCCCTGGTAGAGTCCCGCTGCACCTGCGGGGTGCGGGGCGGGCTATCGGGCGGGGAATTCATTTTGGCGCGGGGGGGTGAGTGTCCTTTTTATACGGGTTACTACTATTATTTTCTTCTGTGACAAAGTTCTTTATTGCACAAATATAAATATTCTTTATTGCACAAATTAAAAATAACAATTATACTTAAAAACTAGTACACAAAGTTAAAGGGTTGAAAACCTAAAATGACTACCTAAGTGTCGAAAAATCAAAAGTTAATATTTTACGAAAATAGAATCTATCTATCTATCTGCATAAAAATAAATTTGCCTTTAGATTTACACGGGGTTGTAACGGCCGGACCCTCTATCATTTTCAGATTCATTTGTTCACTAAGGTTTTTTAAAATACTAACACTCGTTTGCACTAAACTTTAAAATCGCTTAAGTTGATGCCTGAATTAATTTAGGTAAGATTTGGTGAAAATTTTGTTTGCTAGACAGACTTTTTTTAAACTGCTTTGATTCTGTCTACCTTTATGAGCCCAATTAGACTGTTATTGAAAACTATTTTTTTTAAGCTATAGTTAGCTTAGATTTTTCTTAACTACGAAAAGCCTAAGACATGGTTAGTGAAAACAGGTGTTAATGATATCAGAAATTTAAAATCTAATATCACTTGTGAAACTTTCCCCAGTTTGGTTAGGGCATTGCAGGCTGAATCACCTGATTGTCCGAAAACAAAGATGATTCCGTGCTTCGGTAGGCACGTAAAGCCGTTGGTCCCTTGTACTATCTATCTACGGATAAGCCATGTCTTGTGCCATAGGCGGCTCATTGATTCTGACACCAGGGTTTGTGAGGTAGGTTAACCTCGCAACCTCGCAACCCACTCGCTAAGTGAAGTGAATAACAATAAATACAGTCCGTCCAAAAAGAGTAGAGATTAAAAAGTAGCAACACTAGACATGCGAAAAACAGTACGTTTTAATGACATATCACATCACTCATTACCTTCGAAAAGGTGATATCACACATCACTCTAAACAGTACCCGAAATGTTGAACGAAATTGTACACTTCCTACGAAAAAATGCTCTGTAATCTTACATATTCCGTACAGTACCGTAGGTACCATAGCAGCACACATACAAATACACCGCGCTCACTCTTGCGCAGAATTGCGTCCCTTTTGTCTTTTGTTTGACTCCCGTAAAATACTTATCTGACTGACCGGCCACCGCGTCGCGCGCTTTTCCTGCCAATTCGAACATCGCGCCGCGTGATGCATTACACTTCCATCACCTATCCATCACTGAGCTGAGTACTAAGGTACTGAACATGATACGGTGACGGACGAAGTAGTTAAGCTATGCTAAACTATGCTTTGCTATAATGAATGTGTGATGTGTACTGGTTAAAATACTGATATCACATTACTTTTTAGGGTGATATTCCTTTTGTGATATTACACGCATTACCTACACAACTCTAAGCAACACCATAGTGTCGTCCCTTTTCAACCAAGTAATGGTGAAAATGAGACGACACTACGATGTTGCTACTTTTTAAATCCTACTCTTTTTTTACAGACTGTAAACTTCTCTGGCTCACCTTTGATTCCGGTTCTGACGAACAGTTCCTGTCGATTACCTACAATAAAAAAAAAACAAAATACATCTACGTCTTTTTAGAAGCTTTTCACCTGTTCCGTTATTAGTTTGTGTGTAATTATATCTTGGTAGTGAAATCTGACACCATATAGTAAGAAGTATATTTTTTGGTGGTGTTCCCAAGAATATTCCCACACTAAGAATGTTATTTCCCGTTTGAGGCCAACTAGGACGAGTCAGTGAGATCTGTAGGGTCGGTCGGGTCGTTAGGTACCTAACCGGAAAAAACCAACCCGGTCATCTAGCCAGCTTGAACAGCAAATTTTGTTGGGTATATTCCTGGGAACGGAAATTTCCCAGGAATGGTGACAATATTCCTGGGAACGACAGATCACTAAATACGTGGTAACAGCAACAGGTTCCTGACCTGCAGATGACAGCAGCTCTCAAGAGTATTTGAATCCCTCTGATATAGGATGCCATTAGCAGGAAAAAAGAAAACAGAGTTGAATTCATGTTTATTTTCAGAAAATTTACAAACAATAACGATTTTGATAAGAACAAAACATTAATAATTAAAACAAACAAGCAACTAAACTAACTGAACTGTGGGACCTCCTGCCACAGGTATTTTATATGCTTACTAGCTAGGTCCCCTTGGTACGTTATTGTAACTATATAATTATATTGCTAAACCAATAAAACATTTAATGTTGCTTTTATCAGAGGACGGGTGTAATCCCGTGACAACTGGTGAGATGCTTCAAATGTGTCCACTCCTCTTCAAATCTCTCTGAAAAGTAGGGACATTTGGTTGCAGCTTTTTAACTTTAGATCTTAGTTATTTATGTTTAAATCTTGGGTTTGAAATACATAACAATATTAAATGTTGATATAGTCCCCTTTCCTACAACTACACCAATCAAGATGGACAACTAATCACCATATTGCCAATTTGATTGGTCGCTATCTACATTCAAATTATCTGAGTTGAGGGTAGCCAGTTCATTTCGAAAATCTGCTATTAATTTATGAATATAAAAACAATATATTGCATATATATTGAGTGGCTCAGCAGAGCGTTACATTGAGAATATTTTTAAAACCAAACTACAATTCAAAATACAACAAATAATTTAATGCTTATAACAGCGGCTCTTTGTTCGTTTGCTTTTATTTGCGCCTATGTACGCTCCTCATATGGCTCACCAAATTCGGTTTACGCATAAAACCCCGACTGCAAAGCTCGCATTTATATTTATTGCAATTACTTTCATGGGCCTCCTTTTTATGACGGTTGAGTGCCTTCTGCCGCGCGTAACTTTTATTGCATATCTCACATAGGAATTCTTTAAGTCCAGTGTGTTTAACCATGTGTGATTTGAGCTCTCTTAACCTAAAGAACTTCTTGTCACACTCCGTGCAAGCATGAGATCTCTCCATCAGATGAACAGCACGCGTGTGAACTCGCAGTGCGTGCCGATCCAGGAAGCTTTTGTCACAGGCCTGGCATTTGAGAAAGGAATTGATCCCGTGAGCGCTAGCTAAGTGCTTTTCTCGTTCATAAGCGTGTTTGAATCTCTCCGAACAGTAACAACACTTAATACAGGAGTTTACAAACGTATGCATATACCGATGGTGAGCACTTTTCGCTTGTTGCGTATGGCAGATCTTCGTACAGTAATCGCATTTGAATGAACCTTTTTTGTGTAACAGAAGATGTCTAGTTAGACAAGTCTGATTGACGAAACCAGAATCACATTCCTTGCAAATGTAGTTTCTAAAATGTTTATTCATATGCTCTACTAAAACTTGAAAATTAGCAGCACCATTTTGGCACACGAAACATTTCAGAGCATCCCCGTCAAAACTGAACGGCAGAATTTGCCTTTTTACTTCTTTAAACACGGGCTTTTTATGAGCTTCACTCAGATGATCCAGCAATTCTTCAATTGTCCTTATTTCGAGTTCGCACAAGGTGCAACGTAGTTCGGTTATATCCATTTTTATGCAAAACTTGGAGAAGTCTTTTTCTTTTATAAAGTTTGCCTTTTTTTCAGCATTGTGGGTTTCTATTGTATGTTTTTTTAGATCTTTAGGGTCAGGGTACTGTTCGGAGCAAAAACAACATGAGTATCCTTTGGCTCTTTTGGTCCGTATAGGCGTCGCGTTTGAGCAGAGTAGAATCTCTCTCACGGTAACCCGATGTTTTCCCGAGACTTTGGTCGCTTTTTCTGGTTCCTCTGTTCCCTTGACTTGTACTTCACGTATTACATCTTCCGGATCGGATTTGATGACCACTATGGGTGGATTACCTACAATGAAAAGAGTGCTATAAGTTAGATGTCTCATTAGCATGACATATAAACTTGACCATCTTCAATTATTTCCACGTATTTAGCATCTGGCGATCCGATTTATTTCCAGACTGCACAACTAAGAAAGTGGACCTTCGTATCAAGTAGTTTTAGATCAAGTGCGTAAAGGAAAAAGTTGAAGACATGTCGTACCAGGAAGTCAAGGAGCTGACTATGAACAGAGAGAAATTGCGATTACTTTACGGACGAGACGAGAGCCTTGCTCTTAAATTTGCATTAAATCAATATTGTACTATAGTTAATATAATATTACCGTTTTCCTGTAAAAACCTAAATGTTTTACGGATAACAGATTTTATACGTTTTTCGAAATAAATTGGTGTTATTTTATTGCAATACATAGATATTATACTGTAGGTAGGTATATGATGGCCCTTCAAACTATACTATTAAGTCCGGAAAATTGAGAACTAATCGTTTTAGGGTATTATTAGCAAAAAATAAATGAATAAGCCCTAAAATAACAATGTTTATTTTCAGAAAAACTACAAAATAAAAACATTTTTTATGAGAACAATACTTTATTAACTAAAACAAACAAAAATGATTATTTCACATTAATACTTTTAACTTAAATCTTGGGTTCAAAGTAATTTTCTAATTATATAGTCCACTCTCTACAGCAGTGGACAGCTAATGACACACAAAAATTAAAAACATGTCACTTCTCCTTTCCTACAACTCCAACAATCAAGATGGTCAACTAAATACTATATAATGCCAATTTTATTGGTCGCTATCTACATTCAAATTGTCTGAGTTGAGGAGGGTAGCTAATTGAAAATTTATTTTCGAAGACCTTATAAAATAAATCAAAGGATAAGAAAACCAATGCATTGCACATGTTTCCACCAAAAGGCTCGGCAGAACGTTAAATTGAGAATGTTTGAAAAACCCAAGTACAGATTAAAATATAACAAATCATCGATGCCTATGAAAAAAACTGTAAGCAGCTCTTCATGTGGTGAGCGATGCGTTTACGGTTATTGCCTATGTACGCTCCTCAAATGGCTCACCAAATTCGTTCTGCGAGTAAAACCCCGACCGCAACGGTCGCATTTATATTTGCGATTACTTTCATGGGCCTCCTTCTTATGACTGTGGAGTGCCTTCTGTCGCGCGTAAGTTTTATTGCATATCTCACATTGGAATTCTTTAAGTCCAGTGTGTTTAACCATGTGTGATTTGAGCTCTCTTATCCTAAAGAACTTCTTGTCACACTCCGTGCAAGCATGAGATCTCTCCATCAGATGAACACAACGCGTGTGAACTCGCAGTGCGTGCCGATCCAGGAAGCTTTTGTCACAGGCCTGGCATTTGAGAAAGGAATTGATCCCGTGAGCGCTAGCTAAGTGCTTTTCTCGTTCATAAGCGTGTTTGAATCTCTCTGTACAGTAACTGCACTTAATACAGGAGTTTACAAACGTATGCATACGCCGCATGTGGTTGCGTTTATTCTTTGGCGTATCGTAGGTATTCGTGCAGTAATTGCATTTGAATGAACCTTTTTTGTGTGTCTCAAGATGTCTAGTTAGAGACAACCGAGTGACGAAACCAGAATCACATTCTTCACAAATGTAGTTTCTAAAATGTTTATTCATATGCTGTACTAAAACTTTAAAATTAGCAGCTCCATTTTGGCACAAGAAACATTTCAGATCATCTCCATCAAAAGAGAACGGCACAATTTGTCTTTTTGCGTCTTTGAACACGGGCTTCTTATGAACTTCACTCAGATGGTCCAGCAATTCTTCAATTGTTCTTATTTCGAGTTCGCACAAGGTGCAACGTAGTTGGGTTATATCCATTTTTATGCAATACTTGGAAAAGTATTTTTCTTCTACCAAGTTTGCCTTTTTTTCAGCATTGTGAGTTTCTATTGTATGTTTTTTTAGATCTTTAGGGTCAGGGTACTGTTCGGAGCAAAAACAACATGAGTATCCTTTGGCTGTTTTGGTCCTTATAGGTGTCGCGTTTGAGCAGAGTAGAATATCTCTCACGGTAACCCGATGTTTTCCCCAGACTTTGGTCGCTTGTTCTGGTTCCTCTGGTCCCTTGATTTGTATCTCATCTTCCGAATCGGATATGTTGATCACTACGGGTGGATTACCTACAATGAAAAGAGTGCTATAAGTTTGTTGTCTCATTAGCATGACATTAACATTGACTTGACCGTCTTCATTAACTTCCACGTACTTATATAGAATATGGCGATTCGTTTTATTTTCAGACTGTACAGCTAAGAAAGTGGGCCTACATATTATTTAGGTTCCTATTATCGGCGAGGAAACAGAGTCATGCTGAACCTGCCCAAGTAAAATAATGCATGTTTGCTAAAAACAGAGTAAATTCCACGTACTCATAGTTACGCGTAACTCCGGGGTAAGGTTTTTGAGCCGTATCAAACTGCGGCGACAGTAACATTATAGTGTGTAGTATGGCCACTACCGCTGTGCACCTTTCTGAGTGAGTTCATATGAGATCAATACATGACCACAGAATAAATAATAGTACTAGGTACAGAAGGCGCACTCTCTGATAGCAAACGTGCGAATTTAATTCTAGCTACCACGCCACTAACGTTCAAATTACATTGAACGCGTCGAACGTGACCCTGGCTATAATAGCCTACCGTTTGTCGATGCGCTCGTATTAAAACAAAATGCACCTTAAGGCCGCGCCGCGAGAGTCCGTATTACCACAGACCAAATAATAGCGTCTTCACAAGCGCACGCGTTTTTCCTACTAAATGGCCGCGAAATCGGGACCGCCCGGCGTAGGGACATTCGACGACGAATTTACATTTGTAAGGCAAGACTTGTGGCGGAACGGTGCTCTCCCACCTCGCCACGCATACCTCAGAAGAGGTGCACAGCGGTAGTGGCAATAGAATAGCAACAATATTAAAAAAAAAATTACAAACAATAAACAATGAGTGTTGGTAGCCAAGTGGCCAGGGCTATTTATTCGAAGTATTCGGAAATTCGCGGGTTTAAGCCCTTCAATTTAAATAATTTTATGAGTTCAATTAGGTATGTAGGTATAGGCAATAATACATTTTTTCTGTAAAAATATAAATATATTTGATGAATAGTAGATGTGACTAATTGTCCGAAATAAATTGGTTATATTTATGTAAGTAGGACATAGTATAGATTAGGAATGTTTTAGGATTTGTTTACACCTTGGGTTACATTATTGAAGTTTTAGTAAGGATCCCTAATTATTTTTTATTGTTTATGTTACTCAGGGATCATGTAGCTTCTCAACAATGAAAGAATTTTTGAAATCGGTTCAGTAGTTTCGGAGCCTATTCGATGCAAACAAACAATCAAACCTTTCCTCTTTTTAATTAGTATATTAGTATAGATAATTTATTACTTTTCATGCGTTCTTGCTTGCGATTAATGACTTGTGGGATAAAACCATGAAGGAAAAAAAAAATCCACGCCCATATGGAGTAGTAATCATGCCTATTTTGTATCGAAACCAATGCGGCCGCTCAGAGGGGTGGGAGGGTAGGTGGAAGTGGGAGACGGGGTTTGTTTTTTAACTCTATCAGTCTCTATCACACATCTTTGATTACGGTACGTTAGAAAAAGATAGAGACATTCATGTTATGACATGCCCAACTAAAAACAAAATATCAATAAAGTATGACATTTATTTGTCTTTATTAGGCATGTAAAAAACATGAAACTTAATGGTTGCTGTATTTGAAAATAGTGATGTGATATGGTAAGAAGCGTAACGTATATTTATCGATTATTTTCGTACATTTTATCACATGGCTACTGGACTTATTTATCGAGCCTCTCATAAACAATCAACTTGCAACTTGCAATAATATTTCGTACTTCCGAATTCTTCTTAACCGAAGCTTAATTGACTGAAAACGGTCCATAGAATATTTAGTTTCAATATGTTTCTTTTGACATAACTTCATTATACCTTAAATTTGTTAAACAGGAGTAGGTATTATTTTCCAGAAAAACTACAACTATATTATCGAAATGTTATTTTTGGTTCTACCAACTGTTTTGCTTCATATATATTAATTATCCTGAAGGTTTATTAGACAGAATTGAAAAGTATTTCCCATAATTTATAATGGATCTAGTTTTGTACCTAAATAAATTAAAAAGAGAAATGAAACTCTGGAAAATGAAAATCTGGTAAAAGTGATTTCGGTAAAACAATAATATGGAAAGTAAAAAAAATGCAATCCGTTTTCGGTAAAAACATATTCGATATTAAAATTTTCGGATTTAAGATAGGTAACCATTTCCTAGAGCGCAGCGAACTTTACCTAGAGAGGCACATGGTCACTGTCACAAAATTTAAAACAATATTTTTAATTTTCGGATCTTTTGGAAAACTGCTATTAATAAATGAAATTAAAAAATAATAAGCCGACGACTCGATTCTATATTATTTTTTATCGACTACTTCACATCACTAAAAATCAACAACACAATTTTCTGGTACAAAATTGACCACGAAAATTGTAAAAACCAAGCGGTTTACTACTCACCAGAAAAATGTGATACCAGCAAGCTTTGTAGTTTTGCTTGCGACATGGTTTCGGCACAATTTCACCGCACAATTAACCTTTTTGTGTTATTTATTTAATTTTTTATATTTTATGACAGAACATATACCGTGTCGTGACATGTCGTGAACGACTATTTGAAAGAAAAGTGTGAATGTGTGTGTGAGTCCAAAAACTATGTCTCAGCCGGCACCCATAGTATGTTTTGATTACTACTCCATTTGGGCGCGTAAAATTTTTTCTTCCTTCATGGATAAAACTGTTCAGAACAAAACACAATTTAAACTTCGAATATTATGTTTATTCATTAATACCTATTACTGGCTATTACACTATAGGGTTCACTCACAGTAATACAAATAATTATTTTCTATAGCTTATATTAATATAACTATTGTAATTTATAATACATATCTATGTAACTATAATATATGAATATAACAGCAATATTACCTACTTATTGTTTAATTAAGATAATTTCTCTTACACTACGTTTCAAATTTACCGCCTAAAACAAAAACAGTAATAAAATAAAACAACGGGATATCCAAAACTAGAAATTTATGTTTTTTCTTTGTATTTTTTTCACCACAATTAAATTTATATTAGTACGGCTTGTTAACCTGAATTACGGTCCCATCTGGCAGAAAGCATGAAACTTAGCATACATGTAGCTTTTATATATGTGCTTCAATGTCGATATGGAAACACGCTGAGAAATGATTACCCCCCCCCTTTTTCCCTCATTTTACCTCCCTCATTTTGGTTTTTTTCATTTTCTACAAAAACGGTAGGACTGATGAGTTTACTTTTCAAGAACCAAATAGTTGTCGATAAATTACCTACAAAATGATACTACATTTTATAGTGCTAAGATTAATATATTTCTATATACAGCCATCAACGTATTATGAAATTTTAAAAACAGGCACACTTTTTTCTTCCTTACTTCATTTATAGGAAAACGACAAGAGTGGTGATAAAATGGACTAAAGAAGTCAACTACCTTATACATTAAGCTAAAAAATGTCATTTATTTCATAGTCGTAAAGGCATTACTTCTAGAGTTACAGCTCACCGCGTCTGACTCAAGTACTCTTTTTTTTACCTTTTTAGAATACATCTTTCTGTTAACTTTGTTTAGCGTAGATTAGATTCAGATTTTCCAGTTAGAAATAAAACAGTCCATGTACTAATCCAGGCCACAGTCTATTTACATGTAGAACTAGCTGTCTGCCCGCGGCTACGCTTGCGTTGTGTTTCGACATTTCCGTATTAATTTTTAACTATCCCACTTTTTTCCGTGATTTTAAAGTATCCAACATGTTGACCGAGTATATAAGGTACCACCATGCAAAATTCATTTCAATCGGTCTAACAGTTTCGGAGATAAGCCCGTAGAATGTACTGCGCCGTATGAGTTACTAAAGTTTTTTAACTATCCCACGGGAACATTTTAATTTTCTGGGATTAAAAGTATCTAAGATGTTGACCGGGGATATAAGGTACCACTATACAAAATTTCATTCAAATCGGTCGAATAGTTTCGGAGATTAGCCCGTGCAAAGAAAAACAAAAAAAATCTATAAATTCTGTACATAGAAAAAAAATGCTATAAACCTATTCAAGGGGATGTAAGAAGCGATATTAGTACATACCCAGATTTTTTTTAAATATTTTTGTTTCTCTGTTTGTCTGTTTGTACGGGCTAATCTCCGAAACTATTCGACCGATTTCAATGAAATTTTGTATAGTGGTACCTTATATCCCGGTCAACATCTTAGATACTTTTAATCCCAGAAAATTAAAAAGTTCCCGTGGGATAGATAAAAAACTTTAGTAACTCATACGGCGCAGTACATTCTACGGGCTTATCTCCGAAACTGTTAGACCGATTGAAATGAAATTTTGCATGGTGGTACCTTATATACTCGGTCAACATGTTGGATACTTTAAAATCACGGAAAAAAGTGGGATAGTTAAAAATTAATACGGAAATGTCGAAACACAACGCAAGCGTAGCCGCGGGCAGAAAGCTAGTTTTACATGTAAATAGACCGTGGCCTGGATTAGTACATGGACTGTTTTATTTCTAATTGGAAAATCTGAATCTAATCTACGCTAAACAAAGTTAACAGAAAGATGTATTCTAAAAAGGTAAAAAAAAGAGTACTTGAGTCAGACGCGGTGAGCTGTAACTCTAGAAGTAATGCCTTTACGACTATGAAGTAAATGCCATTTTTTAGCTTAATGTATAAGGTAGTTGACTTCTTTAGTCCATTTTATCACCACTCTTGTCCTTTTCCTATAAATGAAGTAAGGAAGAAAAAAGTGTGCCTGTTTTTAAAATTTCATAAAACGTTGATGGCTGTATATAGAAATATATTAATCTTAGCACTATAAAATGTAGTATCGTTTTGTAGGCAATTTATCGACGATGATTTGATCTCTGAAAAGTAACTCCTCAGACGTACTGTTTTAGTATAAAATTCAAAAAACCAGATTGAGGGAGATAAAAGGGGGGGGAAAGGGGGGAAACAATAATTTATCGAAGTGTTTCCATATCGATATTGAAGCACATATATGACAGCTACATTCATGCCAAGTTTCGTACTTTCTGCCAGATGGGACCGATATCCTTATATTTTTTAGCTAGCAAGCCGTACTATATGGAAAATAGTGCTGTATGATTTTAATGTATTTATTTTAATACGATACATTAAAATCATATGGCACAGCACATGCGGCTGGACATATTGACCTTGAAAGCGCCCGTATTCCGTAGCAATAAGGGTGAATTTCGTAGTGCGAATGTCTAACCGCATTTGCTGGCTTCTTTACCTACAATTACAGACATTCAGAAAAAAATATACCTATAATATGTTTAGGCAGAAAACAGAACAATATAACAACATTAATTAACATTAATCTATGATTATGAATAAATTAATATGATGTCCTTTAACAACGGTACATAATTAATAACAGACGCAAATTAATTAAGTTAGGATGTGGACGCAGACCATTATGAAAGAATGAGTAAACAATATAGTATCGCAAATTAATTTTATAATGTGCTGTGCTTACAAACTACA